>CM069084.1:17265877-17849552 GCA_035578085.1 Solanum pinnatisectum | reverse complement strand
TATATCATTTAATGAAAATGAAACTGGACTTACTCCTTCCTCATAATTATTTACTCGGGCCTTAAACAAATTATGTAGACTGTAAAAGACTTCAAACATAGGTTCATGCCGGCCGTACGGACGTGGAATACCCAATTCAAGGTTTTCAATAACCAGAACATAGAACTCAATAATCAAAACTCATGACTCCATAATTCAAGGACTCAATCATGCCAACTCATCTCATGTGAATGTGCTCACTCATGTGGTCTATGGTGGATTATGTGACATGACTCCACTAAACCTGGGTTGATCCCCTTTGTATAATATATGGTAATTCAAAATTATAAATATAGTTTCAAAAAAGGATTAGGAACTCAACACTCAAGAACTTACACCAAGATGCAGCCCCTCCTAAAGATAGTCACCATGGAGTTCATGCGAATCTATGGGCATGAAACGACATGACACAAAGGATCTCAATGATAATGTAGACTCGTGGAATACATTTTCTCACATCATACTCCCTTACCTCTAGTCTTGAAATAGCTTAAAAGTTATTGTAAAGACCCCTTGAAAAGACTCTGTGAGGACTTTCAAACTTACTCTCAACTCTTCCTTTAAATATGAATTTGAATTCAAGGTTATGTCATGTAATGAATGATTTCTATGCTTGTGATGTATTTTATAGTATTGTAATCAATAGAGAGAAAGAAAGGTACACTTTAAAAGACGATGTAAAATTATGGAAAAAGAGCGGGCAAAGGAATCTTACGCATTGTCGGGCAACCGCCTCAAATTTCTCTAGCGATCTGGGCACGCCACCCTGTACCCTTCCTCGCAATAACTAACGTTCTTCTTCAATTTTGGCTCAATTTGCCTAGAATCGAACGGTTTCTTCCCAACTTACTTAGACCAAATACCAACATAAGTACACAAAATTCACTCAATAACAACTCTCAAACTCCTAACTTTCCTCTCAAGAACTCATAACCATCCTAATTCAAAGAACAAAAATAATACTTCATTAAATACAACCAAGAACTTATATTTCAACATTTATTGTACGGATTCGGAAAAGACTTCATGATTGGCATGCGTTAATGAACCCAACACTATGGAAACTTACATACCTCTTAGGATCAAATACTTGGCAAAACTCTAGAAGACGCAAGAAATTTCCGAATAATGCCTCAACTCTTTTCAATTCTCTCTTTCTTCAACTTTCTCAAAACCCTAAGCGTAATTGGGATTTTGTGGAAAGCTGAACCAAATAAGTTTAGACACCTTAAATATTACCATATTTCGTTTTAATTCTATCGGGTAAGGAAAAGCATCAAACACTCTTACATTTTTGGGTAACTTTCTCATATGGACAAATTAATTTCAAAAGAGTATATCTCCATCATAACAGCTAAAAATTAGTAAACTCGACATTGGCAGGATCGCAGATCTTTCATTTGATATCTTACGGTCTCCTAACTCATCTTTACTGAAAGTTACGGTCGCTAAAGTTGACCCAAAACATAAAATAACTACATGGAATGACTTGAATGAATTCTCTTAATTTCTTTTCCGGGAACTCACAAAGTTATATCTAAGGATTTCGACTTTAATACTTAAGAAATTTTAAATTCTAAGGAACCACTCACAATGTAGAAGGTGGTTTGAGTCTTAGTTAAAAAAATCGGTACATTATCCCCTTGGGATCATCTTTGTCTCGAACGATACCGATCAAGCATGAACTAGATTACTCTCATTATTCTTCTAGCCTCATAACCCGGCCTACTAATACTGGACAATGGACTGATTCACACTAATAGTCAGGGACCTTCTATAGCACCTCCAAATCAAGAACAATGTTATCAGAATACACAGAATTCACTCCAAATCGCTTAATTAGAAAGAAATTGCCTGGAATCAGTCTTCCTGTACTTCGCAGAGCTGCTTGATTTTTCACGCTTAGGGGCTGTTTAGCGAGATGCTCGCCGCAGAGCAGATGGGGCGAGACTAAATGTAAATAACGCTGAATTTTGATTTTCGGCTTTTTCCAAACACCAAAAAAGGCAAAGATCACCTTTAAAACCTCAAAATCAGCTCTAGGCTCAAAGGAAGGAGAGCAAGCCAGCATAAGATATCGGGTACTGCGATTTCCACCGATTCCACCCCATTCATCATCCGAAAACCAAAATTGAGTGATGAACTGCAAAGGCATACTGTGAAGCTATAGCTTTATTAATTGAGTAGTATAAATTTGATCATCACAGAGATATAGGTAATTGATGAGTATCTTAAGGCAGAGGATTTTTAAGACCTAAAAAGAGATGATTATACGTGATATTCTTAAGTGTTATACAAACGTATACACCGAGATAAGCACTACTCGTGAACTAGGCCATGTGATGGTTGGTTCTTTCGTTTGTGAAATATACTCTGTTAATGTTTTCATGAAATGGATACATGTACTGAACGGTAGGATAATAATGAATCATACCTAAATTTGAAAAAGCATCGAATATGAACAATTGGTATGCTACTAGCTAATCAACACTTAATTGTGGTTGGGATTTTGAGAATGCATAAGCAATGTGATTGGCGATCGTGGCTTGCTTCGAATGGATTGCGTGTTGGCGTTCCAACACACTAAGTTAGGTTCAAAATGTCACGTCGATCGGGACATACATATTAGATCGAGTGGTCACATTCGACACACTAACTTGGATCAGCGTAAGTGATCCAAAGCATAATAACAGCTTGGTATGGCGCTAATCAAGAGAGATCCAACTTAATAATCTTGTCATATATGCCTATTGTTTGATAAACGTGGAATCGGACAATGCTTTCTAAAAGTTAATTAGATTTTACATTATGTTTTATATGTGAGTTCACAAAGGTCGAAAGGTAATTAGGTGATATCTCTATCATGAACGTAAATTGTGCAATGGTGTCTCGGGATCGACGCGAGCGGGACCTAGGTCCTAGATTGCCATTGTTATTTAGGAAAGGCGCCGTCAAGTGTATCATTATCGAGTGACGGGGGCGCGGAAAGGTCATGTCAGAGCGCATTACGGGTGGGTTTTTCCCCAGCGAGATAGTATCAAACGGGTAACAAGCCGTGATCACGGGAAGTACCATGGGGTTACAAGTGGCAGCCGTGTCGAGGACGGGCAGCGCATGGTACGCGAAAGCGGTTGACCTGTCGGTAGTAAATAGTTCCTGCACTTCCGTGGGGCGGATAGAATGATTAAGTACGACACAGCACGATCGCAAAGCGTTAGATGCCATTAATATCATTTGAGGCATTATACGTCTATGGAGAATGAAATACCTCAATTCGCACGCATTCTGGGCTTAGTTTCCATGATTCTTTATATTACGCGGGTAGAGTATCAAAGCGCCAGATCAATTCGATGTCTGGCACAAGACATATGGTTGTATTGAGCACGGCTCAGGTATATGCCTTTTGGCTAGTCCGGCTCACAGGTCCGATTATTTCATAAAGCGCAAGATGAGAAGATAATCTAACAACAGCCTTCCCATTTTCCTTCCGCGATAATGGACAGCTTGCATCAATATGAGCATTTATTTTTTGTACATTGACTCTTAAAGAGCTCTCAGCACATGTTTAGATCTACATCCCCAAAGGCTTAATCATGCTTACAAGTCTTAACATCAAAATGTTTTAAGTTCTTATTTTATATAACTTCTATGAAATTGTTGCATTTACCTTTAGTTTTCTTAATCCTCTCGTGATGTTTTAAATGGTTGGAGCGAAGAGTTCTCCTACTCAAATGTTAGAGTAGCAGTACCTGCATCGCGGCCGTGGATCGTGGGTCGTGACAATTTGTATCGTGAGCCTAGATTACCGGGTCTCCTAAACAAGAGTAAAATATATGCAGACTGCATGTGAAATTGGTGTGTTGACGCCCACGTATCTAATCTTTAGGAAGTTATGGCGCATCTCTACAGTAGTTCTGTTTCATTTCTTTCTCTCTCCTTTCGTGCGTAATTTTCACTATACGTAGTCGAGTCAAATTGGTATCTCTCGATTCTAATTGGTATCTCAACAAAGTGGATCGACATCGAGTCATTTGCTAAAGCGGGACACAAGCAAGCGTTAATTGGAACCCAGAAGGTTCCACCGTATACGGCCCTACAGGTTGTGTAAATGCATGGATGATCAAGAATGGTCATACACTGTGAGCGAAGTAAATTATCGATAATTTGGACTTGTTTGTGGCGATGTAACTTAAACAATTGTGAATGTGTGCTTATTTTTGTCTAAATTAACTATTGGTGTGAAAGGTATGTTTTGCTGGTCTAGATTTTTTATACGTACAGATATACGCTGAGCCTAAATGTTTGTGTACTCACGTGGAGTCATAATTTCTCGAAGTTAGGTGCAAGTGGCTAGATAAATCGCATGTAATTCGTGATCAAAATTTGACGTGGTGTTGCAACCATTACCCAGAATCAAAAGCATGAGGTTCTCGGGCATTTCTCAGTGGAAAGTGTGTGTGAGTGCGTGGTATAGAATTAATGAGAGTAGGTTCTCGGGAGTGTGAACCGAGAATCACTCAACATAAATACATTGACCGTCCTAAAGTGAAGAGAGTTATCCTAAATTCCTAGTTACCAGGCGCTGAGGATCAAATGAATATTTTAGAATAAGTAGCAGCCCCAAAAGAAATTGCGACTTGGGTTCTATTTCCGCTGAGCGATTTCTGAGCGGAATTAATCTGCGCAAGAGAGGAATTTCGCCACCCACGACGGGACAGGGCAAATGGCACAACCTCACTTCTCGCTCACTCGTTTTTCCCTAGTCACACCTATCAGGACCCCTAAATCATGTTTAAAGCGGCCAATTCTCGCGATCCTGAATGCGTGCAGTTAACAACATAACAAAGTAATTTATAAACCACTTAATTAATTGTTAGCCGTAGTGATAACAAGAAAACGCCCAACATCCACAGTGTGTAGCTTGAAACATAAATAAAAGCAAAAGAGAAAATGAACTTGTTCTCTTACATGCCCAAAAGAGGACAAAAACAAACTGTGATCTCCGACCTGGAGGTGATCATCATGAGTCTAGGTCCTCTTCCGAGGTACCTGCATCATCTGGCGGTCTGCATCCATAAAGGTAAAATTTTGGAAATCTCCTCTCTCGACTGAAACCTCTATACCTCTCAGGGCAACGCAGGGAGAAGATGATCCTCACATGCCTTCATATCCTGACCATCAGGCGATCCTCTCGAGACCCTTTGCATCTTTCCCAGCGCAGCCGCCATACGGAGCATCTCAACCTCCAAGGCAGATCGGGTGGAACCGAGTAGGGCTAGCAAAGGATCGACGCCCCAACCGGCCTCCGGGAACGGCCAGCCGATCTCTCCTCCACTGCGGCACTGAGCAGCCGGGGATAGGACTCCGTATGCAGGAAGAGTGTCGCCGCATGCACCGCTGTCCCCTCCTCATTATTCGCCTCCCAGCCACCGATCGCTGGTGTTCTTTGTCCATCCTCCTCCTTTGCTTCTGAGTAGATCCTACCAACTAAGAGGGTTAAGAGGGGATCCATAGGAAGACTCTCTGTCCAAGTTTGACACCCCGCCTCTCGCACATCAGTCAATGAGCCACTATAGGAAAAATGCCTTCTTATTACCCTAGTAGAACACCTTTCTTAGAAATGATCTAGCGCCCATCTTCATCTTGATCCTCTATAGCACAAGCTACAACTAAAGCACATGGAAAGGTCACATCATGCGGTTCTCCGATGCGATTCTCCTAAGAACCAAGTGCGCCACCGCTTAGCATCCGTAATGAATTAGTGCTAGTGATGCCTCCGTGGAGGCCCAATAAACACCATCCCATGGACGTAGGCTCCACCTGGGTATCCTCAACCATCCCATGTCCATCTCCTCAACTTGGCCTCAGACTGGTTGGGAACCTCAGCACCTCGAGTACATCATTAATGAACGGAGATGCAAGGACCCCGTATGCATGGATGCGTCAGGCATCATCCAAGTGAACGTGAGGTAGGATGGCATAGAACTCCTCACCCATGCAAATACTGCGGCCGCGGCTTGTGAGAGCCTCCGCCGATGGATCCCATCCGAACTCCATTAATTTCCGAGCATAAAGGCAGCCGCTTTCTCCTCTAAGTTTAGTAAATGGAAACCTCGGCTTCCGCAGTTAGAAAACTTGGCAATGTTCTCGGTGGTACATTGGTACCTTTCCTAACTTAGGGCATCAGAAAACGGACGGCGGTAGATTTTCCTCGCATAGAGGCGTGTTTATAACTATAGATCAACCTCACCAATTGTTATTAAGAGTATACGTTAGAAAATCTGAGTGCGGGGGTTGATAATGTTTAGTTAAGAAAGGAAAAGCTTTCGATTTAAGTTGGCAGCGAGCTACATCGCCCGGCCGAGTCTCGCCACGCCGATGCAAATCCCGCCAAAGTCAGGGATGGAAGAAAGAGGAGCCACCATAGAGGACGCAGTGCGATCATGACTCCTCTTCATCCCAAAAACCCTTGTTTTTCAAAGAATTTCAGCAGACGTAGTCTGTAAAGTATTCTATTACCTAAATATATTATCATTCTAGCAAACTAACCCCTAAATAAAGGTCTAAATACAAGTTTTACAATTAAATGTAAACTTCCCAACATAGCTACCCCTTTTTAGTATCATTTCAACCGATATTTTCAACAATGAAAATCCTTACGCCCAGTAACGTTACGTTGAGGAAGTGTTCATGCCACGCTTTTCTAACAATATCAAGTAACTCTATTAATTTTCAAAAAGCTACCCCAAGACCGCTTTCTAATCAATCATGTTTAATGTCACGCACATTCGCTGTTAAGGCAACTAATAACGTAATTAACATAAGGATCTAGAGAATTGCAGCCCGGAAGTTGACATTCCTAAGTGTGAGCGAATGAGATGTTTTTGAATTTTGGAAGTTATGGTTAGAAATGGGAAATTTTTCTTTTCTCACCCTACTTACTAAGAACATCCCCACTAGATCCCCGCCATGTAAGATTCTCACTCAGCGGCGATAATGTGCCTTTCTGGCCCGCTCTCGGTGGGGAACCTCCTCCTCCGGCGGATGACGGTACATGTAGCTGGGACACATCTCTTTCCTCCATGTGTTGCCTCATTTCCTAACCGATCATGTGAGTATAGAAACTTTTTCGTGCTTAAAGTGAACTGAAGAGCCACCACCCTTCGTGGTTCTCACAAAGTGTGATGGCCCACCATTAGTTAGTTTAGGCAGAGACTTGAGAAGCAGGCGCAGTTTATCCTTCGCATTGGGTCGTTCAGGAAGAACGAAGGGTGAATTGCATCTATTGTAACAACTCGCAAACCGTCCTTACTTAAGAAAGGAAAATATCAAGGAACTGGTCTCGGCGCTCCAAAGCCAAGGCTTGATGTCACTATTTACATGGCCGGGCGCTTAGCTGGATAAGTGGCCGCCAGAGTGGGATAGGCAAGACAAGTAATATAAAAATGCGAAGTCCGGATTTGTCCTTTTTCCAAAACACCAAAAAGAGGTAAAAGTGATCAACCCCAAAAGCCCTCAAAAGCGTCGCTTCTAGGCTTGGAAGGAAGGAGAAAGTTTTCTGCAAGGATTTCAATAGCTTGATGATTTTCGGTCAAGTCCACACACGTTTATCGTCCGAAAACCCGAATTGTTGCAATAATCACTTGGTAACTACTTGGCACCCATGTAGGCTTAGTTTATTAATCGAAAGAGTATAAATTTGCACTTTACACGCGTAGTATATTGGTAATCGACTATAGTATTTACTTTGTGAGGATTTGAGAGCATCACGAAAAGCAGATGATTATACGATATTCTTGCAAGTGCTAGGCATCAAAACGATATCAGAGGAGGAAGCCCTATCCACGTGAACTAGTGGCTTTGTGATGGCCGTTGGTTCCATGTTTGTGAAATAATCTTATTAATATTTAGAGTGAAATGCATACATGTACGGAATTAGTGGATAATATGAATTGTACCTCTAATGAAAAGACTGAATATGTAACAATCAGATACCATGAATTAACACTTGATTGTTTGTTTATGAGAATGTACATTGTGATTGTGATTATGGCTTCATTGAATAGATTCGGTGTTACGCCTCCAACACACTAATCGGGATTGGACGTCACGTGATCTACGACATACATATTAGATTAAAGTGTCACATTTACGACACACTAACTTGGATCGGGTGTCACAATCCGGTACACTAACAATTTTGGGCGTGGGTTCCATGAAAGAGGATCTACATCGACTTTTCATAAATGCCTTTTTGTTGATAATGTGGAATTGGACATGTTTTCGTAAAAATACGACATTGTACATTATTGTCTTATATACGTAAGTTCACTGGTCTTGCGTGGACAAGTAATTGGAGTATATGATTTAAATAAATACTATCAAAGACACTTTATCCAATTCTAAGTTATCAACTACGTTGCTAATCAAAGATATAACTCAACCAAATAAGTTGATTGAATCACAGGGAGCGTGACGTGTTTCAAATTCAATCGGTGCAAACATGCTCAAATCACCATAGAAATAGACATTGTCGAATAAAAACATAATTCAAATGTGGGTGATATGAATGTCAAATATGGGGTTTTGGTTTGAAATTATCAACTACAACAACAAAGAAATAATACAAAATAACAATAATGAGACGAAGTTCTTGGGATATGATTCGATTATAGGCTAATATAGACAAATGGGTAATTGCAAAAGTTAGAAATAGTTGGATATTAGTGATTGCTAGACTATAGAGGAGATAAACTTTCTCTCAACAATTTACTACAAACCAAGTTGATTTCTCTAACATCCACAAGCATGTAAAATAAGGCCTATGCCTTAGTCCATTCACTCTCTCGAGCTGAATGTGTGGAAAAGTGGTTTAGATTCAATGTCCTAAATGAACCATGACAACCCAATACCCACAGACCATCAATCAATAATCTTGGTTTTAAAACCTCTCTCGAGCAAGCCAAAAACACAAAGGTAGAACTGCATTTGCAACTACAATTCTTTAAATTAAACCACAATTAATGATTGAAATCACTTATAAACAACATTTAAACTAACAATTAGCAATACCCATTAACTAAATCTGCCTATAATCACATAATCACACCCCAAGAATTGGGGTTTTAGCTACACATCATAAAATGATAAAAAAATTGTTACCACATTGTGTTTCTATCAACTGGGTAAGATTAATTTCGTACTTACAATGGTCTAAATTGAAGAATATCAAAGACACACTTCCAATTTCTCAAAAGTGAAAAACTTCAATTCTTCAAAGCTAAGGAAAACTTGTCTCAAAATACTTAGCATTCAAAACTCAAAATTACTCTACTGATTGTTCAGAATAAAATTTGATACTAAACTTAATGTTTAAAAATGTATTTATAGTCGCCAAAAATATGTTGCGAATGACCATTATTGTGATAAGTCAAGCTCGTAATCCGCCTCTTTGTTCAATGTCATCGCTTTTGCCTTGGCCTTGAAAGATCCTCCGTCTCAGTAACTTTGGGCGATCTAACTTTGCATTGTGGAATCACTCGATGATCACGCCCATTGCTCCTTTCTCTCGTTAACTTGATTTTCTCCTTCGGGACTTGGCACACCAAACTTTAGGCGGTCACATGGCCACTCGGGGACTCGCCAAATGGACTTGGCAATCACCAGGCTCTCTTTTCTTCCTTCTTTCATCTCTCTTAGTTCCTTTTTGCAAATTAGTATCCTTGCTTTGTTCCTCAATCCAAATACCTAGGAATCAATGATTTTACATCGCTTATTAGTACAAAATAAGCATTTGAGGACACCAAATCTATACAAATAAAGCCCAAAATGAGTCCAAATCTCGGACTCATCAACACCCCCAACTTAAACCTTTGCTTGTCCTCGAGTAAAACTCAAGTTCAACAGTTCAAAAAGGATGTCTCAAACAGTGCTACACAAGACTCAATCATGAATGCACCGACAAGACTCAAATCACTCATGCAAGGATCAATTCTGACTCAAAGATTCAAGTTATGACTCACCATTACCAAAGATTCTCAAGTTCACAATACTTACTTCAAATGCAACTTCAAGCTCGCCAAAGGTACTCAATGCCCTCACACAAAGAATGATACCATATTCACACACAATGGTTCAACACTTTATAGTTCCAGAATCACATACAACTCTCACACTCACAAAGATGAACACGTGCATGACTCCACCCATAAGTTTGCCCTTATTTTCCAACCAACACTTGTTTCATCTCACCCAAGATCAAAAGAGTGTTTTAAAGGCTTGTAATGTGAGTGTAAAGGTATAATCATTCAGGCTCGGTGGTTGTTTTCCTCATGAAATGTGGTATGACAACACTTTCTTCCCTTTTCTTAACAATTTCATTCATGCTCAAAATTTACCCCATTATTTACTTTACATGGAATGCCGGAAACCCCATTTGCTTTTGCAACTTTATTTCACAACTTTTTCATTCTTTTTCTTTTTCCTTCTTCTTTTCTCTTTATTTTTTTTTTTTTTTTTTTTGTATGGAGAGGTTACATATTTTTCAAAACCATGGGTAAAGGGGAATTTATTCACAATAATTGATTTACCTTCTTTTCAGCACTTCAACTTAGGCCTTTGGCCTAAGTTGGCTATTCCAACTAACCACATTTCACTTGAGGATTAATGAACGGATAAAGAAAGGTCACAATTGCATCAAGTTTCTTCCAAGAAAAGGGTAAGGCTCAAAAGGTGCTCACACAAAGTTCACACACTCCCAAGGTAGGCCACAAAAGAGGTATAATGTCAAATTGTTTCACTCTTTAAAATTGTTGCCTAAGATCATTTCAAGAGCTTGCATCACTTAGTCAACCGGACCAACGAGGTAAATTCTAGGTGTCATCACACAAGGCATTGGCACCAATACTAAACAAGACTCCACACTTCGCTAGCGTGCAATGTTCATCACAAGAGACTCAATTCAATAACTAGCTAATCACAACAAAATGCAAAAGTTCACATATTATCTATGTAACTTCATTTGGCCTCATCGTACTGTACATTCATTTTTGTTCGATTGAGAGCACTATTCAAGTTGTTGGTATTGATCACAACTAACACTCAAACTTGCACAAGAACAACCATAATTAAATACACGGTGGCAAAATTTTAGAAGGTCCAAAATCATTTACAATTAAAAATGAGCTACAAGCTCAAACATCCATAAAATAGTGCCAAAACACAATTTACATAACAAACCCAATGAATAAACAAAACAATAATCACAAGAGGTAGGTATGGAAATACCTCACTTGCTTATGAAAAAAAAAAATTTGTCCTTTAAATGCAAGAAAATATCCAAAAGTTAGTAAAAGGGATAGAGAGAGGTAAAGAAAGTCATATCTATAGAGTCTCTATCTGCACGAGGCATCGCGTTGCCGGTGTCACATAAGAGCTCCACTGGACCCAACCATGGTGGTGTCTCTCAACGAAGTCCGGCAATCTCGAACATCGATCCTGAGTCGGCCATCATCATAAACAGCAGCATCTCGTTCCCCAAGCTTCTTCTCATCAATCTCCGCCTCTGATGCATCAGCTACTATGTCATCCATTTGTGCATCTCCAGTGGTAGTAGGAGGATAATCAGATGTAGGTGGAGCACCCTGTCTCGGTACCTCAAATAAAGAGGTGAAGTCTATAGACTTGAGATAGTCTACATCCTTCCACAGATTTACCACCTCAGCTCTCAAAGCAATCACCTCAGAAGACTCCCTCTATCGATGCTTACAAGTCGCGACTCTCGCAGTCAAATCATCAATAAAAGTGTGGATGATCGGTCTGTGACAAGGATGGCACTCTCGATCATCCGTGGAACTCTGACCTCTAATCGGGTAGCCTTCACATTAGCCAAATAGGCTAGGTACACCATCTTCGGATCATAGCCTGAGTAATCCTGGTAGGATGGGAAGAGGCGGAAGCACTAGGAGGCTGGGAGGAAGAGGTGGGAGCAGGTGTACCTGAAGGTCCGGAGGCCGGAGTAGGCAAGGATGCCTCTACAGGAATCGTCTCTGTGTCAATCTCCGGGGATGTGTCCATCTGCTCTCCTCTTGTCTTCCTTCTCTCGAGTGTACTCGGTCTATCTGGGATTATCGATGGAAGATGTAGGGGTGACCTAAATATCTCTCATCTCGTCACGAGAAACTCCAGCTGCCAGACTCAATGATCGGATCGGAAAGAGAGGGATGTTTGGCGCTATTTGGCCCTCATGGCCATCTCTTGCTCAATAATAAGTCCCAAGTTGAGCTGCTTCTTTGCTAAGAGTGATCCTAAACAGGCTGCCTTTGCATGATAGAGGATGGATTCATTTTATGAAGGCATGATGGATTTCTTGATGAATTCGAACCAATACCGTCATGCTACATTCAAATCCTTCTTCTCTATTTGGGCTCCACTTAATCCACCTAGGAGTTGTATCAGAAATAAGGGGGTCAAGCCATCCCTTAAGGTCGTCAGGTGACTGGGCAATCGTCAAACCCTCATACTCATGCTCGAATCTTGTGGCCCTTTAAAGCACAGTATTTATGTGGTCAGTGTTGCACCCCACTTCTCTTCCTTGAACCATTCTGAGACCTCGGTCGAAGGCAGCTTTCTTCTTCCCGTGAAACTAGATCACTGTAAGCAGAGTAGAAGTCACAGACCCACGTGGGGACATATGGGCCTCGAGGCCTTGTGAAGATATGGAATCTGTGCCAATGGAGTATCTCTCTCACACTAGAGTATCTGCCTTCTAGACCCTTTGTGGATAAAAGCTTCTCTAATTGTTGCAACCCGTGACTTTGATCATTAAGTAGTCAAGGGAGGCACTGTCTTGGTGGCATTGGGGCCATGGTGGTGTCGGAGCTAGCGCATACTGCAGAGAGCGAGGCTCTGGAGCTCTCGAGTCCGCGAGACCTTGCCCGATCTCAGTCGCTATAGTGGTTGATCATCGAACTGAACCTTGGCGCAGGAGTGAAGCACTCTCGCAATGAGTGTGCGGAACCTCAATCATGGGCTTCTTGAGCGAATTGCCGACATTTGGTGAATTGCCACGTTCGGCGAGTGGCAGGATTAGCCAGTGAAGGTCTGATGCAGTATGGTCGAGAGTGCATGAAGAGGCGATCGAAGGACGCCCTTGAGTCTCAGAGTCTTCGGTGGCCTGGGCTCTGAAGTTATAGAACCAAACTACTCATTTAGCATGAAATTAAAGGTGAGATGGGAACTTGGCCGCCGAGTGGTTTAGCGAGCTCGATCCAAATCACCAAATGACCTAACGTGCCTACGTTCAATCCAACTTCCTAAATTCAACCCCATAACCCTCAAAAACAAAATCAAAGAATGCACCCATCAAATTAAAGCAAGACCCAATACACCCATTACCCGGGATACTTAGATTCTCCGATTTTGCCAAATTTGGCCATTTGACGACTTTTTCCATAAAAATGACATCAACCACTCCATCGTTAGGCAAAATCGTCATTTGGCACAAATACAAGCTACTTAGACTTCACGACTAAACGAACAACATGCAAGCACAACCCCATGAATTCCAACCAACTTTAAGGCACAAAATTACGAATTCAACAATATAAAACATAGCGGGCAAGATTATCAAATTAACACAGCACATACACAAACAATTAAGATCAGAGCCCAAGACAATTACTAAGACAAGATCATTGCAAATGAGTACAAAATTGCTAAAAATAAACTTGGGGTTCGAAAAACCAACCTTTGATGCTAATTAAAATAGTTTGAAATGCTAGGCGGTATAGTAATCCTCCAACAAATGATCAACGACTCAAATACGATAAAAATGCAAGAAATATAGAAACTAATGTGCGGGTGTGAGTTTTGGAAGATTAAAAGTGAGGCAAAGTGAAAGAGTCGAAAGTTTAAACCTTTGGCCTTTAAAACCGTCTAGTTCTCTCCCGTTCGGAGACATTAGTCTTGCTCGCCGACCCACCGACACGTCGAGTGGGAATTTACCTGCCAAGTTTACAAGACCTCTAGTTAATATGGGGGTCCAAGCAGCGGACTAGATCTCGTTGCAAACACAGTTGGTGATTCTTCAAGTTGCTTTGGGTTCGTCAAGTTTCTGGACTCCAATTTAAAATTGTCTTAAGTCCAACGGTGGTCTGTGTCGAGTTCGCCGACCTCTTTGGTGATGCGCCGACTGGACCTTTAGCTCGCCAACCTGTACTTTTCAAACACTTTCCACACTTCGACCTGCACAATCAACATACCATTATTTCAAACTTAAAAAGGAAGAAAATAAAACTTGGGTTGCCTCCCAAGCAGCACCTTAGTTAAAGTCGCAACATGACACAAGTCCACACTTAAACCTCATTCTTGGGGTTAGCCATAGTATCACTAGGCAAACCCTCTTGCTATCTCGAGTTCAAATGAGACGAGATATGACCCATTTGGGTATCCAACTGCTTGATCGATACTGAATGGGAGGTAACAGTATGGCTAAGGGTCAACACGTCTTCTTTTATTTCTTTCAAAATCTTGTCTGACCCCTCAACTTTGTTGAGGATACAAGAAAGCATATCCTCAGACCGGTCACCTTCCGAATCATTTGGCCTTTGGCGCTCATAGAGAGGCACATACCTATCCTTCTCCTCATCCTTCCAATTGGGATTTTGGTCCTCCATTCTCGATCACGATCCTTCCAACCTTCATCCCTATTCTAACTTTGGTTACTACCTTGCCTTGGGTAGTTTGAATGATAACCACCACCTTGGTTGGCTAGGAAATTCACCTCTTCACTATACAAAGCCTCAAACTTGACTCATCCGGATTAACACACCTCGACACCCACGGCATTGACACCTCGAGCACGGCTCCCATGACATTTTTGGACAAAATGTCAAGTTGTGTCATGATCTTCGCCATGTTCAGTCCTCTCTTAGTCTTTCTCCATCTTCTCGCTTGGTCAATTTGAACGTGAGAAGGAGACCTAGTTTTCACGGGTATACCACGCCTGATTATGGTCATGCCATCCAAGAGTTGAGTCGCTATCACATAAGGTTGTTGCATCAAACCTCACGAGAAAGTTGGTCAGCAACACTTTATTTACCAAGTCAAGACTCGTTAAAATATTGTAGCAACATATTGTAAGGTAAGCCATGAGTTGGGCATTGAAGCACCAACTTATTGAATCGCGCCAAGTTTCATGAATTGACTCGCCTTCCAAACGGCTTGAAGCTCAATCGTCGGCTCAAGAGTCATCATCTTGAAGGAGGAAAAATCACACTTGAAATGCGTGACCAACTCCTCCCGAAGTGATTGATTCACGTGGCAATTCAACCAGCCACTTACAAGCTTTTCCCATCAAAGAGAATGGGAACAACCTCAGCCGACCAACTCTTGGGATATGTTCTTGAAGAAGAATAGTCCGCGTACATCTACGGTTTCTAATATGCTCATGGAGATCCTCATGGCCAAACGCTGAACGACCCTTTCAATTGCAAGAGTCAGAACATAGTACTTGTGATGTGGAACGCATTCCCTTGATCGAGGCAAGCGAATGGCACGAATACCACCTATGAGATGGGGTCATTAGCATTAGGCTCGTTGACATCGTTAAGGTTTCGATGTCATCTTGATGGCGTCTCTGCTACGCCATTATTCGTTCATACTCATACTTCTGTTTCAACACACGAACAAGCAAAACAAAACTAAAAGTAAGTAAGTTCGCTTATAATTAACAAGAACAAAATTCAACTTAACTAGAAATTCTCAAGTAACACCGCTCCGTGAATGGTGCCATTTTGATTAGTTAACATTTCAAAGACACTTCATCCAATACTAAGCGTCAACGATCGTTAGTTAGTAATATAACCCAACTAAGTGAGTTGGGTCAAATCCACATGGAGTGATACGTATTTGAGAATCGATGAAAAGCATGAATATGCTCAAGTCAATCATGGTAAAAAACATTTACGAATAAAGGTATGGCTCAAGTTTGGGGTGACACAAGTGTCAAATATCAGGGGGGTTTGGTTTCAACTATCAGCTACAACAGCAAATAACACGAATAAACAAGTGAAGAGACGGGTTCTTAGGATGTGTGATTGTATTTAGGCTAAGGTAGACAAATGGGTGATTGTAATTGATAATAAATAGTTGTAAATCAGTGACTAAGCTAGACTTTAGTTGGGGTAAACTTTCTCTTGAACAATTTACCCCGAATCAAATTGGTTTCTCTCGAACACCAATAAGCAGCAATTAAGAACAGCATTTGCTTTAGTTCATTCACTCTCTCGAGCTGAATGTGTGGAAAAGGATTTAGGATTCACTCTCTCGAGTTGAATCCATGACAACCCAATACCCACAGACCATCAAATCAGTAATCTTGGTTTTAATACCTCTCTCTCGAGCAAGCCAAAAACACAAAGGTAGAGTTGCATTTGCAACTACAACCCTTTAGATTAAGCCACAATTACTGAATGAAATCACTTTTAAACAAATTTTACTCTATCAATTAACAATACCCATCAGCTAAATCAATCCATAATCACATAATCACACCCCAAGAATTGGGGTTTTAGCTAGACATCATAAAAAGATAGAAATCGTTACCAAATTGTGTTTTCATCAACTGGGTAAGATTAATTTTGTCTTTACAGAGGTCTAAGATGAAGAATCTTCAACACCCACTTCTAATTTCTCAGAAATGGAAATCTTCAAATCTTTAAACCTAAGAAAATATTGTCTCAATACTCTCAGTTCTAAAACTTCTACTTCAAAACTGATAATTCTGATTCTATAATAAAAACTTCATACTAAACTAAGAATTCAAATATGTATTTATAGTCGCCAAAAATGTGTTGCGAAGGACCATTCGGCTCAATAAGTTGGGATCACCAAACCACTCGACGATCCGCCCTTTGGTCAATTCCATCGCCTTTTTGCTTTGGCCTTCAGCAACTTCAAATTCTGTAACTTTGGGCGATATAGCACTGCATCGTGAAACCGTTCAGCAACTCGTTGACTTCTCCTTTCTATCGCCGACTTGATTTGCTCCTTTAGGGTTTAGCACACTGGAACTTTAGGCAAGATCCTGGCCATTCGGCGACTCGCCCAATGGGTTAGGCGATCATTAGGCCTTCTTTTCCTCGTTCTTTCAGCTGCCTTGTTCATTTCTACTCATTAGAGTCCATGTTTTGCCCCTCAAACCAAATACCTTTAAAATAAAGGATTTACATTAGTTATTGGCACAAAATATGCATTTGAGGATACTAAATCTATTAAAATAAGGCCTAAATGAGTCCAAATTGTGGACTCATCATGGATCATGACTGAATTCATTTTTTCAAATTGAGGAGAGATAAAAGCAATATGCAAGTGTAACAAACATGCAATATACACAAGTAATAAAATAAAATAATAATATAAGACACTATCCAAAGTTTGCTTAACATCGATATATACAAAATAATGAATAAAGAATAGAATTTGAACTTCTTTCAAATAGCATCAACGAAGCAACTCAGGTACCTATAAAAACACTTAGTAAAATTATTAGTAATAAATAAATATGAATAAAAATAAATGAATTAAATAATAAATTAAACATAAAAACTCGTCATACTAACATGGAAGACCTTGGAAATCAACGATAATTTCTTCATCGGCCAATTTTAACATACAAAATATATAAACTTTAAACAAAATTTTCATCTTTTAAAATGGGGAGGCCTCAAAAACTGACAGAGATATTTTTTCATTGGCCAATTTTATATGATATTTTTCTCAAACAACAATAATATTAAATTAACAAAGGATAAAATAAAATAAGTTGCAACAACTAAGTAAAATAACAATATAACGATATAAAAACACCGCTTGCTAAAAAACCTTAAAATCCATACAATCATTTCGATAAATTAAGAGTAGTCAAATATCCACCATAAAGCAACAATAAGCAAAAGAATAAAATACATAATAAAAATAAAATAAAGCAAATGTATCTCAACTGAAAACTACCAAAAATGAACTTTACTAAAAGAAAAATGAAAACAAAGCTTCATGCAAATATGAATAAATCACAAAATAAACAGCTTAAAACAATCAATTTAATGTTATGAACATAAACAGATAGATAAAATAAAATAAATAAACAAGAATAACCCAACCATATTGAATCGAGAACTAAACTAACAGTGAATAAAATCATCTAACAAACAAAATATAGACATAAATATGTATATATGCAAAGAATGAAAGAGTGTCACTGCAGGTAGGTTTTCTCAGGCCAGATTTGAACTAAATGAATAGGAATGGAGGCTGGTCGAGTCTTGATTATCTCTGCCGGATCTGTCATTGTCCACTGGAGTTGGAGCCACACCGGAGATGCAGGTCAGAGCTCCGAGCTCGTTATTTGATGGAGCTTTGAACTCACTAATAACCTGTAAAAAATAAATATAAACTCGATGGTGGGAAGGGGGGAATGGAACTGACCACTATCTTTGTTTGGCTCCGGTTCATCAGAGCTTGAAGCTCCTCACCGGAGTCACTAGTTGCAGCGATTAAAGGAAAAAAAGTATGGGGTTTGTTTGCTAGTTGGTTTTCTTGGTTGAAGGGTGGTGTCGTTTGGTGGTTGGTCTGGTTGTTTTGAGGTGGTTGAAGGTCTGTTTGGTTGTTGGTTCTACCTTAGAGAAAATGGTGAATGGAGGTGGTTTGGGTGGCTATTTTTGGTCGTTTTCTGCTGGGAAAAAGTAAGGAATGGAGGTTGAATCTCTTGGGGTTTTGGGTGGTAGTCGGAAGTTTTGGTGGGGTTTCTTTGGGAAGAAAGGTAAAGGGTGTTTGAATGATTGTTTCTGTTGTACCAAAAGATTGAAAATGGGGTCGCTTGGGTGGTGGACTCGCTGGATTCTGGCGGAACTCCGGTGAGCTTGTCACCAGAAAATTATAAACACTAAAAAATTTCTAAGGACTAAAAAATATTAAAATTACACTCATTCTCTTATCCATCACCTCTAACTTAATGACCATGAAATAACTTAAATAGAAAATTAAAAACCACTATAATACAATACCATTATCTTAAAACTGTAGGCCAAAACCACTAGTTAATAAAATATTTGTGTATGAAATGTTATCCATATTTGAATGAAAGTCTAGACTCTGCAAAATATCAAAATGAATATTAACAAATGTAACGAATGAATATTAAAAATGGTAATGAACATAACCAATGGCATGTAAAAAATGCAATTTAACAAAAATAATGATTTAATGAAAATGAACTAATATTTGACCGTAGTCAACCGGCTTTGACAAAAAAATAATATAATTAAAATTAACTAATAAAATATTCTAAAATTTTGACAAATAAGGATAAATATCGTTAAATTATTTAAAATTATAAAAAAATGTATTTTGAACTATTGAATAAACAAAACTTAAAAGTTACAAATTTTGAAAATATTAGGCCAAAATTGTGTGTCAACAATATGACTCATTTATCAATTTGTTCAACTTTATACAAGTTCAAGTGTCTACTTCTGCACACCCAAAATTGAAGAACATAAATGTGAGTTGAGACAAAGTTAAAGGGCATATTTATATGTTATGCCTTAATCCATTGTATATCAAAGATTAAGTAGATAAGTTAACCCCAAATGATAATATAGTAGAATTGTGAAGTTATAGTATGATAATTGGGCAAATAACATACCATAGGCCCATTCTACAAAAGACTTAGCGATTGTGTATTTATTATTACAATAAGCAGGGGGCTTATTTGAGCATATTCAACATGATTCACTTATACACGTTTAGAAATACTTGTAATAGCATAAGTTCGTCAATATAATTCTTAAAATCATAATATAGCCTATCATATCACCTACAAAAGATTAATTTTATGATGCCTGAATGATTATGTGACATGTTATGTCACCTACTAAGCTTTCAAAATTTTAAAAGAAAATACAAATCATCAATGATATAAAGAAATTTTAGGAAAGTTTAGCAAAGCAATGGGAAACCGGTAGACTTCCATAATATGTCTAAACACGCTAATGACCTCATGCTCCCATACCACAATGTTGAGATCAACTTTATATTGAAAAGAGTTGAGTTGAGACGAGGTAAGTAGTTTAATCATTTCCATTTCAAGTTTATGTCTTGATTTAGATATTCCCTCACATGCTCGTACATTTCATGTACTAACAACATTTGGCCTACATCTATTATCATACAGATACAGGTAACCAGGATCAACACCTAGCGCTTCATTGATCGGTTGCGCTCAAAGTAGTATAGTGAGCCTCCTGCTTCCGGAGGATCCTTTGTTATGTTTTAGTTATTTGGTTTTTAGGATGATCGAGGGTCTTTTCCTGACATCCCTCAGAGCATTAGAGGCTTCATAAATAGATAAACATAGTTCATGAGTCCCTTTTCTCATTTAATTTATTGATGTTTGAGACTTGAGTTTACTCTTTTGGCTAGTTGAATGTTAATATCTAGAATATTCTAAGTTTACTTTTGAGAGCTTAAGTAAAGTTTACATTTGATTTCTTTTATTGATGCTTAAGTCTTCCACTGAGAATTTATCCAGGTCAAGGGTTCTCTTGGGGCCAGCAATGGTTCTCAAGTGCCAATCGCATCTAGGGTGTAGGCTCGGGGCGTAACAAACTTGATATCAGAGCACAGAGTTCAAGATTCCTAGGGTGTCTATAAAGTCATGTCTGTAGATTCCTAGCTATCGATGTGAAGAGCGCCACATCTATAATTAGGAAGTCAACATTTAGGAATTATATCATTTCTTTCATACTCTTTTCATGCGATAGTAACTCTACAAAGTTTCTTTCTAACTTGTGCTTGCGCATATCTTTGAATCATGCCTCCACGAAGATTTGCCAGGTCGATGCGCTAGAAGGAATTTTGAGGATCAAGGGTACCCAATGCACCAAAAGTGCAACCCCAAGGAGAGGTCACTAATGCTGAGTTCCGGGAAGCTATTTGGATGTTGGGTCAAGTAGTGGCCAATCAAGCTGGTAAGTAGAAAGGGGATCGATAGGATGTGGCTGATACATCCAAAGTCAGTGAGTTCTTAAGTATGAATCCTCTAAGATTTATTGGTTCAAATGTCACTGAGGATCCGAAAAACTTTGTGGAAGAGTTACAGAAGGTTTTTGAGGTTATGCAAGTTGTTGATGTTGAGCGAGTGGAACTAGCTTCATACCAACTAAAGGGTGTTGCTAAAATCTGCTTTGATCAATAGAAGAAGGGTAGAGCTCAAGGTGCACCAATTGCGAACTAGGTTGTGTTCGAGAGTGCCTTGAGGCATTTCTTTCCCCGTGAGCTAAAAGAGGCAAAGGTAAGAGAATTCCTCACTCTTAAGCAGGAATCTATGAGTGTGCATGAGTAAAGCCTCAAGTTCACCCAACTTTCCCGCTATGCTCCAGAAATGGTTGCTAATATGAGGAGCGGGATGAGATTATTTGTTTCTGGGCTACCTCGTCTGTCAAGAAAAGAGGGTAAGGCATTTATGTTGATAAGAGACATAGATATAGCAAGACTTATGATCCATGTGCAGCAGGTTGAGAAAGATAAGCTGAGAGATAGGGAAGAGTTCTGAAAGAAGAAATATAAGACTACAGGAAATGAGTACAGATAGTAGAAGAGTAATGCAAACCAGTCATGTTTCAAACAGAAGCAAAAGAGACTTGCTCCATCATCTGCTAGTGCACCTGTTCAATAATTAGAATTCACAAAATTTTAGAGCTAGACCTGCATAGTCTCAAGGTAGTATGGCATAAGGAGGTAATGGGACTCCTGCATCTGTTGAGTGTGGTAGGAATGTTACGCCCCCTAAAACTAGTAGGTGAAACTAGTGCCTTACATGTGAGTTTTAAAATTAGGTGTGTGGGTTAATGTTGTAAACTGGTTTCCTTTACCTAGGACGAAGTGTGTAGGGGTTAAACGTCAAGGTACGACTCCCCAAGGACAAACCAAGGGGTCCTTGAGAAGGACCTTAAAGCCTAACCCCAGAACTGCCAAGCTGCCCAAAATTCCTTGACCTAAGAATCGGACCTATTGGGCGTAGGTCCATCCACACCCCATGGAACCAAGTCGTGGATCAAACGGCCTTGAACAGGAGCTGCAGGCTATGAACCACAAACATGCAGCACGCCCCATGGACCCATTCACGATCTGTGGGGGGCCGGTCATAGGCCATGCATGTAGGTTGCCTAGGTTCAGCCAAGGTGAGGGGTAGGCTAGGTAATTCCTAATAAATTTAGTTAAGTGTAAAGTAATTTTAATTCATTGTAATGAGGCATATAAGTATTTTTAAACCACTAACTAACCTATTTACTTCATAATTCCCAAGACCCCAATTCATAACTAACTTTACACCCAAATATTTCTCTCACTAAGAACCTCCATATTGAAGATTCTAGGTTGAAAGTCTTCCTCACCTATTGAAGATTCTAGGCTGAAAGTTAGTTCTCACCTAATTGAATCTATCATGAAGATCTTAGGTTGAAAGTCCATTCTCACCTAATGAATCTATGAGCTCTCTTTATGAATTGTGTTGGATGGAGGGTAAGATACTCCATGCTTGTAAATTAAATTCAAGACTAAACATGTATCCATGGGAAGTTATGCTTAGCACCGAGTGAATATTGAATATGAGATAGAGGCTCTCCTGTCAATTAATAGGTCGGGTTTCTAAATGTAAATCTCATGAGATGGAAGCTCCCCCGTTAAGTAAGGTTGGGTTTCTAGTAGCAATCTCCTTATCCCATAACTAAGTGCCCCCGTAGATCATTTAGCCATTAGATTCATTTCCAAGCTAATACATTTTAGTTCTACCTTAGGCAAGTAGGACACCCTTTTTCGGTGTGGGGCATACACCGAATTCCATGCAAGCTCACATGATCTATGTCGGTTAAGGCTAATTCCCACAAGGTCAAGTCTAGGATGTACTATGGCTATTCAAGGAGTTCTACTTAGTATGGGTGGGGGTATGGGACTTCATCCATGCATTGCACAAGTAAGCATTGAGACTAGTTATGGTAGGTTCCTATTTGTCAAGATGACCCATGTAATGAATGTGTTTGTCTAAATGGTAATTTCATTTCATATCAAGGCTGCTTGAAATGTTGCATGTTAAATTGGATTGTTGCTATGAGATGCTTTCATTGATGTGGTTGACAAAAAGTGAATGTTTCTTAATCTATGAGAGATAGGCTATGGATGATATCAAAAGGGGGTAAACATGAATGAGGATCTAAAGTGACTTGCTTAGTGTAGGTAGGATTATGGGATCATATCTATACATTGCAAAAGCTTTCCTTGAGGTGGCTTATGAAGTGTTGCTCACATGTCATGCTAACACTAAAGTGTATTGACTGTGTATATGTTCCTAATGACATTTCTTATGTTCACTAGTTATGGTTAATGTCTACCATGCTATAGTCTATATCTCTTCATGATGTCTTTTATGCTTATGACTTGTGTTTTCACACTATATTCCAAATTATTATTTAAATTGGCAAGTGATTGCATTCAATTAAAAATGTCCTTTTTAGCATGTTTTCAAAGGTTTTTATACATGGCTATCATACTTAGTACATCTTTGTGCTAACCCATATTTCTTCTACATTTTTCACAAAGTGTAGGGTTTGGAGACTGGATGTTCTACTCTTGGAAGATAGATTCTAAGGTGCAAGGAGTTGAAGATTTGGTGAGTCCTCATAGCTTCGAGGACAAACCCATTATTTCCTTTATGTCTTCTATTTTATTTTAAGAGCTTTTGTATGGGTTGTGTCCCAAAGTGTTATTCAAGTGTTGTAGATGGTTTGAGACATAGTGTTATAGACCCCCACTTATTTTTATAAAAGACTTTGATCGTAAAGAAAAGTTTTAAATTCCGCACCATTTTTCTATAATATTAAGTTATGATATGCTATGAGGCTTTTCAGAGTCTTGTACACCATGTTACGTCTAGGGGGTACCCTTGGGTCATAACAAACATGGTATCAGAGCACAAGATTTTGGGATGGTCCTAGGATGTTTCAAACCACACCTAGTAGAGTCTTGTTCATAGTGTGAAGCGCGCCACATTTATGAATAGGAGGCTATTAGATGTTAGAAAATTTTCACTTCTTCATTCTCTAAGTTGTGCCATAGAGTTTAACTCTATAAGGTCTCTCTCATATTCCTTATCCGGTGGTTTTTAGGATATGACCACTTGAAGGGATCATGCTATAAGGATCAAGGGAGAAAAGGTTAGTATTTATGTCAATTATGGCTATATGACTAGATGAGGATTGATATGATAGGTTTAGATGGAATCCTTTGGTATGAATAGGTTGCATTATGGTTATGTGTGTTTGTTGGTAGAACCCGACTTAGTCATGATGAGTTCTTTGATGTGTTGGAGGATTTGATGAAATAGGGTGTTTAAGTGATGCCTAGAGATGTTGAGTGAGTAGACTCCTTTAAAAGAGGGTAGAAGTGTAATTCTCCATGGTTTGGAATCACCTTGTGTGATGGATGTGAAAATTGAGCAATAACTTGCTCCGACCATAGAATTGAAAGAGATGCGGCTTAGAAGAGTCTATATAGGCTTACTCCCAAGGGGGAGATAATGTTCTTACATGGAAAGATCGTTGAGTGTTCTAGATGTTCATGATTAAGATTTGCTTGAAATTCTCACCTTGAGAGGTGTAGTGAGTTCTAGGAGGTTAGTCCCGATTAGGTAGGCTCATATGAGGTCTTGAGTGGTTTTGTGTGAAGATTGTAGGTAAGGGTGCTACTTGGGAGGCCAAGGGCCAATGAGGTGTCCCGATATCCTTATCTTCCCTTTTATTCCTCCTTTAGCTTGAGAGGATAAGTTTCCCTTGGTTTGTTTAATGATTGTGAAGTCTTGGATGGTGTATGTGTTCCATAATTTCCTTGTTTTGGAAGTCATGTGTGAATTATATGTTTTCCATGGTCTCCTTAAATGATGCATGTTCTTGATGAAATTTATGTTTAATAAGAAAATGAGTTTTCATGATCTATGTTCCCCATGTTGTTGTACCTTTGGTATGAGTTACCTATTTGACTTCATGAGATGTGTAAATGAACACGCTTTAGTATGCTTTTGAGAGTAATCGCATATTGGCTCCATGATGTTGTGTCGCGCATAATTTTTGTTGGAGAAGTTAGTTCCACCTATGCAAATGAGAAATATTGAGTTTCGTACATATTGGGTTGTTAGAAGTAGTTCCTACTCCCTTGTATTGCATTGATGATGTTTTGAGATGGAATTGATGTTTTCTCCTTTAAATGATGCAATGCTTTGATGTTTCATGCATGATGGGCTGCTAGTCTTGAGTCTTTAATTCCGAGAAGTGTTTAGAAGTGTCATTCAAGGACGAATGTCCCCAAGGGGGAGATATTGTTACGCCCCCTAAAACTAGTAGGTGAAACTATAGCCTTACGTGTGAGTTTTAGAGTTTGGTGTGTGGGTTAATGCTGTAAAATGGCTTCCCGTACCTAGGACAAGGTGTTTAGGGGTTAAACGTCAAGGTACGACTCCCCAAGGACCAACCAAGGGGTCCTTGAGGAGGACCCTAAAGCCTATCCCCAAAACTACCAAGCTGCCCAAAATTCCTTGACCTACGGATGGGACCTACTAGGTGTAGGTCCATCCACGCCCCCTAGAACCAAGTCCTGGGTCAAGGAGCCTTGAAGAGGAGTTGCATGCCATGAACCACGAACCTGCAGCACACCCCGTGGACGTATTCACGATCCGTGGGGAGGGGGCAGGTAGTAGGTCATGCCTGTAGGCTGCCTAGGTTCGGCCAAGGTGAGGGTAGGCTAGGTAATTCCTAAT
This sequence comes from Solanum pinnatisectum, assembly GCA_035578085.1. Classification (NCBI taxonomy): domain Eukaryota; kingdom Viridiplantae; phylum Streptophyta; class Magnoliopsida; order Solanales; family Solanaceae; genus Solanum; species Solanum pinnatisectum. The sequence goes on along the minus strand of CM069084.1, from coordinate 17,823,649 downwards.
CAATTTAGTTAAGCGTAAAGTCATTTTAATTCATTTTAATAGGTACCCCAATTCATAACTAACTTTACCCCCAAATATTTCTCTCACTAAGAACCTCCATTGAAGAAGAAGAAGTCAAGGTCTAGGGCTCAAGAACTCATTTTTTCCACTCAAATTCGTGAATAATCTTCATCTAAGATATGGTAGTTTTGATTCATGGTTAACTTTTCATCCATGAAGTCCTTAAACTCTCAATTTCAAAGTAGAAAATTCTCCAAAACCTAGGGTTTTCACTCCTAGTCATGGATTCTTTCTAAAAACGTTTTCAATGATTCAATTGATTTATATTGTGATCAAATTGATGAATTACCACTATTTTAAGATGAATTCTTCAAGGATCCATGAATTTCCTAATTTTCCTAAAGTGGATCTTAAAGTGTGAGTATTATTATATGTTGATACAAGTGAATGAACAGTGGTTGTTTATGGTGTAATTGCATGATTTTTGTATGATTAAACATGTATTCTTTATTAACCTAAGGTTTTAGGGTGAAATTAATATAGGTTGGTTTATGCCATAGAAGAGGCAATTGAGGGCTTAGATGTGCCCTTCTAAGATTAATGAACTACTTTATGAATTACTTGAGATTAGAGGAACTAAAGATGAATTACTAAAAGGTAAAACTTGTAAACATGAATTGAATGGATTAGGTCTTATATGATGGATCATGGGTTGATGGTATTGAGATTGAGTTTGTATGATGTTATATGACTATAATTGGTTAAGAATGAAGTATGTGGTTGGGTTATCTTGAGAATTAGGCATACATGATGATCATGTGAGGTATTGCTTGAGAGTAAGGCTTGTAGTATGAAGATGACTTCTAGGGCTTAATGGTAAAATATAATATAAATGAGCTAATGATGTTAAGGCTTTAAGAGGAAGCTATTATTTGTATTGAATTGTATGTGGTATTATTGTGGAAAGACTCCACCAACATGACCTACATTATGAGTGTTTGAGATCATGCATTTCATAACTTGATTACTTGAACTATGATTATATCCATGACTAATATGATGAATGCTAGATGTGTTGATTGAATATGGTCTTTAGTCCTTCAAGGGGCAATATATGATATTATACATGCTTGTGAAAGTGTGTCCATGATTTAAGACTATCTTTTGAGCAAGTAAAGTGATCATGACTTTGATGTACTTGTGGTGTGGTTGAAAGTCTATTCTCACTCACACACACTTATACATGACTATTTCATGATTATGGTGATATTATTGTGTTGATTGAAAGTTCATTCTCATAGACACATAATGAGTATAATGTGAAAATTTTCCTCACAAATTGAAGAATCTATGTTGAAAGTTAGTTCTCACCTAGTTGAATATATCATGAAGATCTTAGGTTGAAAGTCCATTCTCACCTAATGAATCTATGAGCTCTCTTTATGAATTGTGTTGGATGGAGGGTAAGATACTCCTTCATGCTAGTAAATTCAATTCAAGACTAAACATGTATCCGTGTGTAGTTATGCCTAGCACCGAGTGGATATTGAATATGAGATAAAGGCTCTCCCATCAATTAAATAGGCTGGGTTTCTAAATGTAAATCTCATGAGATGGAAGCTCCCCCGTTAAGTAAGGTTGGGTTTCCAGTAGCAATCTCCTAATCCCATAACTACGTGCCCTCGTAGGTCATTTAGCCATTGGATTCATTTCCAAGCTAATACATTTTAGTTCTACCTTAGGCAAGTAGGACACCCATTTTCGATATGGGGCATACACCGAATTCCATGCAAGCTCACATGGTCTATGTTGGTTAAGGCTAATTCCCACAAGGTCAAGTCTAGGATGTACTATGGCTATTCAAGGAGTTCTACTTAGTATGGGTAGGGGTGTGGGACTTCAGCCATGCATTGCACAAGTAAGCTTTGAGAGTAGATATGGTAGGTTCCTATTTGTCAAGATGACTCATGTAATGAATGTTCTTGTGTCTAAATGGTAATTTAATTTGATATCAAGGATACTTGTAATGTTGCATGTTAACTTGGATTGTTGCTATGAGATGTTTTCATTGATGTGGTTGACTAAAAGTGAATGTTTCCTAGTCTATGAGAGATAGGCTAAGGATGAGATTAAAAGAGGGTAAACACGAATGAGGATCTAAAGAGACTTGCTTAGTGTAGGTGGGATTATGTGATCTTACCTATGCATTGCACAAGCTTGCCTTAAGGTGGCTCATGAAGTGTTGCTCACATGTCATGCTAACACTAGAGTGTACTGACTATGCATATGTTCCTAATGATAATTCTTATGTTCACTAGTTGTGGTTGATGTCTAGCATGCTATAGTCTATATCTCTTCATGATGTCTTTTATGCTTATGACTTGTGTTTTCACACTATATTCCAAATGATGATTTAAATTGGCAAGTGCATGCATTCAATTGAAAATGTCCCTTTTAGCATGTTTTCAAATGTTTTTATGCATGGCTATCATACTTAGTACATCTTTGTGCTAACCCATATTTCTTGACATTTTTCACAAAGTGTAGGGTTTGGAGACTTGATGTTCTACTCTTGGAAGATAGGTTCAAAGGTGCAAGGAGTTGAATATTTGGTGAGTCCTCATAGCCCGAGGACAAACCCACTATTTCCTTTATGTCTTCTTTTTATTTTTAGAGTTTTGTATGGGCTATGTCCCAAAGTGTTATTCAAGTGTTGTAGATGGTTTGAGACATAGTGTTGTAGACCACTTGTTTTTATAAAAGACTTGATTGTAAATAAAATGTTTAAATTCCGCACCATTTTTCTATTACCTTATGTTATGATATGCTATGAGGCTTTTAGAGTTTTGTGCTGTGTTACGCGTCTAGGGGTACCCTTGGGTCGTAACAAGGAACCACTCAAGAGTATCTCGCGATGGCTCCACTGGTTGCTTCAAGTGTGGTCAGAATGGTCACTTCACGAAAAAGTGTCCTAAGAATAGGCAGGGCTGTGGAAATGGGGGCAATAGAGCCCAATAGTCTTCACTTGATCCATAAGGCGAGCTTTACCTAGAGGAGCTACTTCAGGGACAGATGGAGGGTCAAACCATCTATATACTATCACCAGTCACCAAGAGCAAGAAAATTCTCCAATGTTGTCACTGGTATGATCAAAGTTTTTACTTTTGATGTATATGTTTTGCTAGATCCAGGAGTGAGTCTATCTTTTGTGACTCATTGTATTTCCATGAATTTGGATATTCTTTCTAAGCAATTTCTTGACCTCTTCATTATTTCTACACCAGTTGGTGAGTCTATTCTAGCTGAGAGAGTTTATCGTGATTGTACCATTTATGTCAATCACGAGGACACCATGGCTGACTTAGTCACGTTAGACATGGTAAATTTGATGTTATTCTAGGTATGGGTCGCCGTATGCATTATGCCTCACTTGATTGTAGAACTCGAGTTGTTAAGTTCTAGTTTCCTAATGAGCCAGTTATAGAATGGAGAAGTAGTTCATCAGTGCCTAAGAGTCATTTTATTTCGTACCTTAAGGCCAGAAAGTTAGTTTCCAAGGGGTGTATCTATCACTTAGTCTGAGTTAATGACTCTAGTGTTGAGACACCACTTATTCAGTCAGTTCCAGTTGTAAGTGAGTTTCCAGAAGTCTTTCCATATGATCTTCCCGGAGTTCATCCTGTGAGAGAAATAGACTTCAGTATTGATATTCTAACTGATACTCGTCCTATATATATTTCGCCATACAAATGGCTCCAGCTGAGTTGAAAGAGTTAAAAGAACATGAAAGATCCTCTTGAGAAAGTTTTCATTTGACCAAGTGTCTCACCTTGGGGCACTCCGGTCTTAGTTGTGAGGAAGAAAGATGATTCTCTTAGAATGTGTATAGATTACCGTCAGTTGAACAAGGTTACTATCAATAATAAGTATCCTCTTCCAAGAATAGATGATCTCTTCGATCAACTTTAGGTGCCACTTGTTTTTCTAAGATAGACCTCAGATCAGGCTATCATCAGTTGAGAGTAAGAGAAAGTGATATTCCTAATACAACTTTTAGGACACACTATGGTCATTACGAGTTTCTAGTTATGTGTTTTTGCCTAACTAATGCTTTTGTAGCTTTCATGGATCTTATGAACAGAGTGTTTAAGCCTTATATAGATATGTTTGTTATCGTATTCATTGATGATATTCTAATCTATTCAAGAAATGAGGAAGATCATGCTAACCATCTCAAAATAGTTCTCCAAACTTTAAACGATAAGAGTTGTATGGTAAATTCTCTAAGTGTGAATTTTGTCTTGAGTCTGTGGCGTTCTTAGGCCATATTGTTTCCAGTGATGGGATTTGAGTTCACACTAAAGATAGAGCGGCGGAGGCCTAGACCCTCATCTCCAACTGACATTAGGAGTTTATTGGGATTGACTGGTTATTATAGAAGGTTCATCGAGGCATTCTCATCTATTTCATCCCCGTTGACCAAGTTGACTTAGAAAACAGTTAAGTTTCAATGGTCTGAAGTTTGTGAGAAAAGCATTCAGGAATTGAAAACTAGGTTGACTACTGCCCAGTGTTGACCTTACCAGAAGGTAAGCAAGGTTTTGTGGTATATTTTGATGCGTCCAGAGTTGGATTGGGTTGTGTATTAATGCAGAATGGCAAAGTTATAGCTTATGCCTCCGGACAGCTTAAGATTCACGAGAGGAATTACCCAACCCATGATAGAGAGGTTGTTGTTGTAGTATTCGCTTTGAAAATATGGCATCATTATCATTATGGTGTTCATGTAGATGTGTTCACCGATCACAATAGCCTTCAGTATGTATTCAGTCAGAAAGAGTTGAATCTCAGAGAGAGGAGGTGGTTGGAATTAATCAAAGATTATGACATGAATATTCTTTATCACCCAGGTAAGGCTAATGTTGTTGTTGATGCTTTGAGAAGGTTGTCTATGGGTAGTACTTCTCATGTTGAGGAAGACAAGAAAGAGTTATCCAAAGATGTGCATAGACTTGCACGATTGGGAGTCCGTATTATGGATTCCAATGAAGGAGGAGTAGTGGTGATGAATGGGGCTAAATCATCATTAGTGTTTGAAGTGAAAGAGAAACAAGATCAAGATCCTATTTTGATTGAATTGAAGGCAAAAGTTCATAAGCAAAAAATGATGGCTTTTAAACAAGGGGGAGATAGTGTATTGAGGTATTAAGGTAGACTATATGTACCAAAGGTGGATGAACTCCAAGAGAGGATAATAGAGGAAGCTCATAGCTCTAGATATTCTATCTATCTGGGTTCCACAAAGATGTATCATGACTTGAGAGAAGCCTATTGGTGGAGTAGTATGAAGAGGGGCATTGCAGAGTTCGTTGCTAAGTGCTCGAATTTCCAACAAGTCAAGGTAGAGCACTAGAGGCCTAGTGGTATGGCTCAGAACATAGATATTCTAGAATGAAAGTGGGATATGATCAATACGGATTTCATTACAGGTTTACCACGGTCTCACAGGCAGCATAATTCGATTTGGTTAATTTTAGATTGAATTACTAAATCAGCCCATTTCTTACCAGTAAAGACTACCAATTCAACAGAAGATTATGCTAAGTTATATGTTCAAGAAGTAGTAAGACTTTATGGAGTTCCCGTGTCCATAATTTCATATAGAGGTGCGCAATTCACCGCACAATTTTGGATGTCTTTCAAGAAAGGTTTGGGTTCAAAGGTAAATTTGAGTACTGCTTTTGATCCTCAGATTGATGGTCAAGCAGAGTGTATGATCCAGACCTTAGAGGTTGAGGGCGTGTGTGATCAATTTCAAGGGAAATTAGGATGATCACTTACCTCTCATAGAGTTTGCTTACAATAATAGTTATCACTCTAGCATCCAGATTGCTCCTTATGAGGCTCAATATGAGAGAAGATGTAGATCTCCTATTGGAAAGTTTAAGGTTGGTGAAGCTGGGTTGATAGGACCAGACTTGGTTCATCAAGCTATGGAGAAAGTGAAGACTATTCGAGAGAGGTTGAAAACAACGCAGAGTCATCAGAAATCCTATACAGATGTTAGGAGCAGAGATGAAGAGTTTGAAGTAGATGATTGGGTTTATTTGAAGGTTCAACCATGAAGGGTGTTATGATATTCAGTAAGAAGGGGAATCTTAGTCCCTGGTATATTGGTCCTTACAGGATATCCAAGAGGATTGGCAATGTAGCTTATGAATTAGGGCTACCATCAGAATTAGTAGTGGTTCATCTGGTAATTCACATTTCCATGTTGAAGAAGTGTATGGGAGATCCTTCACTTATCATACCTACTGAAGATATTGGTATTAAGGATAGCTTATCTTATGAGGAGATTTCTGTTCAGATTCTAGATCGCCAGGTTTGAAGTTGAGAACCACGGAGGTAGCATCAGTCAAGGTTTCATGGAGGAATTATTTTGTTGAGGAAGCTACTTGGGAAGCTGAGGAGGATATAAAGAAGAGATACCCACATCTCTTCGAGTCCAGAGAAATTCCAAATTACAGTACTAATCATTTCTTGGCATTTATTTTAAGTTGAAATGTTGTGTTACTTTGCATATTGACTGTTTGAGTTAGGTGTCAGATGTTACCACCCTTAGTCTACTTAAAGTAATATCATTCGAGGACGAATGTTCCCAAGGGGGAGATACTGTAACACCTCAGAATTTGAAAGAGCTAAAAATAAACTGAACTAAATTGGAAATAGCAAAATCTGAAATTTTGCAAGTTATGCATAAGTTATGAGTTTTGGGTCAACTTCAAACGACCATAACTTTCAGTATATGATGAGTTAGGTGGCCCATAAGATATCAAATGAAAGGTCTTGCAATCCTTTATCCAATTCCACCGAGTTTTCTAATTTTCGAGTGAGTATGAGGGAGATATGCATGTTTGAAGTCATGCTGTCAAGTTAAGGAAAATTACACAAAAATATGAGGGGTATTTTGATCTTTTCCTTACCCTATTAGATTTTATTTGTTTTTAGTAAATAATTAGGGGTCTAAACTGATTTGTTTCAGTTTACACAATCCTAATTTACACTAGGGTTTTAGAAAAGAATTCAAGAAGAGAAAAGAGGAGAAAAGTCAAGGTGTTCATCAAGTTTCTTGCGAAATCGAAGATCGTTTCGCCAAGGGTTTACTCCCTAAGGGGTATGTGAGTTCTCATAGCATTGGGTTTGTTCACCCACGTGTGGATCATGTTATTTTCAGCGTAATTTCATTCTAGAAAGTTGAAGGATTTGAGTTCTTGATTAGTGTTCTTAAAGTTTGCTTTCGTTCTTGAATTAGGATGGGTTTGATGAGTTCTTGAGGTAATTGTATCAATTTAAAGAATATATTTGTGTACATGTATTGGATAATTGAATCTAAGGAGAAAGTGAGAAAAAGAATCGATTCTAGTCAAATTAAGATCAGAAAACGAGTTAAAAATTTCATTTTGACCTGGGGGCTGGCGCGGTGCGCCCCAGATGCACTAGAGAGTCTAGGTGGTGCGCCAGCAGTGTACCATTTTGGGCTCTCTGAACTTCAGGGGCTGGCGCCCCTGCGCCAGCAATGTGCCAGGGTCGCCTGCCCCTACCATTTTTCTGTCGTTTTACCCATCTTAGTTCTCCTAAAGTGTACCTTCACTCCCCATTGATTCTAAATACTCTAATTACTTCTAAACATCTAGAAATTATTCATAAACATGAATCATAACATTGAATCCATAAATTCAAATTCAAGGTAGAATTAAGAGCAAGTCTTGAGAGTTCTTCGATTCATTTTAAGAAGTCTTTTTACAATCTTTTTAACTTGTTTTAAGACATGAGCATTAAGTTTGAGGAAGAGTAAAGTTGAGTTAGATATATGGGAACTAAGTATTCCCAAGAGAAATGTTTTTACATTTAAGAAAAGAGGAAACACCGATTTCCAAAAGAGTTTTCATGAGTAATCTGAGTACCATCTCTTTTAAGAGAAAGATTTTTGAGTAATAATCGCAAACCACGGAAAGAATTATGTTTTCAAAAACATATGAGCTATTATATTTTTGGAGTAGTATTGAGCACTGATATGGGGGAGAGTTCATACAACTCACAGCCCCCATAAACCATGTAGCCAACATGGGTAGAAAGGGTCATACTTTTTAGATGATTCCTTATTGCTTTTTAGCATAGACTAGTGGATCCACTTAATAGATTCTATACCCCGACAAAGTATAGGATAGTTCTGGCAGCATGGACTAGACGTTGTATCATCACATAGCTTATAGTGATGGTGTTGATTAGAGAATCTCCCACAAAGTTACTTTGTATCTTTATATATACAAACTAAGTTATATTATATTTTTTCAATGCATTGAGTTTATGTCTACTATTTTAAAAGCTTTTCTTTATATTGCATCTTTATCACTGCTTTATATTGAAATGAGTTGACTTAAGTTGAGACTAGGTATGTTGTTTCTTCAGTTCCAGTTCAAGCTTATGTCTTGTTTTAGATTTCCCCTCACATGCTCGTACATTCCATGTACTGACGCCATTTGGCCTGCCTCTTTCATGATGCAGATACAGGTACCCAGGATCTGCACCCAACGCTTCGTTGATCCAATTGAGCTCCGGAGTTAGTTGGTGAGGCTCCTTGCTTCTAGAGGATCCCATTTGTTATGTTTCAGTTATTTCAGTTGTTAAGAAGATCGGGGGTCTTTTCCCGACATTCCTCATAGTATTAGAGGCTTCATAGATAGATAGACATAGTTCATGAGTCTTTTTTCTTATTTAAGTTATTGATGTATGAGACTTGAGTTGCCTCTTTTGGCTAGTTGAATGTTTATTTCTAAAACATTCTAAGTTTACTTTTGAGACAGTTGAGTAAAGTTTACATTTGATTTCTTGTATTGATGCTTAAGTCATCCGCTGAGAGTTTAGCCAGGTCAAGGGTTCGCTTGGGGCCTGCAATGGTTCTCGAGTGCCAGTCGCGTCTAGGGTGTAGGCTCGGGGCGTGACATTTATTTGGGTTCAGTAACTAAAACTAGAACTTTGACCGCAAAAAAAAAAAAGAAAGTAAAAAAGTGGATAATTTATTAAATTTTGTTGTCATTATGAGTAGATTGTTATAAAATAAAGATAATGTACTAAAATTAAGAAGAAAGATAAATGAGAAACTATTAAGTGTACTATTTTCTTTTCACTTACTCATGCAATATGTTATATATGTTATTAGAAGGATATATATACATGTATATACCTGGGCATCAAGTATATTATATGAATATCTATTTGTCAAGTTTATACTTGGGCATCAACACATAGTATGTTGTATGTATATCCATCTTACACACAACGTATATTTTGTGTACATGCATGTTACAACACAAAATATATTGTGTGTACATGTACGTTACAACACAAAGTATATTGTATGTATATTTATGTTACAACATAATGTATATTTACAGAGAAGGTACAAGTACACCCCCCCCCCCCCCGACTATGACACCTTAACTAAACTAAGGTCCTATTACCCCCCCCCCCCCAAAAAACTCATTTTATATATAATATTGTACATCTTTTGGCTTATGTGTCACACCCCGTGACTCCACGCAGTTGAGGCACGTGGGAGATATTTGGATGCCACGTAAGCCAAAAAGGTGTACAAAATTACAAAAAAGAAATGAGTTCAGGGGGTAATAGGACCTTAGTTTAGTTAAGGTGTGTCTGTGAGATTTTGGTCATAGTCTAGGGAGGTACTTCTACGTTTTCCCGTATATTTATGTGATATCAATTTTACGACATAGATCAAATTATTAAAAATGTGCGCCCTCGGTCTCAACTTAAATGTTTTACTTTTTTTTATTATTATTTTTCTTAAAAAGAGTATATTTTTGTATATTTAGTAAGTTTTTCAATTCTTAACATTCTACCTCGTAAGTTTAAGATCACAAAAGTTAGCACATGTCTCATTAGTTTTAGACCACAAAATTAAAAGTCTTTTTTTTTATTTTCAAACTTCCTACTCAGCTCAACTAAGACAATTATAAGACCGAAGGGAATAATATAATGCTTTTCAACATGTAATCTAGAATCAGATCATTCATTTTAACAAGATAGGTGTAGATTACAGTTATAATCACTGTCCCTTTTTTATATTCAGTGGAATATTAGTTTCAATGTATTTTCAAATTCTAAGGTAGGAAGAAAAAAAATGTGAAGAACCCACGAAGAAAAAAGAAAAAGAAGGGAAAATAGGGAAATAGGGAGGAAGGAAAGGCATGTGAAATTAGTAGTAAGGCATGTGAAAAGACAATTTTTAAACCTCCCTTATAATTAGTAAAAAATACAGATGAATATTAATTAATTTATAAGATAACATGATCCATATATAAGCTGGCTTTTACACAGGCCAACTCAGGTCAACCCCACACTTGACCCATTATAAATATGTACTACTAATATTTTATTTTTGTGCATTACCAACAAACCCTTTAATATAACATGTGCATTTCCCTTTCCTTGTGTTTTTTTTTTAGTTGAGGAACAAAAGAAATGTATAGGATTTGTTAGAGAAGTGGATGCACATTTGCAATAACGTATGTAAACATAGAAATAGAGGCCATTTTTGGTATTTCATTGATTTTGTGCTTAGGTAGTTGTACATGATAGTGTAGTGTGCTTGTATCTTTTTTCTTTTGGACCAAAAACAATTCGTCTATGTACTACTCTAATACTTTTGCTTTTACATGCGCGCTCCACCTAAACTTTCACTGCACACGTCATTTTTGGCTTTACGGATAAGAATAACCATGACGCGTGGCCCACCGAATCATGACACGTGGATAGTGATGATAAAAGTTATGTCAGGTTAAGGAGAACGAGATACATAATTGAATCATGCAGAGGCATGTGGAAACAAGACAAGACGGTGGCATTATCGAAAAGGTAGCCTACGACATTAATCCCGTAAGAATCACATCAGACTAAGGCTCGAAATGTCCGGAGGAAAAACTAACAGCCGACTCTAGTCATTTTGAAATTCTTCTTACAAGGGAAGTTGGATGTTACTCTTTGCTCCTTAGTGCTATTAATTACCCTATTTATGATGAGATATTGGGATTAATCATAGGTGATCAGCTCCTTGAAAATGATTTCTATATAAGTTGTATGGAGAAAGGCCTAAAATATTCGTCAAGTATTTGAATTGTATAAAATTACCCTTCATCCACCTTTCGGTCCTAAAATATCCTTGGCATCTACCTTTTGGCTCAAAAATATCATCGATGTTAATCATTTGGTTCATATTTGTCATTATTTTTAATAGCTCCCTTAAAGTAAAATTATTAAATATTTATTTATTATGTAACCTAATGTGATTAGTCCAAATTTAAACTCTTCTTAACTAAATAATAAAAAATATATTTTAAAAAATTTTATAAAATCACATATGATTCATATTTTGACCCGATACACTTGAAAATAATATATAAAAAATAATTAATTTCACGATATCTTCCTATTGGCCTATTTAAAATCAACCCCCAATTTGTTATAACTCAACTCATAAATGAGGATCCAACTAAAATTCATACTCACCCCGATTGATTGTCCATCTAATTTTTTTTTATCAATATAAAATTATCTATCAATTATCCAAATGTCTTTTTTATTTTCTCTAATTTTAATTTGTTTAATCTCTTATTCTTGATTAGGATATTCGGGACTCAAACTTGAAATGAACTCACATGTTTATATTCTTTAATTTATATTATTGTCAAGGTGGGATGAGGGTGGGATAGGAGAAACGATTATTTTTATTCTTTTATTTTGAATTTTGGGTACACACAAAAGAAAAATGTAGTATTCGTACATATTTACTTAACTAAGTCATCTTTTATTGACCTAATTGAATTTCTATATGAATATCATCATTATTTTCCTCCTTTTTTTTTTCTCTCTCTTGTTTGTCATAAAAAAAAAATTAAAATTGTGGACAAGATTCAAATAGAAAAAAAAAAAAAAAAAAAGGAAGAGATAGAAATGGAAGGGGTTGGGGGGGAGTGTAGAGAGTAGATGTGTAACCTTTTTTTATTTTTAATAAGTTATCGATATTCAAAATCAAGTCAATCATGTGAGCTCATGTATTAAGTAATTTCAAATTATTTTAACGGAAAAGAGCCTAAAATGCCCTTAAACTTTGGGATTTGGCATGATATTACCCTCCATCCACCTTATGAGTATGATCCATTAGACATTAGGATATATTTTAGCCAAAAGGTTGACGTCAAAGGTATTTGGGGGCCCAAATATGAATGAAAAGTAGTTTTATACCAATTCAAATGAGCAGAGGGGCTTTTAGGCCCTTTTCCATAAGTTGTAGGATCATCACTTTGTAAAAACATCCAAATATACTTCACTGAGTAAAGTCATTTCCTTCTCTAGCTTTTTTATTACTTGTGTCACCAATTTATTGCCTCGGCTTAACTTGTCCGTAGATATCTCCAATATCGATATCGCTGAAATTAAGTCAAGTGAAGTAATATGATAACAAAAACATTATTTAAAAGAACACACTAATAATTAGAAATAATTAAGAATATGATTATAGAAATTCGTAAAAAAATAAAATTTCTAATATATGATTTTACATGTATGAGTAATTGGATTATATAAAGACTATTCTGCAAGTCAACTCTAATATCATACCTTTCGGATAATAAAAGAATCACAATTTCTTAAAATATATTACTATCATAATTCATACTGTGGAATCTACCTCACTAAAATAAAAATAATCAATAAATTATATTAGTACTACAAAAATATCACTCCATCATAAACAAAAATAACATTACTTTTAAATAATGAAATAATAAAATGTGATAATTTTGAGACATGACAAAAACACGAAATGATGAATAAAGATGTTGGTTATACATTTTTAAAAGCAATGTTAAATAATATTCACAGTTTCACCCTCACGGAGTTCTCAAATACTAAATATGCAAATGCATATTACGACTACTTATTTTGGTTATGCTCAATCTTCTTATGTTTATACATGAAAAATACTATTAAGCATCATTCATTTATTAAAGAATTATGAAGATCAACAATATTAACGAAGAAATTTAACATATACTTTTGTATAAAGTCGGTAAGGCGAGCCTCGAAAGTTGGACGTTAGGTGTGTTTAGGGTGTAAAATCACACGCTTAATATCACAATCCAAAATGGACGCGACGACACTTATCTAATTCAACCAAGACAAGTCAGGCTCAATCCAACAAAAACGAATGAATTGCAGAAATATAAAGCAAGAACAAGATAAAGCAGAAAAACTTATTCTTTCTATTAAAACCCCCAAAATCTGATTGTCAAGTGTACAAGCCACTAAATACATAAAGTGCGAAATTGAAATAATTACAAGTCTCGGCCTTTGTTTCTCAAATAGAACAAAATATAAAGAAAGGGAAAAAGAGGGCCCACCGAAGTGATTGTGATGCACCTTAAATTAGTGCTACACGATCGCCATGTGGGAGTCTCACGATCTCGATGACCAAAATGATCATGCACCAGAACCAGAAACCAACAAAACAACCAAACTCAAAATCATCGAAAGGGTCCTTGGGTTTCGTTCGAAACCTCATACACACAAACCACATATATAAATCAATTATACTTGACGTTCCGAACTCAATGGACTCGTAAAAACACGAATTTGAGGTGTCCTTGATCTGACATCCGTTAAAACTACAAGAAACTAACTCAATGCCTCAAAAGATTGAAACAAACTTGGGACGTCTCAAAAATCACGAAGACCTCCCCTACGCCTAAAATCATCCCCAAATCCAATAGAACTCTCAGAATTTCAATTCGAACATCCAAGCCCCGAATGTTGACCAAAGTCAATCCAAAAACTAAATTTTCACAATTTCACAGCTAAGTCCCCATACGTATGCATCAAAGCGATTTGCCAATGCCCTAGGTGAATCTCAATATTGGCTTTTAATAAAACACTGCATTTATATATGTTGAGGCCAATGAAGTTGAGATTGTTGGTGGTGACAAGTAGGTTAGCCTGTCAAAGGGCCCTCACTTTGGACCAAGGCATTAAGCAAGAAAGTTGGAGTAGGCATATTGACTTAAATTTCAGTACATGTATGGTCTAATTTAAAGCCTCTCCAACAAGAGTCCACACAATGAGTTTGCCATTTCCCCCAATACGCGTATGAAGTATCTCATCTAATGTATTCGTTATACTAGCATGCATATAAGGTCAGGCTAGAAAATAGATTAGTTAGAACGAATAAGGACACTAATCTACTCCAGAATTGACTAAGGGACCACCTTAATTATGAATTAAGAGAGGTCGGCAAAATTATTCAATAGTACTCCCGTTTCTAATTACTTGTCAATTTTTTACTTTGCATACTCTTAGACCCGTAGTCTAACCCCTATATCACATATCTATTAAGAAAATAATAATTGATATAGTGAATTTACTATTTTATCATTTTTTAATAATAGAATTCCAAAATCAATTTAATTATTAAAGAGGTTCTACTCTTTTAAAGAAATATTAACTTTCTAAATAAATTGAGGATGTAACAAATAAAAAAAATGATTCAATATTCTTAATTACTTGTCCATTTTTTACTTGATACACATATTAAGAAAAAAAATTCCAAAATTAATTTACTCATTAAAGAGGTTCTACCTTTTTAAAAAAATATAAACTTTCTAAATAAATTGAGGATATAATAGATTAAAAAATTATTTTTTCTTGATTTGTCAAAAATGATAAGTAAAAAAGGTACAAGTAAAAAGGTACAGAACGAGTATTAGTTAGGAGATTATTGAGGTCAACATAAACCCTTGAAATTCTTTAGAAACTAACCATAATTTATTTGTTCTTCAAAGTAGGGTTTTGTTGTTGTTATTATTATTATCTGCCGGATCTGCTTTGTTTGTTTCGGTTTTAGCTGAGGAATTTTGGGTGTGAAACAAAGGACAAAAACAGACTACATCATTAACATTATTGTTTTTTCCCAAAATCTTAACTACTTACTGCATGGTCAACGCCTTAATCTTGTCTTTGCTGTCAGTGGGCCTTGCCCTGCTTCAGCCCACTTAATTTCTGAAATTTCAAATAATATACTATCTTTTTCTTATTTTGCTATAAAGAAAATATCTTTTTTTTAACCTTTTGCAAAATTAAAGATTATATTTTGGTAAATTTCATGTATTTTAATTTATAACAATAAAATATCAATTTCTATTTTACTTTTCTAAAATTTTCTGTCAAATATAGTATACTAAGTAAATGATTCAACTACTACAAAAGCCATTGCGTTGAAATTGACCTGCTTCACGGATCACGTGGTATTCCCTTTGTTTCAAAATAATTGAATTGTTGAGATATTTTTCATATTTTAAATTAATTTAATCATTTAATCTTCAAGATTATTTTTATAATATTTTTCCATTTTTACCCCTTATTTGGATTTTCTATGTAATGAGTTCAAAAAAATTTAATTGCTTTGAATTATTCTAATGATTAATTTGACAATATTTAATAAGCGCAAAAATAAATTGTAATGTCTAATTTATGTATTAGAACTCATTTGGATAAGCTAAATAAACTAGCTTTTAAGTCTAAAAATAAAAAATATTTAAACTTAAAATGACTTTTAAATTAAAAGTAGAGAGCGCTATTTTTGGTTTTAAACTTATTTTAAATCAATTTTCACTTTGTCAAACACTCTAGAAAATTAAACATTACTTAAAAATAGATTTGACTAACTTTCAAGCTCACTCAAACAAGCTTTTAATCTTCTTTTTTAAAAGGTGTGAAACAACCCAACAATTCAATTATTTTGAAACGGAGAGAGTATTTAATTTTAATGAATGAATTAGGCCACCCTCTCCATCTTATTAATTGAATATTATGTGTTTAAACTAATAGGTTAATTAATGGGCAAACTTTTTGGTGAGTGTATTTGAGACCAAATAAATAAATTAAGGTACAGCTCCTTTTTGTTTTTTTGTGTGCATTAAGAATTAATAGTGGGAATTTCCACTTCCGAGGGTTGCCAATTGTGTGTGCCTTATGAATGACAGCCAATGAGTAGTTGCAGAAGGTGAATGTTGTAGTTAATGAGCACAAGTATATGTAAATGGTTTAAAATGATAAGCAAGAAGTAGTTGGAGAGGTACCTCGAGATCTGTGTTAGGCTAGGGTAGCAGAGATTCCGTTTGCTTCACGAAGAAGCTGAAAGATTATTCTTTCTTTCTTTTGAAAAGTAAAGATTTTTCCTTCCTACTGCTTTGTTTTTTCCTACCGGTACCACCAGCTGCTGCAGAGTGCAGAGAAAAGTTTGGGTCACACAATAATCTAATCTAATTTTGCAAAGTAAACAAAATGCCGTTGGAGTAGCAAGTTTAGAGGAGAATTGTAAGGCACAAGACTGCGACCTTTTTCTTCCGTTATTTAGCTAGGCTCTCACCCATTTTAGAATTCACCATTTTTCAAGGTATACATACTCTTTCCCCTTTTATTTCAACTTTCTACTACCTTTGATACTCCAACACCGGACAGCACACCCCTCTGCCCATAGATTGGGTGTCGTAAGTGTTTGTTCATCTAATTTACTCATTATTTCAACTTCAAACATGTTTTACAACTTTTCACTCATGTCCTAACACAACTAAACTTTCAAATTTTGGATATGACAACCAATTTCTCAACTTAAGACATTTAAACTAGTTTCTTTGTCGAATTAATGCTATGATGGAATGTTGAAATTAGGAAATAGAGGGTGGTAATGCAGAAAAATCAATTCTTGTCTGCTCGGTATAGTGCATTAGTGAGGTGGGATGCATCTAATGGGATGTTTATCTGTAAAGATGGTTTTTACTCTTATTATGAATCCAATGGCTAAGCTTCTTTTCGCCTTGATTGTTCTGTTTCCTTCACTTCTTACCCTTAGTTGACTACATATGAGAACGCCACAAAGTGTCCTTTGCTTTACGGGGAATTAATTGTCTCTTCATTTCATACTGTGATGGGGATTTTTTCTCATATATCTAACTTCTCTGCCACATATTTGTTTACTGCTTTCTTTTAACTTTGTCATTGTTTCTAGGTGATGCAAATGGATGACATACAAAGTTCATATCTTATGGCAACTTGAGTTGACTTGGCAAGTCCAGGAGCAAATAGATTTAAATGATGAAGCTACACCCAATAGTAGATCTGCTTAATCTTTCTCTTTTCCTATTTTTGCTCCTCTTCCCAAATGTTATTGCTGACCTTAGCTCAGATAGACAAGCACTACTTGACTTTGCTTCTGCAGTACCTCATCTTCGAAACTTCAAGTGGAACACTAACTCTTCCATTTGCACATGGCATGGCGTAAGTTGCAGTTCGGATGGCAGTCGTGTCATTGCACTTAGGCTTCCTGGTATTGGACTTTATGGTCCTATTCCAGAAAATACCATAGGAAGACTGGATGCACTAACAACCCTCAGCCTTCATTCCAATGGCCTCACTGGAAATCTTCCTTCAGACATCACCTCTCTTCCGTCCCTCCGTTTCATAATTATACAACAAAACAAATTTTCTGGTGAAATACCTTCTTCTCTATCTCTACAGCTTAACTTCATTGATCTCTCTTTCAACTCCTTCTCAGGGGAAATTCCAACAACAATTCAAAATCTAACACATCTTACTGGTTTGAACCTACAAAACAACTCCCTCACAGGATCCATTCCTAATGTAAACCTACCAAGGCTTACGCAATTGAATATGAGTAATAACCAACTCAATGGTTCAATTCCGCCATCCCTTGCAAAGTTTTCTGCTTCTTCATTTCAAGGAAATTCTCTATTATGTGGACAACCCTTGACTCAATGCCCTTCTTTTGCGCCTTCACCGTCTCCATTCCCTTCAATTCCACCTTCTCCTTTGAGTCTAACACCACCATCTCGTTCTCCGAGCGTCCTGCCAGCCTCACCAACAATTCCTGAAAACCATAAAGGCAAGAAAAGCTTGAGTACGCGGGTTATCATTGGTATTGTTGCAGGAGGTGTTGGAGGGATCCTATGTCTAGCTGTGTTGATTTTCTTGTGTTGTATGCAGCGATATTATACTAAGAGAGGTGTACAGCAAAGAAAAGACTTTAATGGAGGAGGAAGTCCGAAGCAAACAGAGGACTTCAGTAGTGGAGTACAAGCAGCTGAAAAGAACAAATTGGTTTTCTTTGAGGGTTGTTCTTTCAATTTTGACCTTGAAGATTTGTTGAGAGCCTCAGCTGAGGTTTTGGGTAAAGGGAGCTATGGAACAACCTACAAGGCCATCTTGGAGGAGGGAACGACTGTTGTTGTGAAACGGCTGAAGGAAGTTGTTGTTGGGAAACGAGAGTTTGACCAACAGATGGAGATAATTGGCACTGTGGATCAGCATCGAAATGTTGTTGCTCTTCGTGCTTATTACTTTTCCAAAGATGAAAAACTTCTTGTCTATGATCATGTATCGGCAGGCAGTTTATCCACTCAAATGCATGGTAACATTTTTTCCTTCTTTTGTCGTCCCATTCTTTTAGCTGTCATACCCATCAAGGTACTTGGGAATATCCTTAGTTACTAAAACTGGCAAGAAAATCAGCTGTAAAATTTACACAAGATCATAGATTCCGAATGTGAAATGAAGTACCTATGTTCTTCAGAAATGCCCCTAGACAAGCATTATAAATAAACACTCCTGAAATAGGCATGCAAGTTTGTCTTGAAGACTTTATAATATAAAGATTTAGAACATGTGATATTGGTTTCATGCACTCATAGCTCTCCATATTATTTTGAAGCAAGATGCAACTTGCAAGTTGTTGAATGTCAGATTAGTTGTTCGGTGCTATTCCTAGTTTTCAATCTAACTTTTTATAGAAGAAAGTTCTTTTCTTTCATTGCTGCATGTTTGTTGATTATAGGCAACAAGGACTTGGGAAGAACACTGGATTGGGAATCTAGATTGAGGATTGCCCATGGAGCTGCAAGTGGTATTGCCCATATCCATGCTGTTTCTGGTGGCAAATTAATTCATGGCAATATCAAGTCATCCAATGTGCTTCTCACCCTCGATAATAGTGGATGCATCTCAGATGTTGGTCTTACACCTCTAATGGGTTTTCCTACTATCCCATCAAGGAGTGCAGGATATAGAGCACCCGAGGTGATCGAGACCAAGAAATGTACTCAGAAATCCGACGTTTACAGCTTTGGTGTTCTGCTTCTTGAGCTCCTTACTGGGAAAGCACCAGTGCAGCCACCTGGCCATGATGAGGTGGTAGACTTACCAAGATGGGTGCAGTCTGTTGTGAGGGAGGAATGGACTGCGGAGGTGTTTGATGCTGAGCTCATCAAGTTTCAAAATATCGAAGACGAGATGGTGCAGATGCTGCAGATTGCAATGGCTTGTGTGGCAAACATGCCTGAAACAAGGCCTGACATGAGTCAAGTTGTCCAGATGATCGAAGATATCCAACAAATTGATTCTGGAAACAGGCCATCATCTGAAGATAACAAATCTGAGCCCAACTAGTCCAACGCCATGATAACTCATGCATTTCTTACTACTCCATTCTATTACCAAATGTGTATTTGAACTTTTTTTCTTTTTTTTAAGTATAATTCAAACCTTTTAGATACTATCATTCTTCATCACTGCCTATATCTGACTCATTCTGTAAAATCAATAAAAATTCAATCCTATTATGTCTAGCTCCACTTCTATTTTCAAATCTAAAAGACACAGACTTATTTTACCATATCACTTGTTGATTTGATCTTGATCTAATGACAAAATGTATGGTTTTTTACACCCAATTGCACCCTTTTAGCCAACAAATTCATTTTTTCTAGCCCCCAAAATAACTCTTGTACTTCACTTTTCGGACATGAGGAGTTCACAGTCCATGTTTGAATTCACTTTTTCAAAATGATATGTTTAGTTTCGAAATCTTATATTCACTTTTTGGAAAAGACAAGTCTGAAGCTATTCACTCCCTCCGTCCACTATTGTTTGTCAGGAATATTAAAAATAATTGTCCAAAATTAATTGTCAATTTAAACAATCAAGAAACAATTAGTCACTTTTTTAGGGAGCTGATTATTCCATATTTAAATAGTTCAGGGGGTAATAGGACCCCCGTATAGAATACATGTGTAGTTGAGAATTGGCTAATAGGTTGAAGAGTCTTTTGGGTATTTTCTCATATAATTATAATTAAAAGTCACAGACAATTAAATTTGCAACTGCTTTTTATTTTTTAATTTATCTAATAAACTTCATTTTGAATCAACTATGGTTTAATATTGATTTTGTAAGAGTGTCTTCAATTCTTTGAGATGTTTTGTTAAACATTTCAAGTACAAACTAATTAGATTATCAAATAATTAAATGTTAAAAAATATTGTCTTGAATAATCACTGTAATATTGGTTTGGTATTTAAAAGTATTACGAAATATTATACAAGTAAAAAAATGATATTCTAATTTGCTTATTCAATGAAGTGAAGTCTTGATTTTATTTTAAAATATTTTAGAATAATTTTGATACTTTATGTAACAATTGATTCTATTGAAAAAATATTTAGAACTATAATCAATAAAAGAGATTTAAACATTTGTGTTGTTGTGTAACATACAATAATTTTTATATGTTTATTCTGTTCTTACAAAATATTACAAGAAATGATATACTGTCAATTGAAAAAAAAAATTATTAAAATATAATGCATTACAATTATTTTTGTCTTTTCTAAATTTTGGCTTTAGGTCATCCATTCTATTGAGTCATCCATGATGACAAATGACAAGATCTGTATTCATCAAATGTAATGGGAAAATTCCAGAAATAAATTACATAAAAAATACTAACATTGTATTCCTATTAGACAAACTCAACAAAATACATCAACATATCTATAATATTTGGTATTGGAAACGACTTCAAACTGTCGCAAACAAACAAAATACATCAATATAGTTGTATATTTAGTAGTTAAAACGGCTTAAAGTAACTACATAACTATCGAAAATGAACAAATACATCGACATAGCTTGAAAACGGCTTCAAGTAACTACATAACTGTCGGAAATAGATAGAAAATAGTAAGACATCAACTCTGGGAAAGCACCAATACAACCACCTGGCCATGATGAGGTGGTAGACTTACCAAGATGGGTGCAGTCTATTGTGAGAGAGGGAGCCCAACTAGTCCAACACCATGATAACTCATGCATTTCTTACAACTCCATTGTATTACCAAAAGTGTATTTGAACTTCTTCTTTTTTTAAGTATAATTTAGACCTTTTAGATACTATCATTCTTCATCATTGCCTATATCTGACTCTGTAAAACCAATAAATAATTCAATCCTTTTCTTTTTTCAAATCTAAAAAGCACAAACTTATTTTACCTATCACTTGTTGATTTGAACTTGATCTAATGACAAAATGTACCCTTTTTTACACCCAATTGCACCCTCTTAGCCAACAAATTCATTTTCTCTAGCCCCCAAAACAACTCTTGTACTTCACTTTTCGGACATGAGGAGTTCATAGTCCATGTTGAAGTCACTTTTTCAAAATAACATGTTTACTTTTGAAATCTGAAATTCACTTTTTAGAAAAGACACGCCTGAAGCTATTTATAGAAAAGATGCTCTAGAATGCCTTTAAAGCAAGAAATGACATTTATCTTTTTTCTCAAATTTTTTGACATTTTCTTCTTTTTTTTTCAATTTATATGATATATTAAAAAACTTAAATGCAGTTACAACTTTTTTTTTTTTTTTGTAAAACAATGTAAAATTAAATGCAATCTCTTTATTGTTGTTTTATGTGTCGTTATTGTAAATGAAAAAAAACTTGAGAAAAAATAGATAGTAATATTTGTTTTGAGTCATTTTATTGGATAAATGATTAGCTTACAAGAATCAAGAAAGTTCTCCTCACTTTGTGCTGGCTCCTCAGTTTGAGCTGGTTTTTAGGACACGAAGATTGAAGGCAGTTTGTTGATAAGATGTTAGATTGGGACGAAAGCTTTGGTGTTTTTATAAGACTTGGACAATTTTCTTCACTTTGGAGATGACTTTTAGAAGACTTCCGAACAAAGTACATGAAATGTTTTTTGATAAAAGGACCGCTACGAACTTTTTAAAATTCTCCATGATTTTTTATATAAGGCGATGCTTAGCGTATATAATATTTTTTCGAATTCTACTTTGATTTTCCCTTTTGTGTATTGATAATTAATTGTTTTTTTATAATAGCACTGTGTTTTTTTTTTTTTTTTTTTTTTTGGTTTCTCTTCATTTATATTTATCATTTTTTATGAATTTACACTTGGAAACTTATTAGGTATTTTATGTGGTTTAAACATTTGAATAAATTTATGGAGAAACAATCAAC
The DNA here is from genome assembly GCA_035578085.1 of Solanum pinnatisectum. NCBI lineage: Eukaryota > Viridiplantae > Streptophyta > Magnoliopsida > Solanales > Solanaceae > Solanum > Solanum pinnatisectum. The sequence continues at coordinate 17,801,184 of CM069084.1, read as the reverse complement.
TTGCAAATTATATTTTTATTGTTTTTTAACTTAATTTTTTCGGTTTTACAAGTTATTATTACTTTGTTTTCTTAAGAAACTATTACTACTATAATATATAATATGTCAAAGAGTTAGGGAATGTATCATAATCCTTTTCGTATTTATCATTTTCATTTCTTAAGGTTGCCTCCAATAAATATTTTAAATGTTTTATGACCAAGAAAGAAAAATGAAATGGTGATAATGCATATTAAACTATCGATTTCTTATCTTGAAAGAGTAATTTATTATTTATGTGTTCTAATGCAAGCTTTATTATATTTATTAACTTGAAATAACATTAGCAAATATATATTACTTGTCGTTTTTCATGTGATTCTATAGGTATTATTCTATACATGCATATATATATATATATATATATATATATATATATATATATTTTATTTTTTTTTATTTTTTTTTTGTAATTTTTTTTTATTATTTTTTTTTTTTTAAAAAAAAAAAAGGCAATAATCACCTAACTATACAGTATACATCATTGTTTAACCTATTTTCTATTATTCCCTACCATTTCAAAAATTACAAAAAAAGTCTCTTTTCCATAATTTCTAGTACTTTTCCGGATACATCACTATAAACTATCACCCCAAGATTTTTTTTTTCTTTTTTCACGCCTAAAATCACTCTATGGTATTACCAATAATCTCCATCACTCTATTTTGAATTTCAAATCTTTTCTAATTTCTGATTTATCAATTGCAAGTTATTGAAGAGGAGTTAGTTCTTCTTCTTCATCCATTTTTTCTTTCCACTTCATCAGGTATTAAATTTTTAAAATTTTTTAGCCTTTTCATCTATATATTTAGTCGAAGAAGGATGCATCTTCAACTTCAAAATCGATTGTGGAAAAAACACTCAAAAAAAGGGGAAAAAGATCGAGTTGTTGGTGGCTCATGTAAGGGCTTTGGGTCGAGATCCATGGGTGACGCCATTGTTGAAAGTGAAAAAAAAGCTACAGAAGTTGATACAGAGCAAAAGAGAGCGTAAAAGGATTTCTTCATCATTTTATTTTTTTTTTGCTTTCAGTAGATCAGATTGTTGACTTTTTCTGATTTTTTTACTGTTCATCTTTTTTTGATACATCAGATTGTTGACTTTTTTTTCAATTCTTCGTTGTTCATCTTTTTCTGATACATATGGGTTCAGTTTTTTAATGTATCTAGTTGTTTTTCTTTCTTAAATTAATGTATGTATAATGCATTCATTTCAACATTATGATACATTACAATTTTATCAAGAAATGTCGGTGGCTCCGTAAGGGCATTGGGTTGAGATCCATGTGTGATGTCATTGTTGAAAGTGAAAAAAACCTACAAGCGTTGATATAGAGCAAATGAGAAAGTGTGGAAGGAATTCTTCATCATTTTTGTTTTGCTTTTAGCAGATCAAATTGTTGATTTTTTGTTGCTTTCCGCATATCTTTTGATGTATCTACTTGATTTTGATTCTTATATTAATGTATAATTCATTTCACATTTATGATACATTACAATTTTATCATGTACAATATATCGTTTCCAAATATTAGTTTTGATACATAACCCTAATTTATTGAAACACAAATTGGTATGTATCATGATCATAGTTATGTATTGGATACAGAACTATTACAAATTTCATTATCTTTTACTACCGATACATACACACAGCCTTATTCAACTAGTAGAAGGCTATGTATCTGTAGACACTATCAAATATTATTGTTGATACATAAACACTAATATTTTATAGCAAAATCCGTTTGTATCATATTCATAGTTATGTATATGACACATAACTTTGTTATGTATATAACATAGTTATGTATCAAATGTTGCGACGTATCACATGTTGTTAAGTATCTACAACACTGTTTTATAAATAAATCAGCATATATCATATTCATAATTTTTATAAATGATATATAACTATATTAAATTGTCGACTTTTTTTAATCTATCATGATTTGAATGAGTTTTGAGAGAAGAAAAATTGAAATTTGAATTGTTTGGAGTTGGTATTTGGGAGAGATTAACATCAATTAGATTTGCATGATTTGGAGAACTGACATTTAATTTTATATTTAATTTCCTTTTTAATCTTAACAAACTAGTTGTATAATGTATCAAATGTGATGTATCCGGAAGAATGTGATGTATCCAGATGGCATCAATTTTAGGAGACTTTTGTAATTCCTAAAAAAATTACTAAAATATACTTCTAAAAATGAAGGCTACAAATTATTTTTATTTTTAGATATGCATACATTTTATTTAAATTTATTAAGATAATATGAAAAAATCAATATAATAAATGACAAACTCTTATTAACGGTTGTGTTTAATAATTGACTATTGGAAAGACATTTAGAAATTAATTTCTCCGTTAACTTTTACTTGTCACTTTTATCTAAAATAAATTTTCATTTTTACTTGTCACTTTTGACATTTCAAGAAAAGACAATTATATTTTTTTATGTTTACCTCAACATTAAATAATCTTTCTTCACATCATTTTTCAAACTTAATACTAAACATCATTTAATAAAGATAGTTTGGTAAAATACCTATATCAATAAATATTTTCTTAATAGATATGCCAAGTCAAAATATGACAAGTAAAAGTGAACGAGAGAGTATTTTCTTAACTCTCTCTGATTAATTTAAAATTCCAACCGTTTTTCACTTTCTTAATCTTATTATATTAACTATTTTTATTCTTTATTGGCACGCCAATTTTTATGAATTTAATATAGAGTAATTGCGATATTTTTGTCACATTATACTGATCATTTGCGTGGATTTTTGTTATATACTTCGGTATTTATGTCTTTAAAATTAAAGAAATAATTACTCAACAAAAAGTGAAATCGGTAACAAAAAAAAAAAGAAGTAAAAATAGAGAATCAAAATCAGATTTGGTGAAGAATAATTACTATTGGCTAGATAGAATAATGCCCAGTTACCAATAATGGGTCTATTCTGGTGAAGTTGGCATATTTTTTTACGTTCATTGTTAGTTTACTGCTTGTATAATTTATTAAGTGCAGTCTTTTATCCTAGCAGACTTGGCTTAACTTCACTTGGTTCATGCCACGACTATCAATATGAAAAGACAGTTTTGTTGATGCATTCCTCTTGACTATAAAAAAGAAAAAAATTCTTCTTTTTAACAGGAAAATTTGCTCACATATATATATTTTTCCGATCTCCTCCTTCAAGCTTTTCACAATCTCTACTTTGAGATTTTTCATTTTCTCTTCTGTATGCGCTTACGATTTCAGGTATGATTCTCTCTCAAATTTTTCTTGAATCTCCTTTTTTTCTTTCTCTGTCTTCTTTTCTTTCTTTACGTATTTGAGTTCTTTTAGCAATTTTCGATTTCATGACTGAATTTCTTGTTGTCATTGTCCTATAGTGACATTCTTATCCAGGAAGAGTAAGTAGAGGAACACATTAAATCGAGTGAAAAAGATGTTGGGTTTTAAAGGTGTGAACAGGAAATGAAGGGTTGTGACTCTCTTGAAGAGTTGTGACTGTGCCGAAAGGTTATGCATTTTCCAAAGTGTTGTGACCTTTCTAAAAGGTTGTCTTCTTTCTGAAAGGTTGTCTTCTTTCTAAAGGGTTGTGACCTTTACCCTTTGTTGGCTATAAATAGAGAGGTCTTCTCTCAGTTTTCTGCATCGAATTCTTCCCTTCTCTTGCATACATTTCTTACAAAACAAAATCGATCGATCGTGTCTGTGTGTGTGATTCGTTGTTGTCATTTTGAGTTCATTGAAATTATTGAAGTTTGAGATACCACTACTTCTTTAATGGTTAATCCGTTTTATCTTGGGAGGAATTAATCTACAACCTCGGGTACTTAAGGGGATTAAATTTCTTAAGGACACACAGTGGGTTCTGTGGACTCGGATAGTTCTTTGTGTTTTTCTTTTCATCTTTTATTATTTCTGGTTTGCTAATCTGAATACAGGAGTTAACAAGCTTAAGAAATTTAAAGTTTCTGTATTTGAGGTTTCTGGAGATTAAAATCTTTATGGTTTTCTACTCTGTTTGAATTTTTAAAATTCATTCGATTAACGATTAAAAGAAGTAAAAACTTTATCGTTACATCAGAAACAGTCTGTGTAAGGATTTATTCTTTACTGTTAGTATTTCACATACTAAAATTGTCTGCCATTTGTGACAGAAAAAAAAAGACTAATTCAAGTCAAGTAAATGTTGGAACAGTAAGTGCTGCAACAACATCGATTGCACCCAATCGTTCAACTACTGCCCTAGCACCGGCTGAGAAACCTGCAAAGTTTTCTGGAGTCGACTTCAAGAGATGGCAGCAAAAGATGTTCTTCTATCTGACTACGTTGAGTCTACAGAGGTTCATTAATGAGAACGTTCCTGTTATGTCAGATGAAACTCCGTCTGAAGAACGATTCTTGGTAACAGAAGCATGGACACATTTTGATTTTTTGTGTAAAAATTATATTTTGAGTGACCTGCAGGATGATCTGTACAATGTGTACAGTAATGTCAAAACCTCAAAAGAACTCTGGGATGCTTTAGAAAAGAAGTATAAAACAGAGGATGCCGGAATGAAGAAGTTCATTGTGGCAAAGTTTCTGGACTATAAGATGATAGACAGTAAGACTGTCGTCACCCAAGTTCAAGAATTGCAGGTCATAATCCATGATCTCCTTGCTGAAGGTATAAATTTATTTAATACCTATATTGGAAATATTAAGTCTATTCTTAATACTCACATAATCTTTAATGTAGGATTGGTTGTGAATGATGTTTTTCAAGTGGCTGCCATTATTGAGAAGTTACCTCCATTATGGAAGGACTTCAAAAACTACTTGAAACATAAACGCAAGGAGATGATTGTTGAAGATCTCATGGTAAGGCTGAGAATTGAAGAGGATAACAAGGCCGCAGAAAGAGGTCACGCGGTAATTCAGCAACATCTGGAGTAAATATTGTTGAAGAAGATCCCATAAAATCAAAGAAAAGAAAGAAAGCATCTGGTCCAAAGAGCAATCCTCCTAAGAAGAAGTTCAATGGAAGTTGCTTCAATTGTGGCAAACGTGGTCATAAGGCTACTGAATGTCGGGGTCCCAAGAAGGACAAGAAGAAGGATCAAGCAAATTTGGCTGAATCCAAAGGAGAGATGGACGATCTTTGTGCAATGCTTTCAGAATGCAACTTGATTGGAAATCCAAGAGAGTGGTGGATAGATTCTGGTGCCTCATGCCATGTATGTACCAACAAAGAATTATTTTCATCATATACTCCAAAGACTCTACGAGAAGTTGTTTATGGCAAACTCCGTTGTTGCAAAGGTGGAAGGAACTGGCAAAATCCTCTTAAAGATGACATCGGGCAAGGTGGTGACTTTGAACATGGTCTCGTATGTTTCGGAATTGCGAAAGAACTTAGTTTCTATACCAGTTCTGACTAAGAACGAATTCAAATGTGTATTTGTTTCTGATAAAGTTGTAGTCAGTAAGAATGAAATGTATGTAGGAAAAAGTTACCTCACTGAGGGCCTCTTTAAACTTAATGTAATTGCAGTTGATATGAATAAAAATTCTGCTTCTTCTTACTTGCTTGAGTCTAACTGTTTATGGCATGAATGTTTGGGACACGTTAATAACAAAACCTTGCGAAAACTGATTAACTTAAATGTTTTGCCTAAATTTGAGTGCAATAAATCAAAATGTCAAGTTTGCGTTGAATCTAAGTATGTTAAGCATCCTTATAAATCTGTTGAAAGGAATTCATATCCCTTAGAACTGATTCACACTGACATTTGTGACATGAAGTCAACACCAACACGTGGTGGAAAAAAGTATTTCATAACTTTTATTGACGATTGCACTAGATATTGTTATGTCTATTTGCTAGATGGTAAGGATGAAGCAATAGACGTATTTAGGCAATATAAAACTGAAGTTGAAAATCAGTTGGATAGAAAGATCAAAATGATCAGAAGTGATAGAGGTGGAGAATATGAATCTCTATTTTCAGAAATATGTTTGGAAAATGGAATAATCCATCAAACTACTGCTCCTTACTCTCCCAAATCTAATGGAATTGCGGAACGAAAAAACCGAACTTTAAAGGAAATGATGAATGCCTTACTTATAAGTTCAGGTTTACCACAAAACTTGTGAGGGGAAGCTATTCTTACAATAAATCGAATACTCAATAGAGTGCCTCACACGAAGACACATGTTATTCTATATGAGAAATGGAAAGGTAGAAAACCCAACTTGAAATATTTCAAAGTGTGGGGGTGTCTAGCCAAAGATCAGGTTCCTGTACCTAAGAGAGTGAAAATAGGGCCTAAGATTGTGGATTGTGTATTCATTGGATATGCCACAAATAGTAAGGCATGTCGATTTTTGGTTCATAAGTCCGAACATCTGGATATTCATGATAATACGGTAATAGAATCAGTTAATGCTGAATTTTTTAAACATATCTATCCGTATAAAACTAGACTTGAGTCATCTAGTGGGGGGTCTAAACAACCTCGAGAAAAACCAAAAGATAATGAAACCAATGATGAGAGTCCAAGGCGCAATAAACGTCAAAGGACAACTACGTCATTTGGATATGATTTTGTAACATTCCTACTTGAAAGTGAGCCTCAAACATTCAAGAAAGCGATGTTGTCTAGCGACTCAATCTCTTGGAAGGAGGCTGTCAATAGTGAGATTGAATCAATCTTAAGCAATCATACAAGGGAGTTGGTTGATCTTCCTCCAGGGAACAAACCCTTAGGTTCAAAATGGATCTTCAAAAAGAAGATGAAAGATGATGGAACTATTGACAAATATAAAGCAAGACTTGTTGTCAAAGGCTTTAGACAAAAAGTAGGTCTTGATTATTTCAACACATACTCGCTAGTGACTAGAATTACATCAATTCGAATGTTAATTGCCCTAGCTGCAGTATACGGTCTTGAAATCCATCAAATGGATGTGAAAATCGCCTTCTTAAATGGAGAGCTAGAGGAAGAGATCTACATGGGAACAGCCTGAAGGCTTCGTAGTTCCCGGTAAAGAAAAGAAAGTATGCAAACTTGTTAAGTCACTCTATGGACTAAAGCAAGCACCGAAACAATGGCATGCAAAGTTTGATCAAACTATGTTGGCAAATGAATTTAAGATCAATGAGTGTGATAAATGTGTTAACATTAAAGACACTCTGAATCAGGAAGTCATTGTATGCCTATATGTGGATGACATGTTGATAATGAGCAAGGACATTGCCAATGTAAAAGCTACTAAGCATATGCTCGCTAGTAAATTTGATATGAAAGATCTAGGAGTTGCCGATTAAATATTGGGTATTAAGATTCACAAAGCTCCTAACGGTCTAGCATTGTCTCAATCTCATTATTTTCAGAAGGTGCTTGAAAATTTCAAGTATTTGAATTTCAAAAAGGCAAAGACCCCAATTGATGTGAACCTTAATCTTACAAAGAATAAAGGTGAAAGTCAGTCTCAATCGGATTATGCCAGAGTATTGGGAAGTTTAATGTATGTCATGAATTGTACATGACCAGACATAGCTTGCGCTATAAGTAAACTTAGTCGATACACAAGTAATCCCAATCAAAATCATTGGTTGGCAATGAAGAGAGTTTTGGGGTACTTAGAAGACACTCAAAACTATTCTTTGCATTACAACAAATATCCAGCAGTTCTTGAAGGATATAGTGATGCAAATTAGATTACTGGGTCAACTGAAACGAAATCCACGAGTGGATATGTTTTCACTATTGGTAGAGGAGCAATATCTTGGAAATCATCCAAACAAACATGTCTAGCTCGCTCTACAATGGAGTCTGAATTCATCGCCTTAGACAAGGCAGGTGAAGAAGCTGAATGGCTTCGAAATTTCTTAGAAGATATTCCTTATTGGCCCAAACCAATGGCCCCTATATGCATACACTGCAATAGTCAAGCTACAATAGGAAGGGCTGGAAGCGTTATGTATAACAGAAAGTCTCGTCACATAAGATGAAGACATAACTCTGTTAGCAACTACTCTCTAGTGGAATTATCATAATTGACTATGTAAAGTCAAAGGATAATGTGTCGGATCCACTTACAAAAGGCCTAACTAGAGAAGGAGTTGAGAGATCATCGACGGGAATGGGACTATGGCTGAGAATAAGTCATCGTGGCGGTAACTCTACCTAGAAGACTGGAGATCCCAAGATATAGGTTCAAGGAGATAAAACAAAGTCATAGATGACGTTCAACATTGTCAAAAATTATTTTATTTCTATTCTCATGATGAGACAATGTTCAGTAACCAGGATAAAGGCATAAGGACTTTTTAATGGTTTCTAAGTTTGATACAGGGTATATCAAATAGTGTATCTACGGGATAACACATTTAGAAATCACATATGTAAGTGTGAAGTGTAAGCCGCTTCAAGGAGAATCCAGTAAGGCCAGTTCTCTAAGCACTTATTAACCGAGATGTGTTCATGGCTGAAACGAATAAAACAATGAGAACCAAAAACAGTTCAAGGGTTGATTGTGTGACTAATGTTGTCTAGGTATACACCAAAGCTCGACGGTTCAAAGATATCAATTCTACCGATTGACCGAGTATATCCGATATATGTTCACTACGGAAGGTTTAAAGGGAAACCTACTTATCCAGATGCGATTAACCTTTACTTACGAATCACACAATTTTTCATGCATATGTTTTAACAATAGTCATTCCCTATTCATATGGGGGATTGTTAGGTTTTAAAGGTATGAACAGGAAATGAAGGGTTGTGACTATGCCGAAAGGTTATGCATTTTTCAAAGTGTTGTGACCTTTCTGAAAGGTTGTCTTCTTTCTAAAGGGTTGTGACCTTTACCCTTTGTTGGCTATAAATAGAGAGGTTTTCTCTCATTTTTCTGCATCGAATTCTTCCCTTCTCTTGCATACATTTCTTACAAAACAAAATCGATAGATCGTGTCTGTGTGTGTGATTCGTTGCTGTCATTTTGAGTTCATTGAAATTATTGAAGTTTGAGGTACCACTACATCTTTAATGGTTAATCCGTTTTATCTTGGGAGGAATTAATCTACAACCTCGGGTACTTTAGGGGATTAATTTTCTTAAGGACACAATGGGTTCTGTGGACTCTAATAGTTCTTTGTGTTTTTCTTTTCATCTTTTATTATTTCTGATTTGCTAATCTGAATATAAGAGTTAACAAAAGAATTATCACAATAGCCTGGCTAATCAGATTCTTGAGAAAAAGTATAAATCATTCATACCAGGTAAGAACTGTTTGGAAATCATATGATTGCAAGGACATTAGTAGCTATACCAGTAAGAAGTTCTCTATCCCTTAGGGGTATTAAGTTCTCTATCTCTTAGGTAAGAGTCATTTGGTTAGAAACAAGTTATTCCGAGATTAATATATATCTTACTGGTGGTTATCTTTTAATTGTATGTGGGGTTATGGATTTTATCACTAATTCCTGTTGTATGAGAAAAAATTGGTAAGGGTATTCAATGTTTGTAATTCATCCATGTAGTAGAGAAAAAAATATATTTTTCATTTGTGAAATAATCAATAATCTACCAGCAGATTGCAAGTTTTGCTATCATATAAAAAGCTTTCTTACATTTAAATGTTATTTTCAAGGTTATTTGGATAGTGCTGAATTCTTAATTGTTGTAGTTCACCTATATGATTTAACATTTCTTTTGCGTTGATTTTATGTAGTCATTAGTTATTGGTATCCTCTATTGGTGGGGTAAGCTTTCATTTTGGAGCTCAATTTTGTTAGGCAGCTTTCGGAAAACTATTTTTTTTCCTCCTTATTGGTTTATTGGTTTACTTATCTGGTCTTATTTGTATGCTTAGTGTTGACAAAAATTGAGATTTTGTGTCATAACAGATGGGATCGATTATGGAGTATGAGACAATTCCTCTGATGAACACATATTAATATTTGCTTATTTAAAACCGTCTGTTATTACAAGTATTGCAACATGTACTGCTGCTAATTAATCTTAGCATTTTATTAAAAATTCGATGATTGCCTAAATTTTTTTCTTTAAATGATCTAATTTCATGAGGATAGATGTTCTAATTAAACATATTCTTGTTCTTGACAATATGAAGAATGTTTTGTGTGTGCACCCTATAGGATGATAATCACATGTGCGGGTTGGAGAAAACATCAAATAATGTTACTTTATATTAGCTGAATAGTAACCAAATCAAATTGAAATAATATGTATGTAGCTTCTATTTTACAACTCTTTGATATTTATTCTTTTGCTTTCCTCACAGTTCATCCAAAGCTGATTGTTATAACTCTTGGTCATAGAGAATAATTTCATATGTACTTGTGATGGTTTGGAAGATGCACAAACATTGACAATGATTTTGGGTTGGGACAAATGAGAGAGTCATGCTTACATTAAATCAATTGATTCGTCATTTGATAGAAAAGAAAAACGACGTATGGATGGGAAGAATAACATACTATGATACATTCTTTTAGGAAATTTGGGACAATTGAATACATCAAAATAGAAACTTTCAATCATGGAGAGCTCAATAAGATCGAGCCCAAGATGATCGATATTTCAAGGAAGATTGAAGAAGATGATTCCAAGAAGATGATTTCATTCATGGAGAGCTCAATTTATCTATTTCGCATATTTACATGAAAATGTCATGTTAGGCCAATGTTGACATATGCATTTGATCAAGTATAGTTTCTATTTTACTATGAAAAATTAGCTAAATTCACAGCTTATTTTATCATATTTATTAAAAAAAAATTACTATTTGAAAAAATTACACAAATTCTTACTTTACGCGATGCATTGGTCGAATACATCACTTTATGCGATGTATTGAACGTTGAGTGATGTATTCAAAATTGAGACGCAATTTATCAGAATGTTTAGGGATGTAGCCGAAATCAGAACGCAATGTATCAGGACGTTGAAAGATGTATCCGAACTCGAGACGCGATGTATCGAGACATTTTTGAATGAACTTGGATTCTACTAAATTTAAGAATTTTTTGTAATTTGAAAAAGAATAAGATAAGATTTGTGCAAAATTTTTAAAGAATTTACATCAAATTTAAGTACCCATCTAGTAATAATATCTAGAAAAGCCACCCCTAGGACGACCACCGACACTTCCGCAAATTTGGCTTCATATAAGGGCAAAATGGTTATTATGTCTTGGCTATTAGAATGAAACTCTAGAAGGACCAACCATGTCTGTTCTCTTTTACTGAAAATTTTATGGTGGATGAGGTAATAGTTTTATGAGGGATTTAGAGTAATTTCTCTAAATAGTCACTCATGTTTGGAAAATTATCTAAAAATATGACTTATGTTTGTTTTAGGACTATAATATTACCCAATTTTGTTTATTTTTCTCAAAATATATTTAACATAAAAAATACATTATCTCTCTCCTACTAAGATGCCATGTTGGTCATAATCCAGAGCAAAGCACGAACGACCGACTAAAAGTCCAAAAATAACATACAAATTATTCTGAAACAAAAGAAAAGTGAGATGTCAAAAATTGAAAATTAAAAGTGATGAATGAAAGCAACAAAGAGAAATAGAAAGTACACTGTGTGAAGAACAGAGGGAAGAAGAAGTCAAAATTGAAGTAAAAAGAAAGCAAATATGCCAAAGGAAACACGTGTAACCTTTAAAAAGAAAAATAAAGAGCTGCATATTGAGAGCAATACACGTGTTAAGCAGATTGTCAATTTATAATAGCAAACGAGTGAGTCGAGTCGAATATAAATCTTAATAAAAATTGATAAATTATCCGACTCAACTCACATTTTAAATAGATAAAAATAAGTTATCCAATGAATAATATGGGTACCCATATTTATTCATATTATAATAGAAATTTTATTAAAGCTTTAAAACAAAAAAAATTAAATTTATTTTTATCACTTCTCTCCACCCCTATCAGCCCTATCCCAAAAAAAAATACCACCCCACCCCTATTAGCCCCCGCCCACCTCATCCCAAAAAAATTAACAAAATTTTAAATTTTTTACATTTTTTTAAAAAAATTTACCAGCCCCCCACACCCCTACGCCCCCTCCCACGCCCCATCCAAAAAAAAATTAACAAAATTTTAAATTTTTTCATTAAAATTTTTTTACACTTTTTTTAAAAAAAAATTACCAGACCCCGCTCCCCTCGCACACCTCATTAAAATTTTTTAAAATATTCTTTTAGAAAAATTACCACCCCACCCTCTACCAGCCCCCCCTCCACACCCCATTCGCAAAAAAAATTAACAAAATTTTAAAATTTTTCGTTAAAATTTTTCAAAATATTATTAAAAAAATTTACCACTCCACCCCCTACCAACCCCCCTCCTCCACACCCCCATCAAAAAAAAATTACAAAATTTTAAATTTTTTTTTTAAAAAAAAATTACCAACCCCCACCCCCTGTCCCAAAAAAAATGTAAAAAAAAGTTTTATTATTTAAAAAAAAAAAAAATTCTTACTATCCCACCCTTTATCACCCTGTATAATACATATTACTTTTTGTACAACTATCAATTGCAGTGTTCGTACACTGCTTGTTGGCTTATATAAAAGAGTAATATTTTAAAATATTAATTAAATTTCACATTGCTTTGATTTCAAGAATAAAAAGATATCATATATATTGACGGAAGAGTATGTATATATTTAAGTGTTTATGGATAATTTTTATTTTTGGGTTACATTAAAATAGTACAAAAACTTATGTAATTATTTGTCAAGATTATTGATGCTCTTTCCACTGTATTTTCTTATGAATATTTGATGCATTTAAGTATATATGAAATTATTGAGAAGAGAAAAAAAAAAAAATTTATACCCATTTCGTTTCTCGTATTAGTTATTTATTTTTTCTTTTACGAATTCTTTAAGAAATTATAAATAAAAACAATGCTTTATTAATTTACTCCTTAAGAATTGGTTTTGCAATTTTACAAGTTTTGTTTATATTTTTAAGAAGAATGAATTATTAGTGTAATGAAAATAAAAAGAAATTATAGTTTAATTTGTTAATTGACAAATAATTTTTAATATGTAAATATTTAATACATGATAGAAAAACAATATCAAATGTTAAAAGTGCGATGAATTAGGCTAAATTTCACATTTTTTTATAAATAAAATTATTTTTAAAAAGGGAAAAAAAAGAAGAAGAAGAGGAGATGTTGAAAAATTAAAGATTTGAATCAAAGAGAAAAAGTTAAAAAGGAAGAGAGAGAAATGGATTTTGGCCCATTTTTTCTAAAAATGAAATTCAATAATTCACTTGACAAATTCTAAGGAAGTCTCATGCAACTTTTGTCTTTCACATTATATTTATCCCTCATCAACCATAAAAATTTTCTCTTTTATTGACCAAAAAAAAAAAAAAATACTTCTTTTTATCTTCAGTAGTAAAGCAACACAAGGATACCCAGTTATGTGTTCTTCATATTGTCTTTTTTATTCAACTGGTTGTTCATCTAGAACAAGATGAACATATCCCTCTCCTACTTTATTTTTTTTCATTTATCTGGATTTGCATTGTTGTACTCCCTTCATTTTTACAAGTGTGACTCTGCACAAAGTTTTTGAAAATAAAGAATATTTTTAAATTTTATGGTTCTAAATTAAAATTATGTCAAATGTACTAAATTGTTCTTTAATCTTGTAGCTTTAAATATGTCGCGTGAAAAACTGAAATAAAAATATTACCAAAAAAGAAAAAAAGTCATTATTTTTGAAACAGACTAAAAAGGAAAGGAAGTTATTCTTTTTTAAACGGAGGAAATAATAATCAATACCTATAACCACAAAAACGTCTGCATCAATTTGCCCAACTTTTCAGATCTAGGATTGTTCCCAAATATCAATGAAGGTAGTGCATTTGATGAAGATATTATACCAGGGCAGATCCCATATAAACGACCAATTTTTTTCAAATTTAGGATTCTTGAGGTTAAATTTAGTTTGAGATAGATGAATAGGAGTATAAGAGGGTGGAAGGAGTTGTTTTGGGGTTCAGGAAAAGTGAGTGAGCTTGCTTCATAAAAGAATCTCACCTACACTGTTTCACATAGATACAGAGAAGAAAGGGCAAGAATAGGGAGCTTGAATGGGAGATCTGGAGACCTTTTAAGGGTATATTTGTTTACACAATTATTTTAATTTAATTTTATATTTTACTATATATAATACTCCCTATGTTTCTAATTATTTGTTCATTTTTTCTTTCTAAGTTGTTTCTAATTATTCGTCTATTTGACAAATGAAGAAAGAATAAATTTTTTTACCTATTATATCTTTAATTAATTACTTTAAAAAAGGTAGTTTTTTTTTGTAGCTTAATTCGGTACTTTTTTTTTCTTTTTATTTAATTTCAATATTTCCCTCTATTTTCTTTAAATGTAAAACCGTTTTTTATTTTTCTTTAGTTGCAATATTTTCTCTTTTTTTAATTAAAAATTATTTCTAATATTTGCGGTGCTGACATGTGGCATTTATTATAGATAGATTTATTTATTTATTTTGAAATATTAGAATAATAAAGACTATCCATATTATCCTCTTGTTAGAATAATAAAGATATAAAAAAAAATAAGATAGGTAGATTAAAATAAAATATAACTAAGAAAAGTCTTATCTAAGTATAAAAAAAATTATAATCACTTGGATATCATTATTACCAAACAAATGTTAAATTTTATGTGTAGTTATAACTTTACCAATAATTTTATAAGATATCATTATTATCAAACAAATGTTCCACTTTAAATATGTGTAGTAATAACAACTTTAACAATATCTAAAAAAATTAAAATTAAAATGCAGCAAATTCATACACAAAGCTTGAAAAACAAACAAACAAACTTAAAATCATTAATAATTTCTTAAAAAAGTCAACAAAAACTAACAGTTTACTATATTTATTAATCAATATATATTTAATGCATACACAAATCTCATGTAGTTAACTACTATTAAAATTTGAGTTTTCAAAAACTATAAAAAGTTAAAGTAATTGTAGAAATTTGATATTAAGTATCTTTCAATTTTTTTTTTAATTTCTTATTTACTTAATCATGTGAACTTTTGTCACAAACAGAACATAACGTGTAAAATGCAGCCATCAAATAAATATAATAAAATATAAAATAGAACAAATAATTAAAATAAGTTAAAATTTTATATTTAATTGATATATAGTCATACTAAATAACTATATATAAATTATATAGTATACGTGCCCACACGTTGCGCGGATATTTTAAATTTAAAATAACTTATGAAATTTATTATGCAATTAGTAATATTTTTAAACTAATAATATTATGCGCGGGCAAGTGTATACTATATATTCGAGTATATATATAATGTAATTATTTTCTTTAACATTATCCACGCAACGTGCGTACACGTATATGTTGGTATAAGAAAATTTAATAGTTAGATTTAAATAAAATAAAACTAAGAAAAGTCCTATCATACTGCGAAGAATATAACAAAAAAAATTAATCACTTGGATATCAAAATGTAGGCATGTTATTCAAAATATTAATTGTTTTTTTTAAGTTAATTTAAAATATTTAAAATATGTTTAAAACAAATTAGTTAGCAAGTATTGGGCAAATATTGAAAAAAAACAAAATCATGCAAGGAATCATACGTCTGGGTTCAACCACATATTTAATATGGAACCAATATA
Source organism: Solanum pinnatisectum (assembly GCA_035578085.1). NCBI lineage: Eukaryota > Viridiplantae > Streptophyta > Magnoliopsida > Solanales > Solanaceae > Solanum > Solanum pinnatisectum. The sequence continues at coordinate 17,785,389 of CM069084.1, read as the reverse complement.
AGTCTAAACATCGTCCCATTAATGGATCATAGATTAGCAACCCTTGAACTTCTAAATTGTATATTACAATGAAATTATATTCAGGATTTCGAGAGGATGAGTGCATTATTACAAAAAAAAAAATCTAAGATGTTTATCTGATCGATTTACATTTAGGTTCTTATCATTAAACCTACTAACTTTAAATTATAGGTTCAAAATTATTCTTACTTTTAAAAATAATAGTAATTATATATCATCCACTATTATTAATTTTAATGTACATATTTTGTTTCATTATACAAAAAAATTTCAGTGAATTAGGAATTTCCAATGGGACAAACAAATAAATTATTTTAATTATACACTAACTAATTATCATTAAACATAACATCTCAATTACACTACAAATGGATATATAAATTATAACCTGAAGAAATCTCAAATCCTTTTTTTCATACTTATCTTCTAATTTGTCGCTGCAAATGCTCCTATCGAAAAACTGTCCTCTCATGAAAGGCAAAATATACAAAAAAACAATGATTGCAAATTACTTATTGAAATTAATGAGAAAATAAAATATTAAGAATATCATTAGCGTGAAAACAAATTTTTTAAAGAATGATATTGTGCCAATAAAAAAAGAGTGATCAATATGCTCTTTGGAGGAAAAAAAATCAATATGCTCTTTCACAAATTCTTTGGATGTGTTGTTGTATATAGTGGGGATAGGAGAAAAAACACCCTCCTGCGAGAGAGAATGGGGGAAGTGGGGAGTTGTGGTGGTTTTACAATCCTCTTTTTGTTTTTTCATTTTATTTTAATTGATTTATTTTATTATTTTATATTTTATCACTTTGACAGTCAGTTTTTTTTAGTAACTACATTATCCTATAATTATGATTCATATTAAATATTAAATATATTTTTTTTAAAAAAAATATTAAATATATACATTTTTTTTGTATTTTTTCATTTTAAAAAAAAATAGTTATCCTATTTTAATCAGTTACCTACATATTAGGAATCACTACTTCCTTTTTTCCTAACTCAAACTTAAAAAAGATAACTTATTCCACAAATTTTAAAAATTAAATGTCATCATACGTGTTTTTTTTTTAAATATCTGTAGATAGATATTTTAAATAAAAAATTTTAAGTTAATATATATATACATATATATATATATATATATATATATATATATATATATATATATATATATATATATATATATATATATAGAAAAACTACAATTTTAATTGGGTAAAACACTTTAACTTTTCTTTTAAAACAATATTATTATTATTATATTATTATTATTATATTATTATTATTATTATCATTATTATTATTATATATTTAATTGTGTGTTTATGAAAACTGAAAATTAAATACTAAAATATGTCTTTTAAAAAAACCATACGTTTTTTCAATTAAAAAAAAGCTAACAATTTTAATTGGGTAAAAATATTGAATTTCTTTTAAGAAAAATGTAATTTTTTTTAAAAATTGAAAAAACTACAACTTTAATTGGGTAAAACACTTTAACTTTTCTTTTAAAACAATATTATTATTATTATTATTATTATTATTATTATTATTATTATTATTATTTAATTGTGCGTTTATGAAAACTGAAAATTAAATACAAAAAAAAGGGTACGTTTTTTCAATTAAAAAAAAGCTAACAGTTTTAATTGGGTAAAAAATTTTAACTGTTCTTTTAAAACAATAACTTTTTTCTTTGATTAAAATATTGAATTAATTCTACTTAATTAGTTGATAATTTAAAAGTTAAAATTAGAGATTAATCGTGGTGTTGACACGTAAGCGCTATCATATCTCCTATTATATATATATATATATATATATATATAAGCTAACAATTTTAATTGGGTAAAAATATTGCATTTCTTTTAAGAAAAATGTAACTTTTTTTTTAAATTGAAAAAACTACAATTTTAATTGGGTAAACACTTTAACTTTTCTATCTTTAAATTGAGATTGCAATTTATAAAATTCATCATTTTCACAAGAACAAATATCACCTTAACCAAATTTACAAGTATCACAAGCATTATTATTAACATGCTGAGTATTATTAGGAGAATCATTATTATCATCCGAACTTGAATCAGTGTCATAATCTGACTCCGAACCAGAAGTATAAAGGAAACTATAAACCTTATCATGAATTTCATCATCTAGCTCTAAGGTTTTTAGCTTTTCTAGCTTACAATTAGGTGCTATATGACCGAATTTTCCACACTTATAACACTTAATTTTGGCAAGTTCATGCCTAGACCTATTCTTAGTAAATCTATTAGACTTGCGAGATGCTTTCCGCTCATCCCGTTCTTCTTTAGATCTTCGTCTATGTCTTCGTTTCCTATAAGGTTCCTCGGGATTGGACCCTCCAGAATCTCTATGTTTAGATTTCTCCTTGTTATTATTCGGAATTTCGGGTAAACCAAACTGGGTACAAAAGTCTCCTAGCTGAGATCTTTCTCTTTGCTTATCTATCTTAAGCTGTCTAGATAACTTTAATTCATTGCACAAATTTATGCCTTCTTGAGTACAAACGCCTATCAACCTACCATAGGTATAATTTCCATAAGGAATTTCACCATTCTCATTTCTAAGGATCTTTTTAACCCTTAGAGCAAATAACGGGGGAAGGCCATCTATGAACTTAGCTTTCCAATGTTCATACTTATTTTCTGGTAGTTCCATCACCCTACTCATATAAATATCTTTATATCATCTGAATTCTCCCAAGGTTCTACAACGTAAGCCGTTTAACAGGGTGCGAACAGTTTCGAACTGATTGGTAAATCTACCATTAAAATGTTCTAATATGGTTAAGACTAAGGTATAAACCGCGTCTTCTCTATTAGCAACAAGAGTCATACCAAGGTTACCAACACCTTCTTTAGTAGAAACAACATTTATAACAGCCGCTTTTTGTTCAAGGGTCATATAATTATCCCACCAACCACGAAGTTGACTAGTAAAACCTGCAATTATCATTTTGCAAATATTTCTATTGGAGTTTTGAACATTTTTACAAATAATTACATACATAAGCATTCTATGAACAAGAATAGTAAGTTGTCTATCAGTCAGACCATCTAGGTTCCATTCATAGATTTCAGAACCGCTGTAAGACGTATTAGTCTGATTTCAATCTCGCTCCTCTATAAGCACATCTTGAGGAGTGGGTCTAGAATAATAATAAGTTTGCATACTAGGTTTAGTTGCAAATTTACCACTATTCTTTTTGGGATAACCCTGTAGTTTATTAAACTCTAAAGAAACATGTTTTTTAAAATCAAAAGCATTTTCTACTTCATCAGCAAAATTTTCCGATAAATCCATAGGACTTGCTTTAAATTCAGAAAACTTTTTAGTAAGAAGTTCTTCTAAATCATAATGCGATTTTAATTTAAAATCTGTAATCTCCGGAGGTCTTTGCACAAGAGTAGCCATAGTAAAAGCTTCAGGATTCATTTTAGAAGAAGAAGCTTTATCACAAGTTTTTAAATCATTTGTTATCTGAATTATTAAAACAGTTAGTTCATCTAATTTTTTATCAAGAGAACCAATATGTATACCTAAAACTTTAACATAAAGCCCCAAATAATTATTTTGAGAAATCAAATTATTAATTTCGTTGATGCTGACTATCGCAACATCTTCTTCAACAAATTTTTGGAAGGCAGTATAAGTAATACTAGTATTATTAGGTAAAACAAAGGTTGACTGGGGTGGATAAACAACCTTAATAATATTACCAGTTCCATCTTTATAAGAACGTTCAAAAACATTGATGAATAAAGGTAAATATGTGGTTATAAACCATGGCACAAAATACATAATTTGATTAAGCAAAACACAATTTTCATAAAACTCTTGAGAAATATTATTCAAATCATCGGCACTATAAGTGTCAAAGAACCAAGTTTTAAACTGCTTCCATTTATCACTCAAAAATTCATTTTGAATATATTTTCTTGCCAGAGAACCTGGACTAAAATCTATTTGGTGTACATTCATCATTAAATATTATTTAAATCAAAATCCATTTCGGATTGTGAAGGAATATCTTTATCAGATAGGTTAGAAGCAATATCATTTGCATGCACAATATTTAACCGAGGATTAATCTTTATTTTATTAACCAATTTATCATGTTGATCCGCAGATATAACTGAAGGTAAAATATATAAAGAAGCGGCACAATTACGAGCCGGACCATAAACCGGATCAATAGGGGAAATATGATACATAGCAGACAATCTTCTAGTAAAAGAAAATGAATGTCTACTGAAAGGAATATCATTAAACTGCATACAAATCCTACCATCAGGATTTTGGGTGATATGAGAATATTCAGAATTAGTGACTGCATCGGCCATCTGACTTGGAGGAATAACTGATTCTAAAGTCCAAGTAGTGGGAAAATTAATTTCTTCCCATTTTATAGGTCTTCTAGTAGTGACCTTAGACCTAGCAAAATTTGTTTCTACCAAAATTGTTTCAACAGATGTATCATATAACTTATATCTTGAGTTTAAAGTAGAAAACAATTTAAAATATATCCTATATGACAAACAAATTAATTCAGATCCAGGTGCATAATTATAACCATGTGTTTTAACATTTAAGGTTAAAGCATCAAGAATATTAGCATCAGTCAAAGATAACTGTAAATTCGGCTGAGTATTAAAATAAATTGGACAATAGGCCACTGTTGATTCTATCGAACCCATTAACGATTGTCTAAAATTCAAATTTCTAGCATCACGCAAAACAGCTAAAAATGTTTCAGGTAACCCTTTAAGAGTCAAAGGCTTAAAAACAATTTGTATCATACCGATATGCAAGAAATTATACTGCAATTTATATATATCAATATCTCGTTTATTTAACAAACGAATAGTCTGTTCTGACGAATTTAAAGCCAAGGATTGTTCAATAGTTTTAATTATCTGTTTATTAGAAATTTTATCAAACCAACCATAATCATAAATGGTTTTTATATTAATCTTAGGAATAGTCCATTTGTTTAACAAATCAAGATTTTGAGGTATATCTACCTCTTCTAATCTAGTACTTTTAGTACTAATTTCTCCAATATCCATGAAGACAAAGATCATATCTATGTCATATAGTTCACATTAATCTCATATATACTATGAAAGTTCCTAGGCTCTGATACCAACGAAACAGGATCTCAAAAGATGGACGGTAGTCCGCGCGGTCATCTTCAATCTAGCTTGTCAACATCCGAATTCAAGGAATACAAATCGAAATACATACAAGTTTTTATATAGTTTTATGACTGTATGGAAGGACCTAGTCCTTTTACCCAAGCAAGGGGCCTGTCGAGATTCAGATACGTATTGTTATTGAGCCCATGTGTCTGACAGTTCTAACCGAATATGGGGTGCCTTACTTATCAAACTCATTTTTCAGGCTAAAAACCACGATTGGCCAGACTGAGTCACTAAGACAAAGCCAACAACGTATTGCATCAAATCTGACTGTACCAACCATCTCGGAACCAAGTCAAGAAACCACATAGAAATTTATTCATATTTAGATAAAGTCTAGATCTTTCATAGTAAATATAAAAGTGAAGTTAGATATCCGACATAGATACGATGTTTTTAGCCGGACATAGTCACGGCTCTAGATCGGAGAAGTTCAAACTTTATTCACAAACTCTGATAAGTATTTTGGTAAACTTATAAACAAGAGAGAGAGATATTACAAAAGAAGAGAGAGAGGGGGTTTCTCAAACCTGCCTCTTACAATTTCCAAATGACCTTATTTATAGAAAGGAAAAGCATCTAACTACAATACAATGAGTCCTTTTCAATGGGCCCCTATAACAGTATATCTCAACAAAAAAATACTTGAAAGGAAAAATATGAGTCTGGAGCCAAAAGGGAAAAAAAATCCAAAAGGGCAACAAAAATAAGTTTGAAACCAAAAGGTTAACATTTAAACGGTAGGGGAGACGTTGTGTAAATTAGGGTAGCAAGGGACAACTCCCTATATGGCTTACAAGGCGCAAGCAGACAGAGCCTTACAATGCGTAAGTCTGTCAGTGCCTTGTAAGACGGATAGGAGCTGTGCCTTATGATTTATTTTTTTTGTTTTTTGTTGAAGTCGTTCCATTTTTTTTTTTGCATGTGATTTTCATAATGAACAATATTCGCTGTTTGTATAAGAGTTTGGACAACAGAGCAACTGTCTTTTTACCTATAATAATTAATGACAAAGTTCAAACAATCAATCTCATAATCCAGACAAAAAAATTAAACATAATTAATTTTTCATATTCTCAACACATAAAGCAAATTAAAAATGTATAAACTTTCATTTGTTGGAGATGTTATTAAGTCTAAGGAGAATTTGGACACGGCAACAACTAGAAACATCATAGGCGTTAACTTCATGTGGGAGTCAAAATTTTTACTAAACATAAATAAAGTGCATGAACTTGTTATATATTGATAACTCTTTACCAAATTCTGAGTTTACAGAATGAATTACATACTAGTATGTACTAAAAGTTATCTTGTGAAGCATATAATTTTTCTTTTTCTTTATATAAACACGTTTAAGGTAAGATTTGTCAAACCACTAATCAAGCCATGTTTGGAGCCCTCTCCACATATATGAGTGATTTTGATTATTTGATATACGTGTATTTCGCTTTCTTAAACTAATTAAGCTCCCATCTGGTCGTAAATTATTTGTCCATGAAATTTGGTCAATTTATGAAAATCTGTCTTTAAAAAAAACAATCAAATTCTAGACTAGTTTTGTGTGAAATTTCACTTTAACTCACAAAATTTTAATTTTTTCTATATACAATTCATGTCCAAACACAACTTTAAATTCCAACTAAAATATGTCAACGAACTTCAAAAACTGATTTTTTAAAAAAAAATTCAATCAAATCTATGATCAGACGCTAGCTAAATAAAAACTTGATACACGTTATCCATGAGAGAGTAGGCTATCCATGAGAGAGAGGAGTGAAAAGCTCGAGAGTTGATATACGCGGGTAACGGTATCACTACATGTACCACGAGTGGTAGCTACTCTAAACCTATAGTAAGATGGTAAAATTATGACCCGTCCAATCTATTTAAATTTGAACGGTTTAATGATCTGCTTATTCATAAGCTCAGTCCATTATAATTCCTTCAAATTTAATTTATCTGAAATTTGACACCTTTTTTCCTTCATCTTTGTGCGAGAGTGTTTTTTTTTATTTGTTTTTTATGAGCAATGGAGGAAGAAAGTATATGCTGATCTAAGAGTTCTGACGAGAGTACTTCTCAAAATTTCCACTTATTTTCTTACAACAAACAGATCTATATATCTTACATGTCTATCAACAAAATGGGATCATAAAAAAAGAGAAACTACCCTCAAATAGACCAAAATTGTAACAAAAACACTAACACAAAAAAGAAAGGCAAGTCAATCTTTGCTCAAAAGTCTTTAAAAAACAACTTCACAACTATATATATATATATATGATCAAGTAGTTGAGTTTAGATCTCCCTGAACATTTATGTATCATCATAAGATGTATAAAAGATTCAAACATCCCCCAAAAAAATCAAAATTCCCTTTTACGCAAGGCAAAAAACATTGAAAAACAAGAAAGACCCTTCTTCACCTTCAAATATAAAAACTTGTCATGATTTAAAAAAATGTACTACAGTATTAATTACTTAATTATAAAGATTAGAACTGTATGAAATTTAATTACCTGTTGCTAGCATACTCATAGAGTCTGCCTCTGCTTGAGAAGACACTCAAAGCAACCTCAGCATAATAGAGCACAAACAATTTGTTAGCCTTTTTTAGCAAACCATTGCACCTCTTGCAGAAAGTCACTTGAGGATTCGTCGTGTTTTAAAAATCACATACAAAAAAAATTAAATGGAGCGACTTCAACAAAAAACAAAAAAAAATTATAAGGTGCAACTCCTATGCGCCTTACAAGGCGCTGACAGACATGCGCCTTGTAAGGCTCTGTCTGCTTGCACCTTGTAAGGCGCATAGGGAGCTGCGCGTTGCTACCCTAATTTAAACGCCGTCTACCCTACCATTTAAATGTTACCCTTTTGGTTTCAAACTTAATTTTTGTTGCCCTTTTGGAATTTTGGTCAATTTTTTTGCCCTTTTGGCTCCGAACTCAGAAAAATATGCACATTTATTGTTTATGTTTTTTATTGACCGATTTAAAACATAGAAATGACAAGAAGAATATAGACATATTTAGTTGATGGGCATGTATTATATAAAAAAAATTAGAAAAATAGTAAAAGAAATGTTAATGTGTCTAAAGTTAAAAGAATAATTGGTACTGTCTAATAAGAAAAAGAATAAATATGTAGTATGAGTAAAATATGGGGCCCAACAATCCCGGTGTGTCAGGCCAACAATAAAATGAACACCACAAAAGATAAAAAAAATGCGGCAACAGGGATCGAACGGCAAAACTCCGGGCTTCAGATGAACACACTTACCACTGGACTATAACCCTCAATTCGTTCAAAGAGTGTTCATTTTTCTACATATCATTATAATACAGAACATTTACTTGTACACTTCCGATGAACAGTGTTTAGTTGACCACCCTTGCTCGCTGTGGCTCCGCCCGTGTGTCCCCTCAACCCTATCTCTACACCATAACTTCAGCCACCACCACCTATCATCAGCATCCTTCCTCTCTTGGTGAACACAAGAGCTTGAGGAAGCAACGAGTTCCAATCTTCCTCCGCATGTTTTGACAGCAGGCAGCTTGTATATAGCTAGCAGCCAAAATTATCCAGTACTGGGAGTAAACTTTAGGATGTGTTGTACTTGTAAATGACTCTACCTTAATTCCTACATAGTCCTAGTGTATAATTGCAAGTTTGTACCAGACTTTGGATTCAATGCCCACATTAACCGCTCCTTGCATAAGTCATTTATTTTCAAGATACCCCTGTTGAGATTCCACTTCTCCATCAATTTCTTCTCCATAACCGGAATAGAGCAAGAAGAAGAAAAGAGAGAAGTGGAAGAAAAAACTTAATTTGAAGAAGGAGAAGGCAAAACCAGCAAGAAGCCACTGAAAAATCAGTTTCTTTCTCTGATGAAGGAGGATAAAAATAAAAGAATAGCATTGAGAAAGAACTAAGGGATGGGTAGACAAAGTTGTTTTGTTTTGCTTAGCAGAGAAGGATCTGTAACTTTCCATGGAGAAAGAAAAACATTTTTTAGTGATTTTTTTAAATCAAGGATAAAGAAAGACTCAAGACGGTATAGAACTTGAAACACCAACATTGTTTAATTTTTTCCATGTCAGTATTTACGGTGGTACTTATTGCACTACAAAATAGTTTAGGGGTTGTAGGGACACCATAAAGAATAAGTGTGTAACTGGAAAACCGAGATAAGTCCATAGGGTTTTTATGCCTTTTCCCACTATGTTATTTAAAAAAGCACCAAGAGGTCTCCAACCTTTACAAGTAGAAGATTCGGTTGTTCTGTCAACCTCCCAGTCATGCAATCTCCTTCTTAATCTAATATTAAAAGATTGCCTTTCTCTGTAATCTTCAATCACATCTTTTTTATGGATAGCTATGAGATGTAATTCTGAATAAGTTATTAAAGCTTCTTGATCCGGCGTACATGAAACTTTATCTTCTTCTTGCAACTAAAAGCTTTCACAGGATTAAAAGAATCAATTCCATAAGTTCTAATGTACTTCCAAATTGTGACATCATCAGATGTATTGATTAGTTTTGCTTTTGAACATCTCATATCCTTGCCATGCTTTATGTTTAACAGCTTAATCCATAAATTGTTTTGCTCTAGTGTGCTTTATCTCCACAAACTAATTCGGCAATAGACACTTTTACCCAAAGTTTTTATCTATGAACTACTCTGCTTAGAGAATATAGCTCTATTTATATGCTCTTTGAATCAACTTGCCACATCTTTCTCCTTGCATTATCGAACCGCCTTTGCACCTTAAAAAATGATAGATACAGTTTCTTGTGGGTTGCCAATCTTCTCCACCTTATGTATCACTCTCTGCCATATTATTGCACTTCTATATCTGGCATTTAGAGACTTGCTCATGTATGTCTCAGCCTGGATTCTCAATTTAAACAGTCAAGTACTGTCTCAAAGTGTAGTAGTAGAGATCTGTGATGCATGATCTTCCGCTCCTCAAGTCCAAATAGAAATAGGGTATAGTTTGCATATCGTGTACATGAGAAATTTCCATATTTTCATTTGTACAACTTTCCCCAACTTTTGACTCCTTTTATCCATACTATATTCATGGCATAATGCAGCATCTTACTGAATGTTTCCATTACTTAGGAAGAGAATGGGATAACGGGGTTCTCCTATTTAACTGCATATCCTAATTATATTTTTCCATTTGTTTGCAAACCGTGTTGATTCAAAAGCTTCAGTAATATTGCCTGTTTACATGATTGTTCCACCGGGTCAAATCTTTGCTTGATCCTGTGTTGTCCCTAGTCTGAGGTGATAACTTGAGAATGAATCATTCATCGGTGCTCTCATAGTAAAGAAGGCTTCACTCAAGGAGTGATAGATTTGGACGGAGTCTTGGCTTTGATGCTAAGGAGACGAGATCCATCGATCTGAATAAGTCTAGTACACCTTTCTCAAGTCCAGCTAACAAATAATTCTTGCTATAATTCTATTTAAGGCTCCAAGAATTCATTTTCTAATAACACTGGATCTATAGTTTGTCCTTCCCTTTACAAATACATGCATTTTTTGACCTTGATATCTACTTGCCAATACTTGTTTCATCCTTGTTGTTAGGACTCCGGTGGTAATCTCATCCTTTTACCTTGTTCTGAAGAACCAATGCTGTGAATATTGCAGTCCAGCCTCTTGTAAAATTTTCTGTCTCATGAAAGAAGTGCAATGCACTGATAATGTCCCTTTCCAAAAAGTTCCTAGATTTCTGGTAAGAAGACATTATCTACTCATCTGGCCCTAAATTTGTTATCACCACTAGACCATCTCCATTACTTCTCCGAGAAAATTTCTTAGTAGCCAACACTCTTCCCGTGATAATAGCTCAAGGTCAGTGTAGCTGGAAGGCGCCTTCATTGCTCGGTTTTACTAAATAACTTCTCATAGCATTACACTCATCTGATGACCTTTGGATTTGGTAGTTCGTCCATCTCTTAAAAGTTAGTTTATATGGCTGTACTTTTTATTTGTATTGATCAATTTACAGTAAAACACTTGGTATTTTGTAGGGGTGTCAAAAATGAGCCCACTTATTGGTAACCTGCCCAACCTGCCCATAATTTTAAGGGTTGGGCTTAAGATAATTTGAATTAGGTTCAATCTCAACCCCCCATTTTAAGAGAATCCTTAATTGAACCCAATTTAATTTTCAATTTCAACCCATTTTAAGACTCTTTATTTGCATTGATGTAATGTATGTTCTTATATTGAAGATATGAATTACTTTTGTTTTATATTTTTTAGGATTTATCTATCCATTTGTAACTTCTTTTGTAATTTTCTTAAGTTGAAAATGTGGTTATAAAACTTAAAAAAACAATATATTAAAATTATTGAGATTAAGCGGGTAAAGACCCAACCCATTTTTAAGCTCATTTGAGCCCAAAGTAAACTTGGGCGGGTCAAGACTCAACCCAATTTCTATTTCAACCCATTTTAATATCTCCAATTTCAACCAACCCGCCCATTTGACACCTCTAGTATGTTGTCTCATTCATTTAACCAGAAACACCTCAATTGTTGTTTCCAGGATGTTTTTTAGCATTGTTATTTGTTCCAGTTCTTCTACTAAGTGGTTCTTTTAGGCTTTTCGTTTTTCTATATCCATTCATCCTTTTCTGATCATACTTACCAATCCAGCAATCTGATTATGTATAATTCTTCGAGATGCATTGTTGTTTGAACTCAAAGTCTGCCTTTTAAGTTCAGTTTTCTTTCTATTAACCATAATCAGATTGCCAACACTATCATAAGATTGCTATTGCTGTTCCGCTAAATCAATGAATCCCTCTATAGCTTTTTTCATTTTCTCGAATTTGCATAAAGATTCGCCCATTCCCAAGTCTGCACTCTGCTGGAATGGGTGTATGATTGGTAATCATCATATGTTTTGAAAACTTGAATATCACATTCCAAAGAAATTGTATACACAAATTTCTGAGTATTCCACCTCATAAGTTTACTGTACATGCTATTGTATTTATACAAAACTAGGTCTAAATTCTGTACCAAAATAAATGAATTAAACAATGATTATTTGTGCACTTGGTACCTAATTATTGGACTACTTTGTAACAAACTCTAACAGCCATTTTGCTCTTCACGTGCCTTCCTTGTGCCTAGGTTGAGAATCTTCTAGACCTTGTACAACTGGTTAGGTTGAGAATCTTCTAGACCTTCTGATTAGGTTTCCTAGAACTTTTGTTCTTTTTGACATATGTTATTTTGGCACAAATCTTTTGGTTCTTGAAAAGAAATGTTGGAGAAGGTTCATTTCGGTTAGCAAGTCCGGCATGCAGCTCGAATATGTCTATATGATAAGTCACTTATGTATTCTTTTGTTTCCTAATTTCTCCAAGTTAAGATTTTTCTCACAGGGAGTCTAGATCATGGATGATGAGTAGTGGTGATTGAATATTGTTGAATTAGTCAACTTGACTAGGACGCATCTTACATGATAATGGGAAGTTTTCATTCAGTCGATCAAGGAACCCATATCCCAAATCTTAAAATTTAGATCCACAACCGATTCCGAGCAACTTAGTCTAAAATAAGTCGACCCAAACATGTTGAAAGAAGTTGCAATTCTCTCAGAAAATTGACTTTACATTTGCACTCCACGTCTGTAATATTCTTGTCCATATTCCCCAGTTTCCTTCCTCCGTGTGGTAATACTTTAGGGAATTTGTAGAAGAACAATGTAGTAGGAGAAGTCAAATGACATGAGCGATTGATACAATCATGGTTCATCTGTGATTGTTACATAGTTTTATGTTATACTGATTCCCAAAAGTTTAATTCTTTTCATTTAACCTTTGTCCCAAGAAAAAGGCCTCTTCAAAATTTTCTTTTATTAGCTTTACTGACTCATCTTATTATTTTTTTTATTTTAATTTTAATTTGTGTTGTATATATTTACGGCAGTTGATGTCAAGCCCCTTCGAGGCAAAGAAAGAGTGTAAGAAAGCAGCCATAAAATGCCCACTCCATCACCTCAAAGTGGTCAATTTTTTGGGGTTTTATACAGGCTTATTTCAACTTGAACTCGTTAGGTACTTTTTGGAAAATCTTGTTACTCTTGAGAAAATCATTATTGATCCAGGTACTCCATTTTTTTATCGTATCCCTCCGTGCCCTAGCGAAATCAAACACACGCAAACTTCGAGAAATCTTGCCAAGCTCCAGCTTGAACGTGAAGTGCCTCCGGCTATTGAGTTGGTCATACTTTAATGAAAATAATAATGTTATTAGGGTTAAATTTGTGATACATATCGGAGGTGAATTTTTATTTCTTAGTAGATGTTCCTCATGTTTTGTTTCATAATTGGGTGATTCTATATGAAATATGGGGGATTTTCAAAATGAAAATGTCGCAGTTATTCCGCCAATCACATCTTTTCCATTCTATTTTTCTTGTGAGTAAAATTTGATGTGGAAATTTCAAAACCATGTGTTAAAATGACTTCAAAAAGGCTATGATGTGATGTGTACATTAGTTGCGTTGCCAACTCTTCAAAAGTTATTTACTTTGATCCTCAAGTAGAATAGTTTTCAAATTTTAGAAATTTTTTGTGAAGAGAGTAATAAGAAAATGGTGTCATCCATTTTACAACTTAGGAAATTTAACAGTTTTCGTTCTTAATTTTAAGATTTGTATCTTGTTAGGGGAAGGGTTCAGGTGAGTTTTGTGTAAGGAATTTTATTTCACCTATCATATTTAATTTTGTTTAATGGAGCAACTGTTTTGGTGGAATCTGGAGTCAAAATGGTCAATTTTTTCCCCAAAAAATGCAAAAAGGGCTAACTTAATTTTTGAATTAACCAAAAACAAACATATCGCTAGATGCCTTTTGAGTTAACCGACGGTAAATGCCGTCTATTTTATTTTCATAACTCGCTCACTTGTGAGCTTTTTTGTGTATATTTTTTTCTCGGTCTTGGCTGAACGATTGGTTTTTCTTTCAAGTTTCTTGCTGGGATCTTTTATTTTATCTTTAAAATTACTCACGCTTCGCACGGGAATTTAATATCACATAATTTACAAAATAATACTTAAATCCTATCAATCATTAAAACTAAAACATTATATTGTCTTACATACAAGATTACATAGTAACAAACATTAACAATGTAAAGGAAAATTAAAATCATTATATCTTATCATTTATTCTTAATAACATAAGTATAAATAAATCACTGTAAACATACATACCAGAATTTGTAAAATAAGCAATGGTGTCAGCGAGCCACTCAACAGGAGCAAAGTACACAAATATTTAATTGTGAAGAAGAAGAAGAAGATGAGGAGGTTCAAAATTTTTGTTGTTTTAAAATGAGAGGAAATTCCTCTATTTATAGACAACAAAGAGTAATGGGAACAAATATTTATTGTGCCTTATCGAAATAGTTACAAATATTTGGAAAAGTTGCAACCCTTCGGAAATGTCACAACTTTTCATAAAAGTCACAACTTTTCATAAAAGTCGCAACTCTTCATAAAAGTCGCAACTTTTCATAAAAGTCGAAACTTTTCATAAATGTTACAACTTTTCAAGAAAAGGTAAGGCTAGTTTTCAAAATAAATAAATTAAAAATGAATTATGGTTTGTGGCGCCACGTAGGCGAGCCTAAGATTCTCTTTTATATATATACTAGGTAATTCAGTGTTTTGGACGGCGAGAGGCGACAAAAGGCGACAAGGGCCTGCCTCGCCACGCGGTGAGGCACTCGCTTTTTTGAATCGAGGCGCCAATTAATACCAAAAATTAAAAATATTTAATTGCATATATAAATATCCAAAATCTCAATAGCAATAAGTCAATAACATATATTAGCAAATATTTCAATTTAAAAACTAAAAGTAGATACTAAAAGTCTAGAACTTTAAAGACCCAATAATTCAAAAGACAATACTAGAACTCTAAAAGTCTATTCTTCTTCAAAACTATCCAACTCTTGAAGATCAACATCCTCTACATCATTATATTGCTCCTCATCTTCTTCCTCCTCGTAGTCTTCATCAATTAGTGTTCGAGTCCTACTTGAAGTTGAACTTGTAGATGTAGTTTCTACTCCTTTGCCCTTGTCAAGTGCACTTGATCTTGAAGAAAGTCCCCTAAGAGGATAGATACTCTCATCATCTCCAATTGTCGTAGCAACACTACCTCAAGTAAGATCATCATCCTCATATACTAGTTCATCTTCTTGATCTTCAGGGCATCCAACTAACCATTCATTTGAATCATCAATGTTATCCAAGCGAATTGGATCAATGAGATCACGAGCATCATAACGACGTTTCAATGTTCTATTGTACTTAATGTACACTAGATCATTGAGACGCGATAGTGCAAGCCTATTCCTCTTTTTGGAATGAATCTGCGCATAAGTTATAGATATTAACTAATAGATATTGATAATAATATAATATGAAAATTAGGATATAAGTTTTTCACTTACGTGTTTGTGTTCAAACACACTCCAATTTCGCTCACATCTGGATGAGCTACAAGTTAGGCTTAATACTTTCATGGCAAACTTTTGCAAGTTTGGTATTTCACTACCAAATAGTGACCACCATTCAACTATAATAAAATAAATTTAAAGGTTAATGAGTATAAATAAGTCAAATAATTTAAGAGCTAAATCAACTCACTTACCCGGTGACCTTGTGTCTCTAGCTCTTTTAGCCGGACCACAACCAAATAGTCCATCCGCCATTTTGTACCTAGGAAGCTCAGTGACTAGTAAATCTTGTATTGTTGTATTGGGGATCATTTTCTCAACACATGTATAATATTCAGTCCACAGACTCTGTAGTAAAGTTCCCTCTTCTTGAGCTTTATAATACAATCCTGGGTTCAAAACATGGCCTGCAGCATGCAAAGGCCGATGGAGTTGGTCTGACCACCTTGCATCAATAATTTCAAACACTTTCTCATATTGCTTTTTAACTCCACGAAAACCCCGTGCAATAGTTTCTTTGGCTCTGTCCATTGCTTAATAAATATAGCCCATTGGTGGTCTTTTCTCCCCATCCACCAAACGAAGCACTTTTGTCAAAGGACCACAAACTATAAGTGCTCGAACAACATCATTCCAAAAGTGGGCATAAATAATAAGATTGACAACTTCTTTCCCCAAAGTTTCCTTTGCAAATTTACTTGAAGTCCATTCGGTTGAGAGGCACATGGAGTCCAATAAATGTGTAGGTATGCACCCATCATCATGCTTCCCACTTTAACATTCTCACTAGCATTATCGGTGACAATTTGTACAACATTTTCCGGTCCAATTCTTTCAATAGTGCTTTCAAACAACTTGTACATTTTGGTGGAATTGGTAGATTCATTGCTAGCATCAATAGAACCAAGAAATACACTACCGATTGGAGAATTCACTAAAATATTGATGATCATTTTACCATTTCGTGCTGTCCATTTGTCCATCATAATGGAACATCCAAACTTTGTCCATTGCACTTTATGCTCGTCAACAATTTTTTCCACTTTCTCCACCTCTTTTTTTAGGCGAGGAACTCTAACTTCATGGAATGTAGGAGGCTTCATTCCGGGGCCATGCTGTCCTACTGTCTCAATAAATTTATCAAATGATTTGTGATTGACACAATTAAAAGGAAGCCCCGCATCATACATCCATATTGCAAAAGCACTTACCGCACGCTCTCTTAGAATTTTCTTTGTTTCCATCAATTCCTCCTCCATTTTCAAAGCGTCCTTTTTGTGTTGATTTCTGCGGAAAATAGAGATTCATAGGGCCTTTCGTCACACTCGGCGTGGTGGATGATGCATCTCCACTAGAAGATATCTTTGGAGTTTTGGAGGGAGGCATCATTTCCGCATATTCATCTATATCATCAAGTTATCAATATCAATATACTCTTCCGGCTGCCTCACTTGAAATTTGGGATTATTAGCGATTTTATTTTGCATATAAGCCCTTACTTCTTCTCTAATCGCCGATGGACAAGCTGTACATTATTTAACATTCTTGAAACCACCCACTAAATGTTGCTTGTGTCGAGTTATTCCACCATCAAAAGTACTCGCACAAAAGTTACAATTAACCGAATCTTTCGTTGCTCCTTGAGTACCATAATTCCATCCAATATCCCTCTTTTTGCTAGCATCCGACACCATTGAATTCACTATTGTACAATACATTATACAACAGATACTATATTAATTACTATAGAAGAATTAATTTATTTTTAAAAAAAATAATAGACAGCAGTAAATAAAAAAACTTTATAATATATTCATGCCAATCCAACACATCATACAAATTGAGTGAAAAAAGTATAGTAGAGGAATATAGAGTAAGTTTTACTAATAAATACACAAATGTTAAGTGGAAAGTAGAAAAGATTCCCTATAACACTCACCACCTGTTGTCATTCCCAAAATCCAACCTTTTTACTCCTACTTTCCTCTTCATTTCTTCCTTCTTCTTCTCCAAAAAAATCCCTAGAAAATTCTAGTAGCATTTTATAGTGAACAAAGAAAACATACAAAAAAACAGAGCAGTGAAGAAAAAAGAGGAAAAAAACAAAGCAGAGAAGGCAGCAAGTAGTAGTATCTCAAAATCTTTTTTTTTGAGAAGGCAGTTCAGAACTTCAGAATTTCAGATTCACTTCACAAGAAATTGAACAGAAGAAAAGAATAAAGTAAGAGAAGAAGAGGACTGAAGAGAAGAAACGAAGAAAAGAAGAGAAGAAGAAAGAAAAGAGGTCATACCTTTCAATTCGTGCGAGTCGACTAAAGGAGAAGAAGAGATCGCGAGGTTGAGGAGAAGAAACACAAGTCGTGACTGACCCAAGTATGGAAATATGAAAAAAAAAAATCCTAATTTTGAGTCCTAATATTATTAAGTCAAGATCTTTTTAAAATTTTAAAACTAAAAGGCGCCGCCATTCAGGTCGCCATTACGTCGCCTCATGTCACCTCATGTCGCCTAATTGATCTCGCCGCACCTCACTGAGAAATGGCGTGACATGCTCGCCTCGCCTCGCCATAGCGCCTTTGGCGAATGGCGAGCGCCATTAAGAACACTGATGTAATTTGTCCGCGCGAATAATTGCATTGAACTTACAAATAATCCTTTAATAATATCCATACATTAAAATAATGGAAAATAGGTTCTTAAATAAATATTAGCATTATTTCAACATGAATCTGATTGTTTGTCATTATCACATAAGTCAATAACCTCTAATGAACAAATTATTCAGAAATAATATATCATTTGGTTTTTTATCAACATTAAAAGGAAAATAAAGAAGAAAATAAAAATAAATACAAAGGCGTTTCGTAAGAAAAAGAACACATTTAACTTGCATAGTTTATACAATTGTGATATATGTCCTAGGAAAATATTAAAAAAAATGTTTTAAAAAAATTATGCTTGAACATGAAAGCAATTATAACTTTTTGAACTTGCATAATGAATTTCTTCAATTGATAAGTGAGAAACTTCTTATCTATGTAAAAATAGAGAACATGTAAGCTTATATATAGTACTTTTAAGCAATAGAATTTTATATAAAATATCAAAACATGAATTTTTGAAACTGAGTGTATATGTTCAATATAACCGGAGATGATAACTTTGCAGAAACATAAACAATAGAGTCTAAAACATGTAATAAAAAACAACAATTAATATCATTAGCATAAATTAACGACTTTAAAAGAACATACCAGGATCTGTAACAAAAGAATGAAACAAAAAGGAAAAATCGAGTACACTGAATGCACAATGTCCCCTTAAAAAATTATTCCCCTCTAGTACCCTAGGTTTAGAGAAATAGATCCTCTCAGGATAGAATGATTTTATTCACCAGCGTATTGATACAAAAACAATGGTGTTAGTTAGCCACTCAATAAGAGCAAAGTACACGAGTATTTTATTGTGCAGAAGAAGAAGAAGTAGAGAAATTTCGTTGTTTAAAATGGGAGGAAATCCCTTTATTTATAGACAACAAAGGGTAGTGTGAACAAATGCTTATTGTGCTTTATCAGAAAGGTCACAACTTTTTGGAAAAGTCACAACCCTTCGGAGAGGTCACAACCTTTCATAAACGTCACAACCTTTAATAAAAATTGCAACTCTTCATAAAAGTCGCAACTTTTCATAAAAGTCACAACTCTCCATGAAATGGGCAACTCTTCATAAAAGTCACAACTTTTCATAAATGTCATAACTTTTCATAAAAATCACAACTTTTCATTAAAGGGAAGGCTAGTTTTGAAAATAAAATAAATTTAAAGAGAATCCTAGCTTCTGGTGACGCCATGTAGGCGGGCCTAGGGTTCTACTATATATATATATATATGATATGATGTTCTCACTGGATTTCCAGCGATTTATAGTTAGTTTTTTTTTTTTTTAAAACAAATGACATCCACTTGATCCAAACCAAAATTATTTTTTTAAAAAAGGAAAAAAAGTGAAGCATCAAGAGTCTGAGGCAATATATGAATAGAGTACAATAACATATATACTTAGTATAATTTTTACAAATGGATTTGATGAGCATGATGTATATGCATTCTTATTCCTATTGACCTTCGATTCAAGTAAAACATATCAAAAATCAAATGTATAAAACAAATATAGTAGTGAAGAAACTTATATATGATTTATGTATGTGAGGAAATAAATAAATGAAAGATTCTCTCCTAAACACATAACTTCAAGGCAAACAATATTGGTATAACCATCGAGTGGATAAATTTTAGAAGGGCCAAACTTATGGGTGGTCACTTAAAGTTGGCACCAATTTTTACTTAGATTTTTTAACTAAGCTTTGTTCATTTTAAACACCTCATGTAGAGGTCTGTTGTGTCATTTTGTAAGGGAAAACTACACATATTGAACCCATTAGGCAAAGTATTTACATAAATTGGACTCAACCCAATATATTTACTCTAAGTGGACATAACCCAAACTATTTACCTGACTGCCCCCTTGTTCTATTCATTGAACCACTGCTGATACCATCGAAGTATATATATACTCTGATGATATCTATATACTCTGATAGTATCAAGCATTAATTGAATGTTCTTTTCACTGAAATACTGCCTCTTCCTCCTTGATGTCATTAGGGTATATATATATACTCTAATGGTATAGAGGAGTAATTGAGTAGTGTTTTCACAGAAGCATTGCTTCTTCTTCTTTGATCCCATTAGAGTATATTTTGATGGAATCAAATAGTAAACACAAATTAGTAGTTAGAAACAAAAGGGGTATGAAATTAAAGAAATAGCCACTTGTAAATAATTTTTCTTTTTGGTGTACAAGGGTTCTTTGTAATAAGGCTGCAAAACGTTTTCCTTCAGTGCACCCAAATAGATTGACAAGTCTCTGGGAACGTGAGTTCCATATTTACAATTTATCCCTTATGTTCTAAATACGATAGATCGTTTATATTGAATAATGTATTTATATATAAAACTTACATTTGCATTAAAAAAATAATGGTGAAAAGAATGAAGATCAAATATATATCTTCTTAATCAATCATATATATATATATATAAAAGAGCCTTAGGCCCGCCTACGTGGCGCCACCACAAATTAGGATTTCCTTTTATTTTATTTATTTCCAAGAGCCTATCCCTCCTCTCAGAAACCTTCACAACTGTCACTACCATCTTACACATTAAGCCTCCCTCAAATATTCCATATGTATAAATATTAGCCCCACTTTGAACTTACTTAAGAAACTGATCGTCAGATTGGAATATTAGGCCAAACTTAAGTTTAACCAATTAGTACCAAAATGAAATATTGGGCCGAACTATGTGAGTTAGCTGACTTAGATGCATATATAATAGTTATACCTTGATAATTTTCTTTTTAATTTTGGAATTGTGACTGCTTCTTCGTTAATCCTATGTATACTTGCATTGTTGCATGCATTAGTTTACCGTTTCTCAATAATCTTACTTTATACCTTTGCTAATTTGAGTTAATCATTTTTTTTGTGTAGGGGTAGTACAATATAGATTGAAGGTCAATGTCATTTATTAGAGCTTTGAATTGATAGCTGAAGTACACATTGTTGGATTTTAAAAAGGTGCGAATGAAATATGAAGAGTTGTGACTTTCATGAAAAGTTGTGACTTTTATGAAAAGTTGCGAATTTTATGAAGAGTTGCGACTTTTATGAAAAGTTGTGAATTTTATGATAGGTTGTGACCTTTCTGAAGGGTTGTAATTTTTTGAAAGAGTTGTGACCTTTCCGATAAGGCACAATAAGCATTTGTTCACACTATCCTTTGTTGTCTATAAATAGAGGAATTTCCTCTCATTTTAAAACAACAAAAATTTTGAATTTCTGTTTCTTCTACACAATTAAATTTTCATGTACTTTTCTCTTATTGAGTGGCTCAGTGACACCATGGTTTTTGTATCAATAAATTGGTGAATAAAATCGTTCTTTCCCAAGAGGATCTATTCCTTTAAACCTCAAGTATTAGAGGGGAATAATTACCCTAAGGGGACATTATGCATTCAGTAGTGTCGCGCCCTATTTTTAGCAAAATAGGTTTTGGTGCACGACCTAACAACTCTTTTGGGTTTTGTTTTGAATGAATGACTAAGATTTGACTGAATTGGCATCTTCAAATGAGAATGATTCAAAATTGAAATCAGTAATGGCAATAATTGAAATGATTTGAATTGGAGTGAGTAGAGTTGAAATAAATAAGCTAGAATTGAAAGGAAATAGAACAGAATATACTGAAATTTAAATGATTTGGAGCAAAATTAGGGTCTGTTTGGAAAGCCACCTGGTAATTGGAATTGGTGTAATTACTAGGATAGTAATTACCAGCCCAGTAATTACACAGTCCAGTAATTACACTGACCTGTTTGGTTGCCACAGTGTAACTACACTGTAATTACACATATCCTGTTTGGATGCCACAGTGTGATTACACATGTTCTGTTTCTGTTTGGATGCACAATTGCAATCATAATATTATTTTAAATTTAAAAAAATAAAAAGTAATTATTTAAAATTTACACTAAACATTTAAGAAACTATATAAATGATATTAAATATTTAAGATATATATTATTTTTTGAAAATATATTAATTAATTAACATATGTTCTTAACTAATATTATTAAAAAATAATTGATTTATATTTTTTCAAATTAATATATTTCAATTGAATTGATCATAAAAACTAAAAGTATGAAGTTTCTACGAACATCGTGAAATGCAAGTTTGATAAAAAGATTAATGTATAAATAAAATATCATAAATTATTAAAATGTTTGACAAAAAGATAATCTATTAAGTCTAACTAAAAAATTACTTGCAATTTCAATTCAATATTACTAAAACAAATAAAACTGAAAATATAACATAAGTTATAAATTCAAAACAAAAAATTTAACATAATACTCTTATTGCAAATTTCAACATAGCATACATAAATATGATTTATTTTTATTTTTTTAAAAAGAAAACGTAAGTCTATAACCTTACTTAACAATAAATTCTATTTTAATTTAAAAATTAGAATACTAATATAATTATGCTAATGAGAAAATAAGCATGGCATAAAGAAATTGATAATTGATAATATGAAAAAATTGCATCGAATCACATGAAGTAAGGTTGAGAACGAGAAGAAAATGAAATATAATAATAAAATAAAAAATAGTCTTTTAGAAATTTTTAGAATAATAAAAATAAAAAAAGAACTTAAAACAATAGAAGTAAAAAAATTAAAAAATAAAAATAAAAAGAAGAAATTAAAAAATAAAGAAATTAAAAAGTAATCAGCTGATAATTACACCATGTAATTACCATCAATTCATAGTCTCTGTTTATGAATTGAAGAGTGTAATTACCCCCTACCAATTACACCAATTAACTGCTGACCAAGTAATTATATGTTCTACCAAATATGACAGACAGTGTAATTACACCCAATTACACCAAATCCAATTACCAGGGTGTCCTTCCAAACAGGCCCTTAAGGAAATTCTATTCAATTAATAAAATACTACACGTTATAATATTTTTATATAAATTATACAGATCTAAGTTTAAAAATATTTAAGTAAAGTAATTATTTCGAGTTTAACTATCGATAAATATAGTAATTTAATAATAATGAAAATAATTTAATACTAAATAAAATAATTTTTATAAATTATGCACACTAAAATATATAATTTTTAGACAAAATCAATTAACATTTTAAACTCCATATATGTTTTAAAAATACGTATTTAATCGAATAGCAATTCTGAAAGAGTTATAGGTCGGTCAAAATTGGATGTCAATAGCTGCCCCTTGGTTGCTTGAGAATGAAGAATGAATTGTCGGGCAACCAACGTTGACTTAGTAGCCGATTTTGTCCGACCGACGAAGGATGTCAGTGGGATCAGTTGAAATGACGTATAGTTGTGAAAAGGGTATGCCCAAGACTTTGGTATTAAGCCGCCTACATATCTATGGTATTACTAGAATCATGCCGTGTGTAGTTTTAGATTTAGGAACAAACGAAGCTCCTAAAATTGAAAAAAATGGTATGATATCCGGACGGAAATGATAACAACTTTAATGGTTAAGATTAGAGTAGCGGGAGAAGAGCATGACATAGCGATTTCAAGCTTAACCAAGGATCAAATGAAAAGAAGTAATACGAGTAGCAAATTAAAGAATTGATAGGGACTTTGTTGCGATAAACATGTAAGCATGGTAATCGTAGCTGATATGGTGATTGATCTTATCTACAAAATATCAGTCTCTACAAATCTGTAGCATGTAATATGACTAAATAAAGTGATTAGAGCAGATATATCAAATAAATGGTAAATGTAAACATGGTGCAATTTTTCATATCGACCATGATATTTGCCTTAAGTCTATGAAAATGATGTCTTAGGCTATGATGTCTAGGGCCATGATACACAAAAATTAAATCCTCAGGTCATGAAATGTTGTCCGTGGGCCATGAAAATGATGCCTTTAGACTATGACACCTTTGGATCATGATATACAGAAATTAAATCCTTAGGCCATAAATTAAGTCCGCAGGCCATGAAAGATGATGCCTTTGGACTATGACGCCTTCAAAATATAAATATGAGTAAAGTGTATCTGTTTTGTTGTAATTTGAGCATCCTGTGGCTTGATTTAATAGTAACTATGTACAGATGTATTCAAATACATGCAGTTCTCGGGCTCAATGCAATATCGGGCACATGCATTCTTCGGGCACAGTGCAATATTAGGCACATGAAATCTTCGGGTAATGCAATCTCGGACTCAATGCAGTATTGGGCACATGCAATCTTCGGGCACAATGCAATCTCGGGCTTAATGCAGTATCGAGCACAATGCATAGTAGTTGAGGGCATGAAGTATCTTGGAACTTCGCCTTATTGGAAGGATTGAGTGTCATTTGTTGGCGAATTTCAAACTCGGAGTATTGTATCTTGACCCTTTGTCCTATAGTAAGGAGAGGGTGCCGTTGAATGGCGATTTGTCGGGCTTACAACAGTCAAGCGATGTTGCAATTGCCTTTTTGTATGTACCTATCATTTATGCATTCAAAGAAAGATTGTGAGTTTATAAATGGGGGCAGTCGATCTGCTTGGACCGGCGTGCTCCCTTTGACTTGCCATCCAGACCTTTTCGGGCATTTTCTTTGAGGAAAATGTAAATAGAGGAGGAGAGAAAGTTCGAAAAAGCTTTTGGATACATTAATATAAAATGTACTGTTGAATCTCTGACCATGGCACAGTTTAAGAATTTACAATATCTGATAGAGAAAAGGTCCCTTCGATTTTTTTGAAAAACATTCGAAAAATTTCTACCCCAGTAGCATTTCTATTATTTCAATCTTTGTTGGTGATTGTGGCTTTGATTGCTGTGAATTTTTGAGAGGATTTGCCCAATCTTGATTTGCGCAGAAATACTCTTTGAAGGAATTTTTGATACCCTCTCAAAAATTCTGCCCCAACGACTGATTTGCAAGAAGTAATGCTTTTGATGGAATTTTCGACTTCCTCTAAAAAATTCTGCCCAGTATCGAGATTTTGCAAGGAAAATGCTCTTTGATGGAATATTTGAGCATGCCTTTGCACTACAACTGATGTATGGATGGTAGTAGTCATGGCTTCTTCTAGCTCGAGGAATCAAATGGATCCCTTCGAATCCACCATATCACCAACTTCTACCATATTGACCTGGTGGTTAGGAAGAGAATTGTTTTCAATATTTGGTGCATGATCCTTGAGCTGGATGGCCTTTTGTATCAATCAACATTTGAACCTTATTTTTCAAAGCTCTACAAACTTCAGTAGTATGACCCTTCATCCCAGAATGATAAGCACATACCTTGTTAGGGTCGTGCCATTATGCGCGGACATCTATAGGCAATGCAGGGATTGGGGTAACATAGCTAGCCTCTTTCAACTACTCATAAAGCTAGGCTATGGATTCAGCCAAAAGGGTATAGTTTTTTTTTGGGTCTTCTTTCATATGGAGGTCTGTTTCGGTAATTCAGTGTTTTAGTAGGTGGTGGGGATTGGAAGTATTGTAGCTCTTGGGTGCGGATAAAGTAATATTTCATCTGAGATTCCTCCCTAGGAGGTCTCGCCCTATCCGCCTCAGACCTCCATCTTATGGCATAGTCCCTGAAGGATTCACTAGGCTTTTATTCAGGTTTTGGATGTAGAACCAGTCGGGCGCATTCTTTACATTAAATCCAAACCTATTCATGAAGTTTGTTTCCATATACACCCACTCAACCCATTTCCGAGGGTCTTGTTCAATATACCATGATAGAACCTCCCCAGTAAGACTCATTATAAACAACTTCATGCGTATCTTCTCATCTCTTCCCACTCTTACGAGCTTGTCACAATACATTCACAGGTGGGCTTTGGGGTCTCCGATGCCATTAAACATTTCAAACTTTGGAAGCTTGTAACCTTCAGGTAATTCTACGTTGGGTGCATGCACAAATTCTCATAGCTCAGTCCTCTCAACCTCTTGCTTCCTTTTACATGTTGCACTCTATTGGCCAAATCATCCAATCTCTTAGTCAGGGCTTTTATCAGAATGTCCTTTTGAGAGAATTTTGATTCATGGTAGTCATGGGTCACGGGAGTGGTTTCCATATATATGGGGTTAAGGTTATGATTTCCTGGAGTATATGAGGGGTTCGTGTTAAGGTTAGAAATTGGTTCTGGAATGCTTGATTTATTTTGTTGGTGGTATTGGTAAAGTGGGATTTGGGTATTTTGGTTATGAGGTGGTGGGAAGATATTGGGATGAGTGGGCTCAGGTCGAGTTATATTGGGTGGAGGATTGTTTAGTAAGGCAGTTTGGTTAGTGAGAGGAGGGTTGTCTATATTTTCCCCAAAATGGGTTCCGAGAGAAATGGATAGCTTGGCCAAATCGCGCATATTTGCTACTTCTCCCTCTAGTTCCAAGATTTTGTGCTCAAGTATTAGGACAAGATCATTTGAAAGTTGACCTCTTTTAGAAGTCTCAACCCTTTCATTGGTGCTGTTGTTGTCAACCATTTTACCCTTGTCTTTGTAGCTTGCCTTTTGAAGAGGAAGAGAGGGGGGGGGGGTCCCTTTTGATCTTGTATGGGCCAGAGTGGAAGACAGATCAACCTTAAGGAATGGGAAAACAATAGAATCAATAAGTAAAGGATATTACCGGATTAGATCAAGTTTATAATAATAGCACATTATTTGAAATAAACGCCCTAAATGCAAAGGACCTTATTGAGCTAGAGGTAGGCCTAAGACGACATATAAGTGATGTACAATAATTAATTCAAGCCTTATTTGCCAATTTGGAGTTTAGAGTTAGAGAAATAAAGGGAAAACAAACTTATATATTTGAATAAATTCAATTTATTACATCATAAGCAAAAGAGAAACTAAAAATAAACTAAAGGGCTAGGGATAACATGGGGAAACAAAATCCTAAAAAAAACTTCAAAGGGGCTGGTTTCCAATGTTGGGCACGATCTGCTTCCTCATCTATGGAGTGATATCATAGTTGTGGTTGAGGAGATTGCGAGCCCATCTTCTTTCTCTTTCATCACAAAAACCTGGAAGTCCTTCTTCACTTAAATCTGCATGTTCTGCATCCTCTAAAATCCACACATCAATAGTTACCACCCTTTTCCACCTTCGTAGTATAGTGTCCACTAGTGGTATTTCTGGCCCAAAGTTATACCCATCGTGGCTCATATAGGATCGCAAAGGTATCATTTGGATCTGTCCAAATTGTTAAAGGACTCAAAGTGGTGAGTATGGTTGCACGCCATTTCAGCCAATAAGCTCAATAAATTAGAGATCATTACCCCTTATAATGACACAACTAGGCCTCAACTAATAGTACTTTCATTGAATTTTGACAACTGAAAGCTCTCTCAAGTACACAAACCAGTCTTCTGTTCCTATAGGGGAAGAAAAATACTTCATCCTTGTGGGATGATTAAGAATTTTATTCCCCACACCCCTCTCAAAATGTCTACCAAATCATCCCTTTTGTAGAAGTGTTCAACGGCCCAGAGTTGCAATAGAAAATTGTACCATTCGAAGTATCTTTTTCCCTTGGTGCATCCAGACAATGCCCTTATTATTTCTGCTAGTATCATTGGCATTATGGTCTTATTTTGTTGATGCCTGCCTCGATACGGACCATATAACTCAGAATGGTGTGAATTTTCCCCCTTCCATAGGGAAAACTAATGAGTCTAACAGTGCGACAACAAACGCGTTGAGACGATATCTTTCCCATTTTGCAGCAAAGCAAGCAAATTCCCTGTGAAAGATTTCATGGCCTTCTTCGTCTCCAAAAGGTGAGGATAGAAACTCTAAAGAAATCCATCCCTCCTTTAAATAATCCAAATCCGGATTATGATGCATGCCTATTATCTTCATAAAAGACTTCGTGGATGGCTTGTGTGGTACAATCTTTAACACTCTTTGTAAGGGAGGTCAAGAAATCCACCAATCTCCTTGATTGTCGGGGTTAGTTCTAAATCCTAGAATTTGAAAACCAATCTCTCAGGTCCCAAAATTTCAACAATGCCTTGATCAAGTGACGATCAGACTCGACGGAGATTAGAGCAGTAAGGCCACCTAGCTGTTCGTTTGCCTCTAGTTCTCGATTTCTCTTAATATCCTTTCACCAAACTTTCAGGGTAGGATTCACTTTCACCACCATTTGTGTGTCGGGGAAATGAGGATAGGCATGACTCTACAAACAAACATCAAACAAATTCTAAACTCCATTAGGCATAATTTGGCTTGATTTAACTATCATGATCATATTGACACATAATTATGCAATTTGTCTAAAGGGTGTTGTGCCCTTTAGACGATAAATGGTCAAACCACCTAGGGCTTATGCAGCATGTATGACCTAATTAGGATTTCAAAGAGTTGGCTGGACACAGACTTGAAAGATATTCTATGCGAGAAGACTCGTGGTTTCCCAGTAGTAATATTGTCATGACCCAAAAATGGACGTGATGACACTCGTCTTATCTCACCAAGACTAGTTAGCCTAAAACTCAACCATTACAATAAAATACGGAAAAATTCATAATCAACAAAAAAAATACCCCCAAAATCTGGTTGTCATGTGTACAAGCCTCTAAAGTATTACAATTGATTCAAAAGAAAACACAATTCTCAAATGACCTTGTTTCTAGAATAGAATAAAGATCATAATTAAGAAGAAAGAAGTTCTGCTGAAATGACAAGCAACTACCTTACAAACCTTCACAAGATGCCTCAGACAAGGAGAAGAGAAAATATCACAAAGGTCCGGGCTAGTAACCTACAAAAAAAAAAAGTAGTAGCAAGGGGTGAGTACCAAACCACACAGTACTCAGCAAGTAAACCTTTAAACACGAGCTAAGGATAAAATACGAGTACTCCTTACACCCCAACCGAACCTTCACAACTACAATCTGTATAAAACCAGCCCAACCTAACAGTTCACAATTTACAAGCACATATCTCAACAACAACAATCTAACAATCATATATTCTCAACAATAAGCACAA
Source organism: Solanum pinnatisectum (assembly GCA_035578085.1). Taxonomy (NCBI): domain Eukaryota; kingdom Viridiplantae; phylum Streptophyta; class Magnoliopsida; order Solanales; family Solanaceae; genus Solanum; species Solanum pinnatisectum. The sequence goes on along the minus strand of CM069084.1, from coordinate 17,755,983 downwards.
TATTCATCAATTACCACCTCCACAACTACAACCTGCTTTAAACCAGCCCAACATAACAGTTCACGGTTTACAAAGCACATAGCTCAACACAACACTCTAACAATTTCATATCCTCAACAACAACAACAACAGTTTCATATCCTCAACAACAACACTCTAACAATTGCATATCTTTAACAACAAGTTCAATATTCATCAGTCACAAGTTCCACAGAAAGGCACTCACAAGATCAGCAACACACAAGATCAGGTTCACCAATAATAAAGAAGTGCAATGCAATGAAATGCAATGTCAAGTATAGTGATTCATGTTTGACCTAATGATACACACCCGCTGTCTCTCAGTCCGGGACCCATGGGGGACATATCTGTCCATGCATCCATCGCGGCGCACGATATGACCCTCGATAATAGTAAGCATCGCAGCGTGCAATATGTCCCTTGAAAAATAGTATCTATCACAGCGCACGATACGTCCCTCGAAATGGTACATCCTCTTTAATTTCTTATTCTTTCTTAATTCACATAACACTTATCACAACCATGTCTCAAAATAATGCAAATGACATGTTCACACAAAATAGATGAGGAGATGACCATTTTCATGACATTGCACAATTCACAACAACACAATCATGATACAACATCAATAATGATTCGACAAGACTTTCAAACCATTCTCCATTCTCAACACATCACACACAAACAATTAATCACATTGCCTTTTATTACTCCTTTTTCATCATTAGAATTAATCAATATGGGCAAGTCAACCCATCACCAAGTCTCATTACCCCCAAACACATATTACAAGGAAATACACTAATTCCATACACTTAACAAGGGTTTAGAAATCCAATTGCCTCAAATAGTCGAACAATCACTCCGAGACTTGAGTCTTCCCTTTCGTTGAACTTCCAACTCAAATCAATCTATTCACATTAATAATCACAATAAGATTTCGAAACTAACCACACTCAAATTACTATAGGTCTTGCCTAGACCCAAAAACTCACTCAATTTATGATCAAGTTCCTAATCTTGGTGCCAATTAACATGTCAACTCTCATGTTTTCTGAATTTTAAGCCTAGGATTAAGTCATAATTTCTCCAAACACTACAACCCTAATAGCTTTCATATAATGTAATACACTTAATATTTAATTAAGTATCTCAATATATCATAACTTGAATAATTATGTGATAATAAAATAAGAATTAATAAATATGAGAACCACTGGTTATGAAACTAGTGATGGAATCAGATAAGCCAAGGAACCTAACTCCTCGCCTGTCATTTGCACACGAGATAGAACTCAATTTCAACTATATGTAGCCAATAATCAGTCAAACATTATTTTCTCATTAGCCCTCAATAAATGACCTTGATTTTCCAATTCAAATCATAGTTTGCAGTCGTTAATGCACTATAAAAGACTAAGTTTTTCACCATTATAATAATAACAATAATATCATCCATTCCATACACACAATTGCATATATTTGGCATGGTTACATATTACCTGGACATGAAGTATTCTCCCGTCGGCAGCAGCTTTACGCAGTTAAGTCTGACTCCTTTACTTTTCTTAAATTATGAACCAAAAATTCTCAACCCTAATAATTTATTTTCCTATATGGGTCAAGTGCTATATGGTATTAACCAAATTATAAACTTAACCCATTAAGCATTAACTAAAATTAGATATTTAATAATTAACTACCAATTAATTAACTCTAGTTAAACGAATATTCAAAATTTCCGAAAATGACCTTCTGGGTTATTACATTATCCATCATTAAAAATCATGTTCGTCCTCGAACATAAGGAATAAGAAGGAAGTATAATTGGCGTTACCAAAAGCTTGAGTCATGAACTACCAGTCGGTGTTCATCTCTCCAAGTGAGCTCCTCTATAAGACCATTCCATCAAGATCAACTACTAAGAACTGAACTTTCAAATCAAACTTTTGAAGATCTATAAATCAAGAGTGATTTTCAAGCCACAAACTAACGCATGAATAAAGTTTAAACTGACACCTACTGGACCTTAACACAACTATCTTGATGAATCTTTTCTAACATAACCAAGATAATATTTTGAATCGATACCCGCTACAACTAGAAGCAAACTTAAACAAACCACCACACACTCATAATGCACAAACCATAACGTTCTTATCAAAATTTTCTTTTCACGAGTCTAAGTTATAAAACCTTGATCTTTAGACATCGGGTACTCATCAAGGGAGGATCAAACTTGTCTAACCTAAAGAAGGAAATGATCAAGTAACCACCCAGCAAATGATACACTTCAAAATGTAGAACCTCTAACAATACTCTTAGACAACTGTAACTCTTCATAGTAGCTTTTGTATAAGTTCTCATAGGCAAGGATGTGCATGTAGAACTACTGGTATACTTCAACTATCCCAAACAACACCAAATCTATCATAACTGAAATGAAAAACTCTACCAAGAATGTCACCCTACTAAGAGGACAGTCACAAGATCTATACACCTGATACACCACTAGGAATTAACCCAAAGATGTGGAAACACGCGTGACATAGGCAATGAATCAAACTCTAAATAATGTCCAAAACGAAGAGGGTGGTCACATAATAACGTACGAAACCAAAGTCGAATAACACAAGATACTCTTTCCATAATGTCCATATCAAACATTTACATCCATTTAACTCTAACCCCTTGATTTTTAGCTGCCCACAATCAATTAGTCTAGTCCTTATTACAATCGTACACATATTCGATTCATTGAACCCCACATACTTCTCACAGTACTCCACTAAAGTCAACACTGTTAATACTAAACAGACATCATAATCACACCCACTATTTACCATACTGTCACGCCCCGAGCCTACACCCCGGACGTGACCGGCACTTGAAGACCATCGCTGTCCCCCAAGCAAACCCTTGGCCTGGCTTTCTTAACTCAGCGGAAACTTAACTCAACAGGATAACTCAATGCAATGAAAGGTTATAAAACAACTCAACTGAAAGTAATTTGCCAACAAGGCATCTCGAGTCTCAAAATAGGATATTTAAATATATACATGCATGAGAGACTCCAAACTAAGCGATCGATCATTGTCTATGAAGCCTCTAAATCTGAGATGGATGTTGGGATGGACCCATGACATCCTAATAAAACAAAAACTAAGAACACAAAATAATTGAGTCCTCCGGAATGCAAGGAGGCTCACCACTGACTCTGGAGTGCTCAGCTGGATCAACGACGTGCAGGATGCTGATCCGGGGTACCTGTATCTGCATCATAAGACGATGCAGGCCAACTGGCATCAGTACATGGAAGGTACAAGTATGCGAGCTGGAAAACTAAGCAACATAGGCTAGAAGGAAATTTGGAAGAAACTGAAAAGTTTACCTAGTTCAACTCAACTCAACCTGACTGACTTCTTTCAATATAAGGCAATTTAAAACAAGTGTGATATAAAGAAAGACTATTTAAAACATGCTATAAACTCTGTGTGTATACAAGGATACAATAAGTCTGAGATGTATATAGAAATACAATTGAACTGATGTATATAAAATACAATAATTTCCGTGTATAAAAATACAATAACTGCTGTGGGAGTTTCTCTAACCGACAACCATCACATAAGAGCTAAAGTGATGATACAGCGATCAACCTCACGCTGCCAGAGCATCCTATACCCGGCCAAAGGTATAAGACCTGAACTGCCTAATGGATCCACTAGTCTAATATGAAAAGGATTCATCTAAAGAGTATGATCCTTTTCTACCCATGGTGGCTAACATGGTTCTATGGGGGCTGTGGGTTCTTTGAACGCTCCCCCAATTCGGTGCTCGATACTACTCCCAAAAATGTACTGGCTCTTATGTTTTTAAAACACATTTCTTCCTGCTGACATGAGATAATTACTCAAAAAAAACTATCCCGAAGGCTCTTTGGAAATTTCAGTTTCCAACCTTGTTTAAATGTAAAGACATTTCTTTAAAACTTCTTTGGGAAATATATAGTTCCCTAATAACTTTGAGAAAATGAACTCAACTTGAAACTTGAGACTCTTTACTTAGCTTGAAACTCTAAGCTCTTTGCTTGACTTGACACTTGAGTCTAAAAATAAAGTTAAAGCGTTGATAAAGACTCTTGAACAACTTTACAACTAGCTTGACTTGCTTAACTTCTAAGCTTAACTCTTAATTTCTAACTTCACTTGACTTCTAACTAACTCTCCTTGAATTGGAATTTTGGATTCAAGGTGTTTGCTCACATGTTACGGATGAGTTCTTGACTTTTAGAAGTACCTTGGAGTGTTGGAAACAACTAGGAAACATAGGTATAATACCTAGGAACAAAAATAAAATAAAATGGGAATTAAGGTAACGGAAGGATTGGCGTCCTTGGCGCTCTAAGAGCGCGGGCGCCAGCCCTCAACTTCAAAGCGGGACTGCTGGCCACTCTGCTGGGCACCAGCCCTCGCTTCAAAGGGGGCTGGGCACTCTGCGTGCGGTGCGGCCCTTTCCCAGAAAAAAAACCCGACTTTTCTCCCTCTTTTCTTCAACTCTAAACCACCCTTACTTCAATGGATTTAACCCCAAACACTAAGGATCATCAATCTCTCAACATACAATAAATTACAACTCAAATACACAACCCAATCATGTCCCACAACCAACAATAACTTCAACAACACACCTAACAACATCAACAACAACTAACAACTTCAACAACTTCAACACAAATTCAATCTTTTCTCAAATCATAAATGAAATGAGCTTGATGTGTGGGGGAAAGGATCAAACCACACAAAGAACTCACATACCTTGATAGGGATCACCCCCGACAAAAATCCACGACGGAAACTTGTTGATCTCCTTTCTCATCTTCTTCTCTTCTTCTTCTCTTCTTCACTCTCAAGAACCCTAACTCTTTCTCTTTTAAAATAGGATAAAATGATCCAGAATCAGCCTAACACACAATATAACCTCAAAAGAAATGTCTAGGGAAAAGACCAAAATGCCCTTAAAATTTCCGGACGGATTCCCTGCCAACTGCCCAACTTTCAATGGCCATAACTCGCTCATACGAACTCGAAATCGAGTAATATCAGTGGCGTTGGAAAGATCATTCCACAAGCTTCGCAACCATAACTGGAACTACTCCTAACTCATCCTGATCTAGGAGTTACGACTGCTCAAAGTTGGCCAAAAATCACTGATTTCCACACTTAGCCAAATTTTCCAGATTCTGTATTTTTTCCAAAAATGGCTACTTCCAATTTCAAGCTTCTTCATAGCTATTTCAAATTGTCGGATGTTACAATATCTCCCCCTTGGGAACATTCGTCCTCGAATGAGGTGATTCTTACTAAGCTAAGGGTGCAACAACAACTCAAACACCAAACAAGCAACTATGCAACAACAACAACAATATGCCCACTATAATTTAAAGAGCACTAAGAAGGAAATTAATACCTTGATCTGCGGATTCAAAGAGATATGGATATCTCTTCTTCATGTCTTCTTCGGCTTCCCAAGTAGCTTCCTCAACAAATTGGTTCCTCCAAAGGACCTTGACTGAGGCTACATCCTTTGTTCTCAACCTTCGAACTTGCCGATCTAAAATTTGAACAGGAATCTCCTCATAAGATAAGTTATCCTTGATCTTGATACTTTCAGTCGGTAGGATCAATGAAGGATCGCCTATGCACTTCTTCAACATGGAGATATGAAATACCGGATGGACCGCTGCTAGCTCCTGTGGTAGCTCCAACTCATAAGCTACATTGCCAACTCTCTTGACTATGCGATAAGGTCCAATATATCGGGGGTTAAGTTTCCCTTTCTTACCAAACCTCATAACCCCCTTCATGGGTGAAACCTTCAAATATACCCAATCATCTACTTCAAACTCTAACGCCCTTCTCCTAACATCAGTGTAGGATTTCTGACGACTCTGTGCCGTTTTCAACCTCTCTTGAATCACTTTCACCTTCTCCATAGCTTGGTGAACTAAATCTGGTCCTATCAACTGTGCTTCACCCACTTCAAACCATCCAATAGGAGATCTACATCTTCTCCCATAAAGAGCTTCATATGGAGCCATCTGGATGCTAGAGTGATAACTGTTGTTGTAGGCAAACTCAATGAGAGGTAGGTGATCATCCCAATTACCTTTGAAATCGATCACACAAGCTCTCAACATATCTTCTAAAGTCTGAATAGTGCGCTCTGCTTGCCCATCAGTCTGAGGATAAAAGGCAGTACTTAAGTTCACATTTGAACCCAAGCCTTTCTGAAAAGATTTCCAGAACTGTGCAGTAAACTGTGCACCTCTATCTGAAATAATGGAGATTGGGACTCCATGAAGTCTCACTATCTCTCGAATATACAACTTGGCATAATCTTCTGCTGAAAGGGTAGTCTTCTGGGTAGAAAATGAGTGACTTTGTCATTCGCCGACAATCACCCAAATAGAATCATCTTTGTCTGCGAGACCTTGGCAACCCTGTGATGAAATCCATATTGATCATCTCCCACTTCCACTCTGGAAGTTCTATCCTCTGAGCCAAACCACCGGGCCTTTGGTGTTCAACTTTCACTTGTTGGCAATTTGGACACTTAGCAACAAACTCAGCAATGCCCTTCTTCATGCCGTTCCACCAATAAACTTCACGCAAATCACGATACATCTTGGTGGAACCCGGATGAATAGAATATCTGGAGCTGTGAGCTTCCGCCATAATCCTCTCTTGGAGTCCATCTACCATAGGTACGCACAATCTACCTTGAAATCTCAAAACACCATCTCCCCCTTGTTCAAAAGCTAATACTCTTTGCTTTTGAACATTTGCCTTCAACTTAAGCAAAATGGGATCTTGATCTTGCTTTTCTTTCACTTCTGACATTAATGATGACTCGGCCCTGCTCGTCACTACTATTCCTCCTTCTGCAGAATCTGTAAATCTGACTCCCAGGCATGCCAGTCTGTGCACATCTTTTGCTAACTCTCTCCTTCCTTCTTCAATATGGGCGGTGCTACCCATAGACAACCTACTCAAAGAATCAGCAACAACATTAGCCTTACCTGGGTGGTAAAAAATACTCAGGTCATAATCCTTGAGTAACTCTAACCACCTCCTCTGTCTGAGATTAAGCTCCCTCTGAGTAAGCACATATTGAAGGCTCTTGTGATCAGTGAATATGTCGACATGCACACCATACAAGTAATGACGCCATATCTTCAAAGCAAATACTACAGCAGCTAGCTCTAAATCATGGGTTGGGCAGTTCTTCTCATGAACCTTCAACTGTCTGGAGGCATAAGCTATAACTTTGCCATTCTGCATTAAGACACAACCCAAACCAACTCTAGATGCATCACAATACACCACAAAACCTTGAGTACCTTCTGGTAGCGTCAAAACTGGAGCTGTAATCAATCTCTTTTTCAATTCCTGAAAGCTTTTCTCACAAGCTTCAGACCATTGAAATTTCACCGTCATCTGAGTCAACTTTGTCAAAGGAGATGCAATAGTCGAGAACCCTTCAACAAACCTTCTATAATAGCCAGCCAAACCCAAGAAACTCCTAATTTCAGTTGGAGATGTGGGTCTAGGCCAGTGCACCGCCTCAATTTTTCGAGTATCAACTTTAATTCCATCATCGACACAATGTGGCCTAGAACGCTGCACTTAAGCCATAACTCACATTTAGAGAACTTGGCATACAACTCTTTATCTTTCAAAGTTTGAAGAACTATTCTGAGATGGCTAGCATGATCTTCTTCATTCCTTGAATAGATTAGTATGTCATCAATAAAGACAATAACAAACATATCTAAATAAGGTTTGAAGACTCTATTCATCAAGTCCATGAAAGCTGCCGGTGCATTGGTCAAACCAAAGGACATGACTAAAAACTCATAATGACCATACCTGGTTCTGAAAGCTGTCTTTGGGATATCACATTCCCTTACCCTTAACTGATGATAGCCTGATCGGAGGTCAATCTTCGAAAAACAAGTGGCACCCTGAAGCTGATCGAAAAGATCATCAATCCTCGGAAGAGGGTACTTGTTCTTGATGGTAACCTTATTCAACTGGCGGTAGTCTATACACATTCTAAGGGAACCATCTTTCTTTCTCACAAACAAGACCGGAGCGCCCCAAGGCGAGACACTTGGTCGAATGAAACCCTTATCTAGGAGATCTTTCAACTGCTCTTTCAACTCTTTCAACTCTACTGGTGCCATTCTATATGGCGGAATAGAGATAGGACGAGTATCTGGAATGAGATCTATGCCGAAATCTATTTCTCTCTCAGGAGGAATTCCGGGTAGATCATCAGGAAAAAACTTCTGGGAACTCTCTTACTATAGGAACTGACTGGAAATGAGGTATCTCAACACTAGAGTCATGAACTCGGACTAAGTGATAGATACAAGCCTTCGAAACTAACTTTTTCGCCTTAAGGTACGAAATGAAATGACCCTTAGGCACTACTGAACTACTACTCCACTCTAAGAGCTCATTCGAGCGAAACTTGACCACTCGAGTTCTACAGTCTATCGATGCATAACAAGCATGAAGCCAATCCATACCTAGAATGACATCGAAATCTATCATGTCTAACTCAACCAAATCAGCCCTGGTGCTCTTGTGACTGATGGAAACAGGACAATCACGATAGACTCTTTCTGCTAGAATAGATTCCCCAATAGGTGTAGAAACACAAAAGGGTTCACAAAGTCTTTCAGGAAGAACCTCAAACTTATTTGCAACATAAGGAGTTACAAAAGATAAACTTGCTCCTGGGTCTAGCAAAACATACACATCAAAAGCAAAGACTTTGATCATACCAGTGACAACATTTGGAGAATTCTCTTGCTCATGGCGACTGGTGATTGCATAAAGGCGGTTTGCTCCTCCACTGGTACTAGAAGTAGCTCCTCTAGGTGTCGCCCGTCTGGGGAACAAATCAAGAAAGCGTGCTTTATTTCCCCCATTACCCTGCCTATTCTTTGGACACTCTCGCATGAAATGTCCATTCTGACCACACTTGAAACAACCAATGGAGCCCTCTCGACAAATACCTGAGTGGTTCCTACCACACTTGGCGCAGGCAGGAGGCTTACTACTCCCTTGCGCCACGCTACCCAAAGATTGTGCTGGTCTAGCCCTGAAGTCCTTCGACTCGAACATTAAATTCACCTTTATATCTGGGTGCAGGTGCTCTAGCAGATGATGGAGCAGGTCCCTTTTGCCTTTGCTGAAAGGAGGAACGGTTTGAATTACCTCTCTGCTGCCCGGACTCGTTCCCGGTCTTTGCTCTCTTATTTCTAAACTCTTCTCTGTCCCTCAGCTTCTCTTCCTCAACCTGCTGCACATAAACCATCAACCTTGATATGTCCATGTCCCCGATAAGCATTGCAGCCCTACCTTCCTTGCTCGACAACCGAGACAGCCCAGCAACAAACAAGCTCATTCTATTCCTCATGTCCGCAACCATCTCCGGAGCATAGCGGGATAATTGTGTGAACTTCAGACTGTACTCATGAACACTCAAAGAATCCTGCTTAAGTGTGAGGAACTCACGTACCTTGGCCTCTCTCAACTCTCGAGGAAAGAAATGCCCCAAGAAAGCTTCCTCAAAACCGGCCCAACTCGCAGGTGGTGCATTCTCAGCTCTACTTCTTTTCCACTGGTCAAACCAAGTTCTAGCAACATCCTTCAATTGATATGCAGCTAGTTCAACCCGCTCAATATCTGCTACATGCATCACATCAAAAATCTTCTTCAACTCCTCAATGAAGTTCTCTGGATCCTCAGTAGTACTTGAACCCATGAAACTCGGAGGATTCATCCCCAAGAACTCACGAATCCTTGAAGTGTCAGCTCCTTCATGTCGAGCTCCTCTTTGCTGACCAATTTGATTAGTAACAGCTTGACTCAGAATTCTAATTGCCTCTCTAAACTCGGCATTAGAAACTTCCCCTTGATCTTGCACTCCCGGGGCATAAGGTAACTCTTGCTCATCACAACATAACATCTAGGAAGACGCCCTCTACCAACTCTTCGTGGAGGCATGATTATCTGAAAACACGCGCAAGCGTGGATTAGAAAGAAACTTTTTAGAGGTAAACTCTAACGCATGAAATGAGTGTGAAAGAAATGAGAAATCTTCCTAAATGTTGCAGCCTCCCAATTATATATGTGGCGCGCTTCACACCGATAACTAGGACTCTACAGACACGGCTTCATAGACTCCCTAGGACTCTTGAACTCTGGGCTCTGATACCAAGTTTGTCACGCCCCGAGCCTACACCCCGGACGTGACCGGCACTTGAAGACCATCCCTTGGCCTGGCTTTCTTAACTCAGCGGAAACTTAACTCAACAGGATAACTCAATGCAATGAAAGGTTATAAAACAACTCAACTGAAAGTAATTTGCCAACAAGGCATCTCGAGTCTCAAAATAGGATATTTAAATATATACATGCATGAGAGACTCCAAACTAATCGATCGATCGTCATTTGTCTATGAAGCCTCTAAATACTGAGATGGATGTTGGGACAGACCCCGCAACATCCTAATAAAACAAAAACTAAGAACACAAAATAATTGAGTCCTCCGGAATGCAAGGAGGCTCACCACTGACTCTGGAGTGCTCAGCTGGATCAACGACGTGCAGGATGCTGATCCGGGGTACCTATATCTGCATCATAAGACGATGCAGGCCAAACCGCATCGACATGGAAGGTACAAGTATGCGAGCTGGAAAACTAAGCAACATAGGCTAGAAGGAAATTTGGAAGAAACTGAAAAGTTTACCTAGTTCAACTCAATTCAACCTAACTGACTTCTTTCAATATAAGACAATTTAAAACAAGTGTGATATAAAGAAAGACATTTAAAACATGCTATAAACTCGTGTGTATACAAGGATACAATAAGCTTTGTGATGTATATAGAAATACAATTGAATGATGTATATAAAATACAATAATTTCCGTGTATAAAAATACAATAATCACTGTGGAGTTTCTCTAACCGACAACCATCACATAAGAGCTAAAGTGATGATACGATCAACCTCACGCTGCGGAGCATCCTATACCCGGCCAAAGGTATAAGACTGAATCGCCTAATGGATCCACTAGTCTAATATGAAAAGGATTCATCTAAAGAGTATGATCCTTTTCTACCCATGGTGGCTAACATGGTTACATGAAATTGTGGGTTCTTTGAACGCTCCCCCAATTCGGTGCTCGATACTACTCCCAAAAATGTACTGGCTCTTATGTTTTTAAAACACATTTCTTCCTGCTGACATGAGATAATTACTCAAAAAAAACTATCCCGAAGGCTCTTTGGAAATTTCAGTTTCCAACCTTGTTTAAATGTAAAGACATTTCTTTAAAACTTCTTTGGGAAATATATAGTTCCCTAATAACTTTGAGAAAATGAACTCAACTTGAAACTTGAGACTCTTTACTTAGCTTGAAACTCTAAGCTCTTTGCTTGACTTGACACTTGAGTCTAAAAATAAAGTTAAAACGTTCAATAAAGACTCTTGAACAACTTTACAACTAGCTTGACTTGCTTAACTTCTAAGCTTAACTCTTAATTTCTAACTTCACTTGACTTCTAACTAACTCTCCTTGAATTGGAATTTTGGATTCAAGGTGTTTGCTCACATGTTACGGATGAGTTCTTGACTTTTAGAAGTACCTTGGAGTGTTGGAAACAACTAGGAAACATAGGTATAATACCTAGGAACAAAAATAAAATAAAATGGGGAATTAAGGTAACGGGAAAGATTGGCGTCCTTGGCGCTCTAAGAGCGCGGGCGCCAGCCCTCAACTTCAAGCGGGACTGCTGGCCACTCTGCGGGCACCAGCCCTCGGCTTCAAAGGATTTGGGCACTCTGCATTCTCGGTGCCACTCTTTCCCAAAAAAAAACCCGACTTTTCTCCCTCTTTTCTTCAACTCTAAACCACCCTTACTTCAATGGATTTAACCCCAAACACTAAGGATCATCAATCTCTCAACATACAATAAATTACAACTCAAATACACAACCCAATCATGTCCCACAACCAACAATAACTTCAACAACACACCTAACAACATCAACAACAACTAACAACTTCAACAACTTCAACACAAATCCAATCTTTTCTCAAATCATAAAAGAAATGAGCTTGATGTGTGGGGGAAAGGATCAAACCACACAAAGAACTCACATACCTTGATAGGGATCACCTCCGATTTAAAATCCACGACGGAAACTTGTTGATCTCCTTTCTCCTCTTCTTCTCTTCTTCTTCTTCTTCTTCTTCACTCTCAAGAACCCTAACTCTTTCTCTTTTAAAATAGGATAAAATGATCCAGAATCAGCCTAACACACAATATAACCTCAAAAGAAATGGCTAGGGAAAAGACCAAAATGCCCTTAAAATTTCCGGACGGATTCCCTGCCAACTGCCCAACTTTCAATGGCCATAACTCGCTCATACGAACTCGAAATCGAGCAATCTCAGTGGCGTTGGAAAGATCATTCCACAAGCTTCGCAACCATAACTGGAACTACTCCTAACTCATCCTGATCTAGGAGTTACGACTGCTTAAAGTTGGCCAAAAATCACTGATTTCCACACTTAATCAAATTTTCCAGATTCTGTATTTTTTTTCCAAAAAAATGGCTACTTCCAATTTCAAGCTTCTTCATAGCTATTTCAAATTGTCGGATGTTACACTTACTCTCAAATCTTCACTAGTATAAAAGTCTTCTTAACAAACACATTATCGCATCCAAAATTTCCAAACTATGGCGCTCTCTCTATCTAAATAAATATTTTATGACAGATACGGGTCACACCCAAGACTGATAGCACTGATTTCAAATCTAAAAGTATTTTCCCATCAATATAAAGTTATTGAATCACGTACAATGTCAACTCCACGTAAATTTTCAGATACCAAATTTCAACTAATATTCAAAACCATCATATGCCTCATACCAACACTTAAGAAATTCTTGGTCACTCCAATAATTTGGTATACTATAAGCTCATAACCTCTACTCACCATCAAATGCCTATGTAACACATCATAACAGTCTGTATCGTCCTATCTACAAAGTAGTTTCAATCCCCTCGAATCCTCATTAATCATGTAAAACTATAGGTCCACACCATTGAACATCAATAAGTTACCTATCATAATTTGAACAATCCAGCTCGACATAACCATAAAGAATCTTCCACGCATAGTTGCTTGTCATCCAAACAAAACTCAATCTTTAGAAAAGTCGATGATAACTTCTTAGTAGGTCTGTATTGAGCTAGTTCACATCTCACAGTCATATCTAAACTCATATGCAAAATCAATAAATCTTTCAACTACAAACCAAGAGTTTATACAAGAGGTCTTATTTCTTCACTTTTCTTAAATTCTTCTCATGACACAAAATTCTAAATATCTTGAACCCTTCAATACACCAGACTCTTGTTCCTTTTGTTGACTCGCCCACCAATCTTATTCTTTGGCTAACAATGCCTGACATTTTTTTTTACATTATCCTCAAAATAAAAACTTTAGATGAAACCCTTCCTTAGGTTCTTTGAAAATCAAAATAACACACTTTATGACTCAAAACATATACAAGTCCTTCCAAATGCTCATACTCAATGCGATCGATCATTTCTTACCTTACCAATCCATACCTTGACAAAACACACTACCACAAGCCTAAACTCATAATGAAAAACTTGAATGTTGAATTCAACTGTGTAACCCAATTTCTTTATCTATCAACATTAGCTTATACCTTGAATATTTTTATGAATTCACGTATCTTAGCTTATCAATGACTGCCTCTCCATTGACCTTATCATATCTTTCGTTAAAATTCAATTGTACCAGTTACCAAACTCAAAACCGTAAAAGAACTTATCACCATACTCGAGTCAATCATGTGTAGACTTCTTTCTCAAATCTTACCAAATTATTTTTATCCAATCTGATGAACATGTGACACTATTACCATAATAAGAGCAAAATGTATAGAACCACGCATCTCTGAGCTCGATTCTCAGCTCTCTAAAGATATATCTTTGTCCTTTGCAATTAAAGTAAATATCTTTGTTCTTGATTACCTCTTTCCAATGACTAAAATACATCCCACTAATTCTTTTCATTTGTGACTCTACTTCATTTCAATTCTATTCGAGTGGTGTCTTAGCACTTTCTATAACTTTCCACGATCCCACGCTACTCATCAAATAGTAGCAAGCCATCACATTAGATACTCGCAAGTCGTCATTACCATACAAAATCTATTTAACCGACAATCTTTATTATATAGTTGCATCGTAATCACAATCCATCATGAACTCTTATTACCACTATGCTCAGTTAGCCCTTGCCATCACCACAAAGTCAACCTTGCCATCGACTTGACATCTCGAACCAGCTATACCAATCAAATTCAAGGGACTACTTAATTTTATACGCACTTTCTTACTAAAATCTTCAATTACCTTGACACAAGTATACTATTTGGGACTTTCTTTACCCATAAGTTTGTCATTCTGGTATTTATCCATTCCCTTGGACCTTAAGATGAAATCACATGTCCTCATTTAGAACCCTCGGGATACACTTCTCAACTTAACGCATTAATAATGTATCAATGATCCACCACTAAAATCTTCCTTATACACACTGCTTAACCTCAAACATCTACAGTAACAACATAGATGATTTGTCAAATGTGAAGGCAACATCGAATCTCATTATATGGACGTTTGATAGAATTTATAACTCTTTAAGTAGTTGGTATTCATGCTTAACAATCAACATAACCGTCTTCATATACCACTAGTACCACATCGTGAAAAGTCTGTTAAATCCACCACTAGAATATAACATACACCTCGAGAAGATTATACTCAAATAGCCCACACATTTCTGACCATAAAGTAAATACAATACACTACTAAATTTATTCGGTCTCTCATCCAAAGTGATTCATTCGCAGATCGGGTCAATAGTAGGAGTAACACACTCTATAACTCTTACCAAGTAAAGATTGATACCATTGTAATAGTTGTATCATAACCCTCTTTGATATACACTCAATATATGAAGTCATAGTAGAGGTTCTGACCTCAACTAACGCAACATCATTTTTCATTATTTGCTAAGCAACCTAAACATGTTATCACAACTTTACTAATTGTAGTTTCCAAAGTTACACTATACATTATCTAGCCATCCTTTTAATCATTCCACTTCCAATTGTCAAACCACTCTAGATATTGCCTATACCACACAAGTATTAATCCCACTACTGGATGGCTAGCCTAAAACCACGCTCATGAAGTCCTTTAAACCATTGTTAAACCTAATCGTTTATTTATCCTCAAAGTGAATCATCAAACCATAACCTCACGTAATTCCTTCGAATCATTAAACATTCTAAACCTGACCACCCATAATCTCTACAAGTATATCGCTTTAACCTTAATAATATAACATCCAAGCCATACACGACACCAACTACTGATATGAGGAACTAAGCATGGGTCATCACATAAGTGAGAGATAATGAAATAAAGCGATAAAAATTAGAACAGACAAATGATGCACGATAGGGATTCAAGAAGTTAAGATTTTTCCTAAAAGTCAACATAGCCTCTCGAAGACAAGTACAGACCTCTCCGTACCGATCCTCGAGATTCTACTTAGACTCGACTTGTATACACATGAGACCTATGAACCTGGGGCTCTAATACCATTTTGTCACGACCCAAAAATGGACGTGATGGCACTCGTCTTATCTCACCAAGACCAGTCAGCATAAAACTCAACCATTACAATAAAATGCAGAAAAATTTATAATCAACAAAAAAATACCCCAAAATCTGGTTGTCACATATACAAGCCTCGAAAGTATTACAATTGATTCAAAAGAAAACACAATTCTCAAATGACCTTGATTCTAGAATAGAACAAGATCATAATTAATAAGAAAGAAGGTCCACTGAAATGACAAGCATCTACCGTACAAACTTCCACAAGAAGCCTTGGACAAGGAGAAGAGAAAATATCACAAAGGTCCGAGCTAGTAACCTACAAAAAAAATGTAGTAGCAAGGGGTGAGTACCAAACCACACAGTACTCAGCAAGTAAACCTCTAAACACGAGCTAAGGGGATAGAATACGAGTACTCCTTATACCCCAACCGAACCTTCACAACTACAATCTATATAAAACCAGTCCAACCTAATAGTTCACAATTTACAAGCACATATCTCAACAACAACATTCTAACAATCATATATTCTTAACAACAAGCTCAATATTCATCAATTACCACCTGCACAACTACAACCTGCTTAAAACCAGCCCAACATAACAGTTCACAGTTTACAAAGCACATAGCTCAACACAACACTCTAACAATTTCATATCCTCAACAACAATAACAACAACAGTTTCATATTACAAAGCACATAACTCAACACAACACTCTAACAGTTTCACATCGTCAACAACAACAACAACAACAGTTTCATATCCTCAACAACAACACTCTAACAATTGCATATCTTCAACAACAAGTTCAATATTCATCAGTCACAAGTTCCACAGAAAGGCACTCATAAGATCAGCAACACACAAGATCAAGTTCACCAATAATAAAAAAGTGCAATGCAATGAAATGCAATGTCAAGTATAGTGATGCATGTCTGACCTAATGATACACACCCGCTGTCTCTCAGTCCGGGACCCATGGGGGACATATCTGTCCATGCATCCATCGCGGCGCACGATACGACCCTCGATAATAGTAACCATCGTAGCGTGCAATACGTCCCTTGAAAAATAGTATCTATCGCAGCGCACGATACGTCCCTCGAAATGGTACATCCTCTTTAATTTCTTATTCTTTCTCAATTCACAAAACACTTGTCACAACCATGTCTCAAAACAATGCAAATGACATGTTCACACAAAATAGATGAGGAGATGACCATTTTCATGACATTGCACAATTCACAACAACACAATCATGATACAACATCAATAATGATTTGACAAGACTTTCAAACCATTCTCCATTCTCAACATATCACACACAAACAATTAATCACATTGCCTTTTATTACCCTTTTTTCATCATTAGAATTAATCAATATGGACAAGTCAACCCATTACCAAGTCTCATTACCCCCAAACACATATTACAAGGAAATGTACGAATTCCATACACTTAACAAGGGTTTAGAAATCCAATTGCCTCAAATAGTCGAACAATCACTCCGAGACTTGAGTCTTCCCTTTCGTTGAACTTCCAACTCAAAGCAATCTATTCACAATAATAATCACAATAAGATTTCGAAACTAACCACACTCAAATTACTATAGGTCTAGCCTAGACCCAAAAAATCACTCAATTTATAATCAAGTTCCTAATCTTGGTGCTAATTAACATGTCAACTCTCATATTTTCTGAATTTTAAGCCTAGGATTAAGTCATAATTTCTCCAAACACTACAACCCTAATAGCTTTCATATAATGTAATACACTTAATATTTAATTAAGTATCTCAATATATCATAACTTGAATAATTATGTGATAATAAAATAAGAATTAATAAATATGAGAACCACTGGTTATGAAACTAGTGATGGAATCAGATAAGCCAAGGAACCCAACTCCTCGCCTGTCACTTCCACACGAGATAGAACTCAATTTCAACGATATGTAGCCAATAATCAGTCAAACATTATTTTATCATTAGCCCTCAATAAATGACCTTGATATGCCAATTCAAATCATAGTTTGCAGTCATTAATGCGCTATAAAAGACTAAGTTATTCACCATTATAATAATAACAATAATATACTCCATTCCATACACACAATTGCATATATTTGTCATGGTTACCTATTACCTGGACATGAAGTATTCTCCCATCGGCAGCAGCTTTACGCAGTTAAGTCTGACTCCTTTGCTTTTCTTAAATTAGGAACCAAAAATTCTCAACCCTAATAATTTATTTTCCTATATGGGTCAAGTGCTATATGGTATTAACCAAATTATAAACTTAACCCATTAAGCTTTAACTAAAATTAGATATTTAATAATTAACTATCAATTAATGAACTCTAGTTAAATGAATATTCAAAATTTCTGAAAATGACCTTCTAGATCATTACAAATACTATCCGTTCCATCCATGCATATGCCGACTCTCGGTAATGTGTATTTGAAGAGAAATAGAGTATCTGTGAGAGGTGCAAAGACACAACATCACGATAAAAATTTTAAAAAAAGGATGAGGGTCCCAATTTGGGGAAGTATGAGTAGAATGACAGTTTATCAAAGTAGTAAATATTTAACATGTAGAGAGAAAGCAGTAACACATAGACAATTTTAAGGAAAGCAGTAAATGAATAAATACATAAATAAAAAGAATTAAGCATGTAAGCATGTAAGAAATCAAACAAATAAGGAAAGGAATATGGGATTAAGCATAGAAATATTCACATAAGGGAAAAGGGAAAGGATGAAACATGGAAATAAACAAATAATGAAGAGGGAAAAGGGTAGAAAATGAAAATGTACAATAAATAAGGAAAGAAGATAAGCAAGGAAAATAAATAACAATCAGACATGGTAATAACCAAACAAGCAGTGAAATAAACAAAAAAAAAAGTATACCCCACATAAATCAATGAAACACGTAATGGCAAGAACCTAAAATCCCCAGCAGAGTCGTCATTCTGTCGCGCTCCATTTTTCACAAAATGGGTATTGGCGCACGACCTAACAACTCTTTTTGGTTTTGTTTTAAATGAATTGCTGAGATTTGACTGAGTTGGAGTCTTGAAATGAGAATGAGTCAAAATTGAAATCAGTAATGACTATAATTGAAATAAGAATTTGAATTGGAGTGGTTAAAATTGAAATGAATTGGCTAGAATTGAAAGGAAATAGAACATAATAGGCTGAAATTTAAATGATTTAGAGGAAAATTAAGAAAATGCTATTCAATTAATAAAATAGTACACATTATAATATTTTCATATAAATTATACACATCTAAGTTTTAAAATATTTAAGTAAATTAATTATTTCGAGTTTATCTATCGATAAATATAGTAATGCTATAATAAAAAAAATAATTTAATACTAAATACAATAATTTTTATAAATTATGCACACTAAAATATATAATTTTTAGACAAAATCGATTAACAATTTAAACTCGAAATATATTTTAAAAATACGTATTTAATCGAATAGCAACTCCAAAAGAGTTATAGGTCAGTCAAAATTGGGTGTCAACAGTGGGCTCGATTGTTCCTTTCTATTTCATTCTATTGTTACAGATGCTGATATATTTTTTACAATCATTAATTTATGATCATGTTATTAATTCTTGTTTTTCAATACATGCTTTAAACTTTGTTGTTTATATTTCTGCAAAGTTAATGTTATAAATATTTATTAGTATACATTAAATAATACACGTTAATTGAGTTTTCATGTAAGTTTTTTCTACTAGAATTGTTGAAGGTACAATAAAAAAATCCCTTAAAGATCTATACTATCATCTCTTAAATACAAAATTCAAATTTTGCCATTTTAAAGACATAAAGACCTTAAAAACCTTATTGTACCTTGATGTGCAAAGTGAACCGGGAAAAGAAGACAAAAATTAATAAACTTTTGACATAGCTTCAAGGATGTTGTGTCGGATGACCTAAAGAGGAACATGACTAGATTGGAGCCTCTTTTAATATCAAAGACATAGATAACTACACAATAAATTAATTGCTCATATTCAATATGAAGTATGAATAGATTATCAAGTTTAGTGCAAGTTGTAAATATTTTTCTTGAAGTAGTAGATGTGTTTATCGACACTGCAATTGTAATAGAAGTGTAGTTTCAAATTGAACTCCATCACTCTGGTATGCTGATTTTTAAAAAGCACCCAACCAAACTGAATATTTTTCCCTCTCAAGTATATATAATAAGTTGAATTGTTGTCCAATATTATAATTCTCCCGTTAATTTTCCTTTTTAATAATTTCTTATGATACATTTAAATGGGGAACTTTAAAATGATATATGTTAAGCAAGAGGTAGGGGTGAACTTTCTACATGTTAAAATTAAAATATTTGTTCACTTTTTTCAGCCTTTTTAAAATTTATTTATCCCTTCACGATCAATTATTTATCTATTATAAAATTTAATATCTCAGGTTGATGTTCATTTGATTCCCCAAAAATATCAATTGTAACTTCCTGGAAGCAAAAGGATAAATTATTAAATCAAATTAAAGATGATTGATTGAAGGATAAATGATAAGATGTTATAATTATCATTTTTCCTTACATTATTAATGTTCGTTACTACGTAATCGTGTATGTAAGATAATATATAGTTTTGATTTCAATGACTGCCAGGTTTTAAGTATTGTTTTATAAATTTCGTGATATTGAATTCCCGCGTGAGGTGCGGATAATTTTAATATATATATATATAAATCTTCTAGACTAAAATATATTCTATTTAATATATGTTTATCTATATTATCACAACCAGAGTCAACTAATTTTTATTTAATTTCAATTATTTATTTGTAAAAGTAGGAAATGGTAAAATATATAAAAACTAATTAATTAAAAGATACTTGTAATCATTTAAAATTTATTTACATATAAATTTATTAAATGATTCAAATTATATTAAATTCATGAATATTTAAACCAAATAAATATTATGGAATAATACAATTGAGTTAATTATTTAAATCCAATAAATATGGATTTAAATAAAGCCCGCTCCATAAAGCTCATATGCCATGTCACTTAAATGTGGTTGACCGAAGGGAGTCCTCTTCAAAACAAAACTCCTCTATTTTAAAACTATAAATAGGGCCCTCATAATTCAGAAAAGAAAACCAAGAATTCTAAATAAGAAGCTAGAGAAAGCTCGTGGATCAAAAGCCACAAATTTCTCTACAAGTTTAAGAATTTGAGAATTCAAGAATTCAAGTTTAAGAATTGAAGAATTCAAGCATTCAAGATCAAGATAAAGTTCACATTCAAGAACGATCAAGATCAAGACCGCCGGATTCAAGATCAAGCTCGAAGCCCTTGGAGTCAAGTAGAAGTCAAGATTAAGATAATGTTCAAGTTCAAGAACGATCATGATCAAACCGCTGGATTCAACATCAAGCTCGAAGCCCTTGAATTCAACTAGAAGTCAAGATCAAGACTGCCAAATTCAAGATCAAGCTCGAAGCCCTTGGATTCAACTAGAAGTCAAGAGCAAGATAAAGTTCAAGTTCAAGAACGATCAAATCAAGACCACCAGATTCAAGATCAAGCTCGAAGCCCTTGAAATCAACTAGAAGTCAAGATCAAGAAACTCCAAGTTCAAGATCAAGATTAAGTTCAAGTTCAAGTTAAAGTCAAAGTCAAGATCAATCTCAAGAGCCCTTGAAATATATTTGAAAAGGTGAATTCAGGAATCATAGAGATTGTAACACTCGCACTTTGAAATGATAAAACGATTGTTGCATATTTTTGCGTTCTTGATTATTGTTTTCTCGATGCGAAATTTTATTGTCTACAAATTCTGGCACGCCCAGTGGGACAATCTCTACCTCTCATATCAACTTTTCAAGCATCAAAAAATATCAAAATGTCTTCCACTATAGAAGAACAACTAGCAAGCTTAACTAAAGCAATTGAAGGCCTGACAAAGTGCGCACATGAACAAGATGCTAAACTTTCCAAGCTAACAAATAAGATGGATAACATGATTGAGAGAAGATCGAGTCAAGCACCTATGAATCTTCCTAAAGTTCAAGATGAAGGAGAGTCTAGCGTTAAGCAAACAAAGATAAAAGAAATTCATATCTCCGTTGAAGGTTTGATTCCAATTGATCAATTGAAGGACTTTATCATTGAGGCTATCGAAGACAAATCTGAGTCCTCATCCAAATTTTCTCTCACATATGTAAAGCCATATACACAAAGGATTGATAACTTGAAAGTGCCTAAGGGTTATCAACCTCCTAAGATTCAACAATTTGATGGCAAAGGAAATCCCAAACAACATATAACACACTTTATCGAGACTTGCAATGATGCTGGGACGTATGGTGATTATCTTGTTAAATAATTCATTCGATCTCTTAGAGAAAATGCCTTTCATTGGTACACAGATCTCGAACCTAATTCTATAAATAGTTGGGAGCGGTAAGAGCAAGAGTTCCTTAATCGTTTCTATAGCACGAGACATGTCGTTAGTATGATTGAACTGACAAAGGCATGTGAAGGTGAAGATGAGCTAGTTGTCGACTTTATCAATCACTGGAGAAGTCTGAGCCTCAACTGCAAAGATCGCCTTAGTGAAACTTATAGCATTGAAATGTGCATCCAAGGTATGAATTGCGGTCTTCACTACATTTTGCAGGGATAAAAGCCCAATACATTCATGACATGGAATTAAGCATGACTTTAAGATAAGATCAACAATCCCCTGCCTATGAGGTGATATAGAAGAACTCCAAAGTGGCGGCAAGTTTGCATCCGAAGATGACTTTGAAGAGTCAATGTATATCTAGGCGCTCCTTAATACATGAGCTTAAACTGCAATTACAATGCTCCTCATCGTTTGAGATAAATCTTCAAGTTATAACGCTCCTTGATGCATGAGGCAAAACTGCATATCACAAAACTCTTCAAATTTGAGCTAAATCTTCAAGTTGAAGCACTCCTAGACGTATGAGACTAAACTATATATCACAAATCTCTTCAAATTTGATTTAAATATTCAAGATGAAATGCTCTTTGAAACACGAGCTTAAACTGTATATGACAAAGCTCTTCAAATTTGAGTTAAATCTTCAAGTTGAAATGCTCCCTGAAACACGAGCTTAAACTGTATGTCACAAAGCTCTTCAAATTTGAGTTAAATCTTCAAGTTGAAATGCTCCTTGAGACACGAGCCTAAACTGTATATCATAAAGCTTTTTAAATTTGAGCTAAATCTTCAAGTTAAAATGATCCTTGAGACACGAGCCTAAACTGCATATTATAAAGCTCTTTAAATTTGAGCTAAATCTTCAAGTTAAAATGCTCCTTAAGGTACGAGCCTAAACTACATGTCACTCCTTGCCCGCAAGAGTATAAACTATGTAAGGCACAAAAAAAAATGAATAAAAAAAATCGCTCACTCCCCTAGAACTACATTGGGACTTGATCCTCTTCATTGAGGTATGTAGGCACTTAGAACCATATTCCAAGTTCAGTTTCACGAGTGTAAAAAAAACCACTTGTTCCCACTTGATCTGTCACATGAAAGTTAAAGCTATGAGTTATTTTCCATCAAACTTCAGACTTGCATCAAATGGCGGTGACTCGATGGGGGCAAACCCCTAAGAATAAAAGTTGTTTCAAGATGAAGTCTTCAAATTCTTCAAGTCTACAAGTTGAAGTCTTCAAATTCTTCAAGTTTGCAAGTTGAAGTCTTCAAATTCTTCAAGTCTAGTGTTTGAAAGATAAATTATCTCGACAAGACTTGTACAACACTACTAAAAAAACAGTGAATACCGACCTAAAAATTACCGACCTCAAATGGAGGTCGGTAATTTCCGACCTCCGGAGGTCGGTATTCTTAAAAAGAATAAGAAATTAAAAAAACTTTAGGAAACCGACTACAAGTAGTCGGTTTTATGCAAAATAAAGCGGAAAACAAAATTCGACTCGGAGGTCGGAATTTTTCCCCTAAAAATTAATTACAATAAAACCGACCTCTTGATGTCAGGTATTAATAAAATAAATAAATAACAATATTTTATTTTTTTCAATTAATGCGTAAATAAATCGTCTTTCTGATGACATTTATATAAATTAAATTAATATAAAATACCGACCTCATGCGTCGGTATTTTTATTTCATCCAAATACTTAGCGACATTAGGAGGTCGGTTAGTTTATTACACAATAGTTTATGCAAAATAAAGCAGGAAAATAAAATACCGACATCTGGAAGTTGGAATTTAAAAAATACAAAAATATAATTACCGACCTCCGGAGGTCAGAATTTAAAAAATACAAAATAAAAATTCACCTCGGAGGTCGGAATTTAAAAGAGGTCGAATTTCAAAATACAAAATAAAAATACCGACCTGAGGTCGGAATTTAAAAAATACAAAAATAAAATGAAAATACCGACCTCCGGAGGTCGGAATTTAAAAATAAAATTACCGACCTCCGGAGGTCGGAATTTAAAAATAAAATTACCAACCTCCGGAGGTCGGAATTTAAACAAATACAAAAATAATATTACCGACTGGAGGTCAATTTCAAAAATACAAAAATAAAATACCGACCTCCGGATGTCGGAATTTAAAAATACAAAAATAAAATTACCGACCTGGAAGTCGGAATTTAAAAATACAAAATAAAATACCGACCGAGGTCGGAATCTAAATAATACAAAATAAAAATACCGACTCCGAGGTCGGAATTTAAAAATACAAAAATAAAAATACCGACTGGAGGTCGGAATTTAAAAACACAAAAAATTACCGACTCCGAGGTCGAATTTAAAAATACAAAAATAAAAATACCGACCTGAGGTCGGAATTTAAAAATACAAAATAAAATTACCGACTCCGAGGTCGGAATTTAAAAATACAAAATAAAATTACCGACTGGAGGTCGGAATTTAAAAATACAAAATAATACCGACCTCGAGGTCGGAATCTAAATAATACAAAAATAAAAATACCGACTGGAGGTCGGAATTTAATTTTATCGTCTTCGGAGGATGGTTTTATGCGTTAAATAAAAACAAAAATATATTATAATACCGACTTCAAAGTTGGTAAAATTAAATAGTATGTAATTAAATTAATTTTCATTAAATAAATCGCCTTAGGATGACAGTTTTATATAAGTTAAAAAATAAATTAATATAAAATACCGACCTCATGAGGTTGGTATTTTTATTTCATCTAATTACTTTTAATAAAAGCGACATTCGGAGGTCGGTTTGTTAAAACTGCTCCTATAAATCATAATTTTGCTAGCATAATACTAAATTTTCATTCTACACATACAATTAATTGTTTAAAAGAGTGTAACAATTTTGTATACTTTTATAAATAAAAAGTTAAAATTGTGAATAAATAAAAAAATATCTATAATCCATATTTAGAGTATGAAACTACGTTGATATGAATTAAGAGATAATTATACTTATATTTGTAGAGTAATGTACAAATTCTATCAGTCTATTGTCAAATGATGAACTTAATATATCATGTCATGATGTACAGGTGAATAGCTAATTAACATATAATATAATCTATTTGAGTTTGAAATGCAAGATAATATTATTATATACGTTCGATCTTGAATGGATGTCAAGTGTTGTGATAATATCGTAGGCAATGATGACATGTAAATTAAAGGATAATTCATCGGAGTATGAAATACGTTGATTAATTATATATACTCACTGAGTAGTTTAACAAATCAAATCTTATACACACACACACACACACACACACACACACACACACATATATATATATATATGTGTATTTTAGTGGCTCAGATATGAAATACATTATCAATTAAAGAAATACCGATGATCAATTCAAGGAGATTTATATATTAAATTTGATATTGATGAACTTTAATTTGTTGATCGATAAAATTAAATTTATATAATTAGGAGGTATATAATTTAAATTTATAAAATTAACTTGATCAATAAAATTAAATTTATTAAATTAAACTTCTGTTGATGTGTAGTTAAATTAAATGTATATAATATATATATATATATATATATATATATATATATATATATATATATATATATATATATATATATATATATATATATATATATATATATATATATATATATATATATATATATTTATTTTAATTTTTAATTGTAATTTTAACTAATAAATTCAACCTCACGAGATGAGTTAATATTAAAATATATTAATAAATACCGACCTTAAGAGTTATGTATATTTAATTTATTATTTTATTCAACGATTATCAACATCCCGTGGTCTGTAAATTAAACACTTAAAAAAGAGTGATATAGTATCAAAACCTCTCTCACTCCACTTTCAGTCCTCTCTCTCACCCCGACCACTCATCTTGCCCATCGGGCTTACTTTTCAAAGTGATCTTTCTCGATTTAGGAACGGAAAGGCTTGGTTGAAGGCAAAATTCGTGTAATTCGGTATTAAATAAATAAATAAAAATATTTTATTTTTCTCAATTAAATATTAAAAACAAAATTGAGAAATATTTTGAATTAATTTTATTTAAATCGTCTTTCGAGGATGGTTTTGTGTAAAATAAAAAATAAAAATTATAATATGGACTTCGAAGTCGGTAAATTAATAAATTAATATTTTCTTTAAATAAATCGTCATTCGAATGACAATTAATTTCAAAATACAAAAATAAAATACCGACCTCCGGAGGTCTGAATTTAAATAATACAAAAATAAAAATACCGACCTCCGGAGGTCAGAATTTCAAAAATACAAAAGTAAAAATACCGTCCTACGGAGGTCGGAATTTAAATAATACAAAATAAAAATACCGACTGGAGGTCGGAATTTAAAAATACAAAAATAAAATTACCGACCTCAGAGGTCAATTTCAAAAATACAAAAATAAAAATCCCGACCTCAGGAGGTCGGAATCTAAATAATACAAAAATATAAATTCCGACCTCCGGAGGTCGGAATTTAAAAAATACAAAAAATAAAAATACCGACCTCCGGAGGTCGGTATTTAAAAATACAAAAATAAAAATAAAAATACCGACCGAGGTCGGAATTTAAAAATACAAAATAAAATTACCGACCTCCGGAGGTCGGAATTTAAAAAATACAAAAATAAAAATACCGACCTCTGGAGGTCGGAATCTAAATAATACAAAAATAAAAATACCGACCTCTGGAGGTCGGAATTTAAAAAATACAAAAAATAAAATTACCGACCTCCGGAGGTCGGAATTTCAAAAATACAAAAATAAAAATACCGACCTCCGGAGGTTGGAATTTAAAAAATACAAAAATAAAATTACCGACCTCCCAAGGTCAGAATTTTAAAAATACCGAAATCAAAATACCGACCTCTGGAGGTCGGTATTTTTCAATACAATAAAAACCGACCTCTTGATGTCATTATTAAATAAAATAAATAAATAACTATACTTTATATTTTTCTCAGTTAAATATATTGATTTAATTTTATCATCTTTCGGAGGATGGTTTTGCGTTAAATAAAAAACAAAAAAATATATTATAATACCGACTTCCGAATAATATATTAATAATTCCTTAAATGTACAAATATATCTAAGAAAATTTAGTGAAGTATGATTCTATTATGTTCAGTTTTTTGTTAAAATTTAAATCTAGTTGAGGATCATCTCTAACTTTTTCTATTGCATCCAAAAGTTTCGATGTTGTCTTTTCTAATTGCACCATAAAATTGTGAAAAGTTCTAGATGCAAGTGTTTTCTTACACGCAACTGGTTCCAAAGGTGTTGCATCATCTTCAACTTTATCATCAATAGTGTTTTTCCAATTATATCCACAATTTGTTCTAAGCTCTGGGCCTCTAAACATGTATCATTTTCACCAATCTAATATGTTATTGACATTCATTTTATTGCGGTAATCGAGATCATTAATCAGGACCTCAAGTTCATGAATGACGTTTTCACAAGTGGGTTCTTTCAAATTCTTTGTGATTTCATACCTAAACAATTTTTTTTGTGTTGAAACACTCTTTAAACTAATAAATATTAATTTATCGATTAAATAATATCTCTATAAAATAATAATATTTCATAGTCCCGCCTATATTGCTTTAGTGAGGTTTGACTGTTACTTGCTCCAGTTTATCTTCCCAACGTTTGCAATAGTATGTTTTAAGTTAGGAGAATGAATCATGAAATGTATATTTAAATTCATTATTTACCGTTATACAAAACCTGATATTGAGATACTGAATTTTATCAAGCGACCACTATATTCACGTTTTCAAGATTGAGTGTCAATTGTTTATGTAATTCAACAAACTATTCATGATTTTTATCATACATATCTCGATCAAATTTAATTAGTAATTTAAGAAATTATAATTAGAATTGCCATGTAGATTCAGATAAGATTATTATGTTCAATTTTATTACCATTCCTTTATTAACGTAAACAAAAAGGAAAAAAATTGACTTCTATGATCAACAAACGGCTAATCGTCCATATTTGTGGCGAAACGTTCACGTTTCTAGTAGATAGAATTAATCTTATAACATGTGTATTACACAAATTATTAAACATTAATTTCATGGTCAGCATTTACTAAGTATTCTATATTCAATGTGTAAAAACAAAACAAAATAAAATACATAAACACCAAACTAATTTTATAGAAAAATAATTAATCTTTTACTTTACCATATTCCACTAATAATTCAATGTATATATCATAATTATCAGCATTTACTATTCTATATTCATTATGTATGTGAAAGGAAAAGGAACAAAAGATAATTAAAAAACCCCAACATTATTCGTCCACCTAGGATATATGTGGCGCAACTTTCAAGTTTAATTTTCCAATGGTAACTAAATTAATGCTTTACCATAATTCAACGTTAATTATCTCATTATCCCGAGTAAAAACGCAAAAAAGATAAAAGAAAAGGCAGGATTAGGGGTGAAGTACAAATATATCAAAACCTTTTAAGTCTTTTTTTTCACTCCAAGCTCTCCCACTCCTCTCTCACGTCGTCCGACAAGCATAGATTCCGACCGCCACCCCACAGATTCCGGACCAGCGTAGCAGCAGGAGGTGGCGCCACCATCCCGACCGGTGCGCCGCCTCGATCAACAGCGGTAACTGCACAACGCATAGGCTGCAGCAGCACCGGCAGCTCGCACCGGCCAGCAGCAGGAGGTCACCGGAGCCTTCATCTCGACCGGCGCCGCCTCCATCCCGACCCACTGCCCTTCTCCTTTAATTCAAGGTTAGGGTTTCATAATATTAGTTTTAATTTCTTTCAATTTGAGTGTTGAATTTGTTAATTAGTGTATTGAATTGGTTTTTTTATTGATTGTTAGTTAATTAGTAAGTGAATGATTTAGGGTTTTTGATTGTTAGTTTGAATTAGGGATTATTTGATTGTTAGTTTGTGTTTGTTGATTGTGAATTGAAAATTTTAATGTTAGGGTTAGTTTGAATTAGGATATCTTAGGATTTGTTTGAAATTTGACATTTCTTGAGTTAATTAGTTTGATTTTGGAATTGTAGAATTAGATTGAATTAGGGTATTTAAGGAGTTGTTTGAATTTGGGTATTCAATTTGAGTGTTGAATTTGTTAATTAGTGTATTGAATTAGTTTTTTTATTGATTGTTAGTTAATTAGTAAGTGAATGATTTAGGGTTTTTGATTGTTAGTTTGAATTAGGGATTATTTGATTGTTAGTTTGTGTTTGTTGATTGTGAATTGAAAATTTTAATGTTAGAGTTAGTTTGAATTATATTGGGGAGTTGTTTGAATTTGGGTATTATTTGAGTTAGTTTGAATTATTATTGAGATTTTAGGACTACTAGTTTGAATTTGGGATTAGGAATAGCTAGCTAGTTTGAATTTAGGATTTTAGCACTAGTTAGATTTTGGATTTTAGGACTAGTTTGAATTTGTGATTTTAAGACTAGTTTGAATTTTGAATTTAGGACTAGTTTGAATTATTATTGAGATTTTAGGACTTCTAATAGTTTCAATTTGGGATTTTAGCATTATAGTTTGGTTTTGAATTCTAGAGTACTTTCAATTTGTGATTTTAAGACTAGTTTGAATTTGGAATTTAGAACTAATGGTTTGAATTATATTTGATATTTTAGGCTAATTAATAGTTTGAATTTCGGAAACTAGCTAGCTAGTTTGAATTTGGAACTAATTAGCTTGAATATATAACTAATTAAGTTTAGAAATTAGATATGAACTTGAATTGAAACATGAACTTACTAAAACTTGAATATATATATAAAACTAATATTCTTGGATTTGAAGTTTATATTTAACTAAACTTGAATATTATTGATGACAAAATTGATTTTCTTGCAAGATCTATTTGTGTCCATCTAGTGTTGACACTTAGCTTTAATTTAGGAATAATGTGTTTGTTAAGCGTAAGTACCAACACTAGTTGATCCTATTAATGACAAAATTGATTTTCTTGCAAGATCGATTTGTGTCCATCTATTCATGTGGGCGTGTTCTTTCATTTTCTATGTTGATGCTTGTTTTCAAATTGGCTCGTATTTAGGAAATAGGCAGTTGACGAATCTCAATGTTGTTGTGTGTTTGTGCTATGTAGTAACTAATAATTATTGAATCTTTTTCTAGTGTTGAAAGAGTTGATTTTGCGGGCTAGGCAACTAAGGAAGCTCAACATCAAAAAAAGTTGATACAAGCTTCTTTCATCAAAGTAGAAGATAAGGTTTGGTGTTTCTAAATTTCTAAAGTTCAAGTACAATTTCTTTTTATAATGTGTTTGTGTCCTTCTAGTATTGATACTTAGTTTAAATTTTGTGATAATTTGTTTGTGTCCATCGAATGTTTGTTTAGCATAATTAAGTACCAACACTAGTTGATCCTATTGATGACAAAATTGATTTTCTTGCAAGATCAATTTGTGTCCATCTAGTGTTGACACTTCACTTTAATTTAATGTGTTTGTTAAGTATAAGTACCAACACTAGTTGATCCTATTGATGACAAAATTTGATTTTCTTGCAAGATCGATTTGTGTCCATCTAGTGTTGATGCTTAGCTTTAGTTTAGGAATAATGTGTTTGTTAAGCATAATTAAGTACCAACACTAGTTGATCCTATTGATGACAAAATTGATTTTCTTGCAAGATCGATTTGTGTCCATCTAGTGTTGATGCTTAGCTTTAGTTTAGGAATAATGTGTTTGTTAAGCATAATTAAGTACCAACACTAGTTGATCCTATTGATGACAAAATTGATTTTCTTGCAAGATCGATTTGTGTCCATCTAGTGTTGACACTTAACTTTAATTTAATGTGTTTGTTAAGCATAAGTACCAACACTAGTTGATCCTATTGATGACAAAATTGATTTTCTTGCAAGATCAATTTGTGTCCATCTAGTGTTGACACTTAACTTTAATTTAATGTGTTTGTTAAGCATAAGTACCAACACTAGTTGATCCTATTGATGACAAAATTGATTTTCTTGCAAGATCGATTTGTGTCCATCTAGTGTTGATGCTTAGTGAATTTAGTTGTTGGAATTAAGTCAAAACTAATGTAGTTAAAGTTAAAAAGTTGTTAAGTTATTTAAACAAGTTAAAATATATAATGTGGTTTAGTTAGTGAATTTATTTGTTGGAATTAAATCAAAACTAATGTAGTTAAAGATAAAAAGTTGGTAAGTTATTTAAACAAGTTAAAATAAATAATGTCGTTTAGTTGGTGAATTTAGTTGTTGGAATTAAATCAAAACTAATGTAGTTAAAGATAAAAAGTTGTTAAGTTATTTAAACAAGTTAAAATAAATAATGTCGTTTAGTTAGTGAATTTAGTTGTTGGAATTAAGTCAAAACTAATGTAGTTAAAGTTAAAAAGTTGTTAAGGTCTTTAAATAAGTTAAAATAAATAATGTTCTTTAGTTAGTGAATTTAGTTGTTGGAATTAAGTCAAAACTAATGTAGTTAAAGTTAAAAAGTTGTTAAGGTCTTTAAATAAGTTAAAATAAATAATGTTCTTTAGTTAGTGAATTTAGTTGTTGGAATTAAGTCAAAACTAATGTAGTTAAAGTTAAAAAGTTGTTAAGGTCTTTAAATAAGTTAAAATAAATAATGTTCTTTAGTTAGTGAATTTAGTTGTTGGAATTAAGTCAAAACTAATGTAGTTAAAGTTAAAAAGTTGTTAAGTTATTTAAACAAGTTAAAATAAATAATGTCGTTTAGTTGGTGGATTTAGTTGTTGGAATTAAATCAAAACTAATGTAGTTAAAGTTAAAAAGTTGTTAAGGTGTTTAAATAAGTTAAAATAAATAATGTGGTTTAGTTAGTGAATTTAGTTGTTGGAATTAAGTCAAAACTAATGTAGTTAAAGATAAAAAGTTGTTAAGGTCTTTAAATAAGTTAAAATAAATAATGTTCTTTAGTTAGTGAATTTAGTTGTTGGAATTAAGTCAAAACTAATGTAGTTAAAGTTAAAAAGTTGTTAAGTTATTTAAACAAGTTAAAATAAATAATGTCGTTTAGTTGGTGGATTTAGTTGTTGGAATTAAATCAAAACTAATGTAGTTAAAGTTAAAAAGTTGTTAAGTTATTTAAACAAGTTAAAATAAATAATGTCGTTTAGTTAGTGAATTTAGTTGTTGGAATTAAGTCAAAACTAATGTAGTTAAAGTTAAAAAGTTGTTAAGGTCTTTAAATAAGTTAAAATAAATAATGTTCTTTAGTTAGTGAATTTAGTTGTTGGAATTAAGTCAAAACTAATGTAGTTAAAGTTAAAAAGTTGTTAAGGTCTTTAAATAAGTTAAAATAAATAATGTTCTTTAGTTAGTGAATTTAGTTGTTGGAATTAAGTCAAAACTAATGTAGTTAAAGTTAAAAAGTTATTAAGGTCTTTAAATAAGTTAAAATAAATAATGTTCTTTAGTTAGTGAATTTAGTTGTTGGAATTAAGTCAAAACTAATGTAGTTAAAGTTAAAAAGTTGTTAAGTTATTTAAACAAGTTAAAATAAATAATGTCGTTTAGTTGGTGAATTTAGTTGTTGGAATTAAATCAAAACTAATGTAGTTAAATCAAGCCCAACTTACTTTTCTTTTTGAATCAGGAAATATTCTTCCTCCATGTCCTGCTAGCAGTGATGGATCTGATCAAGAGGGTGATGAGAATGATAAGTCTGATAAGGAGAGTGATCAGGGTGATGAGGAGTAGTTGTATCTATTTGACATTTTAGACTTCTATATTTTGGAATTGTTTGATTGTATTTTGAAGTTGGATGAAGTTTATTTTGAAATAGTTTAATGTATATGTTGAAAATATTGTGTTGTTTTGGTTGGATGAAGTTTATATTCTTTGGGTTGTTTTGGTATAAATATGCAGGTGGGCAATTATAATTACAGCAATTTGCTGCCAGTTTTATAGCAGAAAACCGACCTCCGGAGGTCGGAATTTCAAAAGTAAAAAAATTAAAATACCGACCTCCGGAGGTCGGAATTTCAAAAGTAAAAAAATTAAAATACCGACCTCCGGAGGTCGGAATTTCAAAAGTAAAAAAATTAAAATACCGACCTCCGGAGGTCGGAATTTTAAAAATACAAAAATAAAATTACCGACCTCCGGAGGTCGGAATTTGAAAAATAAAAGAATAAAAATACCGACCTCCGGAGGTCGGAATTTGAAAAATAAAAGAATAAAAATACCGACCTCCGGAGGTCGGAATTTAAAAAATAGAAAAATAAAATTACCGACCTCCGGAGGAGGTCGGAATTTGAAAAATATAAAAATGAAAATACTGACCTCTGGAGGTCGGAATTTAAAAAATACAAAAATACAATTACCGACCTCCGAAGGTCGGAATTTCAAAAATACAAAAATAAAAATACCGACCTCCGCAGGTCGGAATTTATATATTAAAAATAAAAAAAGTAACAAATACCGACATTCGGAAGTCGGAAAATAAATTAATGAATTTTCCGACTTAAAATAAAAACCGACCTCGAGAGGTCGGTAAATACCGACCTCCGGAGGTCGGTATTGAATAGCGACCAAGCTTTTTCCGACCTAAGCTGGGATGTCGGTTTTAGGTCGGAATTACAGGGAATACCGACCTCCGGAGGTCGGTATTTTTAGGTCGGTATTCACTGTTTTTTTAGTAGTGCAAGAGGGCATTTGGCAATCATTTAAAATTTATTTACATATTAGTTTATTAAATGATTCAGATTATATTAAATTCATGAATATATTAATCCAAATAAATATTATTGATTAATATAATTGAGTTAATTATTTAAATCCAATAAATATTGATTTAATTAAACCCCGCTCCATAAAGCCCATATGCCATGCCACTTAAATCTGATTGGCCGAAGGGAGTCCTCTTCTAAGCACAACTCCTCTATTTTAAAACTATAAATAGGGCCCTAATAATTCAGAAAAGAGAACCAAGAATTCTAAACAAGAAGCTAGAGAAAGCTGATCAAAAGCCACAAATTTCTCTACAAGTTTAAGAATTCAAGAATTCAAGTGTTCAAGTTTAAGAATTGAAGAATTCAAGCATTCAAGATCAAGATAAAGTTCAAGAACAATCAAGATCAAGACCGCCGGATTCAAGATCAAGCTCGAAGCCCTTGGATTCAAGATCAAGCTCGACGCCCTTGGATTCAACTAGAAGTCAAGATCAAGATAAAGTTCAAGTCAAGATCAAGACCGCCAGATTCAAGATCAAGCTCAAGGCCTTTGGATTCAACTAGAAGTCAAGATCAAGATAAAGTTCAAGTTCAAGAACAATCAATATCAAGACCACCAGATTCAAGATCAAGCTCGAAGCCCTTGAAATCAACTAAAAGTCAAGATCAAGATAAATTTCAAGTTCAAGATCAAGATTAAGTTCAAGTTCAAGTCAAATTCAAGATCAAGCTCAAGAGCCCTTGAATTATATTTGGAAAGGAAAATTCAGATGAATCATAGAGATTGTAACACTCTTACTTTGAAATAATAAAACGATTGTTGCATATTTTTGCGTTCTTGATTACTGTTTTCTTGACGCAAAATTTTATTGTCTACAATAATATAGCAGACAATGGTATGTCAATGGCGTGTAACACCATTTTTTTTTTTTTAAATTGCAAACTCAAGCTATTCATGCAAAGAATAATAAAAGTATGGCTTGCCAAGTAAAGATCAATAGATAGAAAAACAAACAAAAAAAAGACATATTCATGGAATGACAAATGAGTGATGCGGGTGTGGGGTAAAGCTAATGCCGGCAGCTTGAAGCAGATTGAAATTTTTGCGGTTTTTTCCGGCAACAACATCACTTTGCCCTGCTTTCCATCCCTACATATCCAATAAAATCATCACCTTTAACAATACGTTAAAAGACAAATAGTAAAGATACACACAAAACCTAAAGAACAATTTTATTTGGAGAAAGAAAGAATTTAAGAAAAAGGAAATGTTGTTGTAATGGAAAAAATCCATAGGAAAAACTAAAATAATATATATATATATATATATATATATATATATATATATATATATATATATATATATATATATATATATATATATATATATATATATATATATATATATATATATATATATGGTGTGAGTAAATATATACTTTAAACAAACACACAAAAAATAAATAAAGAGAAAACGTCATTGAATTTTGTAAATTTCAAATGTATCCTAAAAAAAATATTGGCAAAGACATGAAAGCAGAAAAAAAAACAAAGAAAAAAAACTACTAGAATTAAAAATTGAAGGAATTGTTTCACTGAAGGGAATCTCCAATCCTACCTTCTATTTTATTCGAAAAAATTACATAAATAGTAAGCATTTAGCCTATATTAGGTACTATAGCTACGGTTTAAAAAAATTGTAATTTGCGGCTACAGTTTTCGCAATTCTTGCTATTCGCCTGATTTGTATTATAGGCTTGATTTGTATAAATCCAGAATTTGTATAATTCATTTTCTGATTGTATAAATCAAGAATTTTGTATATGCTTACCCTAACTATTTGTATGTGCTTTGTGAAAAATTCGTAACTAATTACCCGATTTATATATTGGCAAGCGAAATATACAAACCGAGTTCTGAAAAATTCCTAAATTTATGAATACAAAATTTGTATATACTTAACCTATTTGTATATTCGCAAGCAAAATATACAAACGGGCAAAAAAATACAAACCACAACCTCCATAGCAAACAAAACTATAGCTATGGAGCGCAATTGTCGAAGCTATAGCTATAGAGCCTTATTATGTCTATTATGTTTGCTATTTCTAAAATTTTCTTTTATTCGGGACATATAGAGTTCTCAACCGACCACCAAATCCAACCCAATTCTCTATTTTACTCTCTAAATATAATCTTCTTTTCTCTCTTCAATATTTTATTATTATTTTTATTACATTCTTATTTTCTTATTTCGTAATATAAATTATTTCTTTCTTTTTTATTCAAATAATCAATTTATATAATTTTCATGTAATATAAAATTTATTTTTTCAAATTCTTTATTTTATATAAAATTATATTTTATTTTAAATTTTTAAATAACATAACTTGCAAGCAAATATTGTATAATATACAAATCAATGGACATAAATTGCAAGCAAAATTGTTGTGGTAAAATTATTATGTTATGTATTGTATTCCTATCTTGTATTTAAATTATTATGTCATGTGTTGTATTTTTAAATTAAAATTTGCATCTTATCATTTTAATTTTGTGCATTCTTTATAGTGAAAATTAATAATAATATCAAATTATATTTGAGTGGCGATTTTTTTTTAAAATTAAAATATTATTAATTTGGGATGAAAGTAGTATATCTTAAAGGGAAAAGGCTCAAACATATAATCAAACTTTCAGAAAAGGCTCATTTATTTTATCTATTAAAATTTTGACTCATCTATACCATTACTGTTAAACAAAAGGCTCATCCATGCCATTTGTTTTAACTCTAGTTTTCCAAAACCACTTTTTACACCCCAAATAAGGTTTACGACTTTTCAATTGATGTTTTTAAATCAAATATACTCTTTTTGTTTGTTCTTCCTTAAGAACATGAAGAACATAAACAACTCTCAAATTTTCAACATATTCAATTATTCACGAAATCATCTCAAATTTTGGCTACATCATTAACTTCTTTGTTTGAAAAACCAAAATACTAAAATCATTTGCAAAGTTTAAAAAATTCACTTGTATTAAAAAAATAATTCCTAAAACATAAAAATCAGTCCCAAAATTTTAAAAGTTTTCTTTGATTCATGTTTTTGTAGTTGTTTTTGACATTAGATCTTTGTTCCCTCGTGATTTTTGAGTCTACAAATTTTCAAATGATTTGAAGTTGTGGAGAAAATTCTACCATTAAAGAATGTTGAAGTTTTGAAACTTTGAAAAAATTTCAAGTGGGTCTTGATGAGTTAGGTTGAATTCGCGCTCAAAAGATATTGAGCTTTGGTATCTAGTTCGGAGTGAAACTACTCTTGAAATTTGAGATAATTTCGTGAAAAATTTAAAAAGTTTGAAATTCAGGAATTGTTAATGTTCTTTATGTGTTTTTGGTGTTTTTAAGGATGAAAAAGCAAAAAGAGTACATTTGATCCAAAAACTCTAATTGAAATGTGTCAAAAGTTGTTTGAGATGTAAAAATTGGTTTTGTAAAATCGGAGTTAAAAAAATGGCATGGATGATTAACAACAATGACATAGATGAACCAAACTTTTAACGGATGACATAGATGAACCTTTTTTTGAAAGTTTGATCACATATTTGAGCCTTTTCCTATATTAAATAATATATTTTTTTATAAATGTTATATTACATCCAAATAATTGCGAATATTAGAGATTTAATAAATGGCCTTATATGAAAAATAATATGTTAATTACGAATAATACAAATAAGAAAACAATCAAAAAGTAAAACAGAAAAGGGTAAAAAAAAATCTGAAATAGATCATATTTATCCTTAAACTATATTTCGGCTCAAAACTACCCTTCCCGTCAAACTATTGGGTCAAAAGTACCCTTTTTATTAACGGAAGTTGTTAAATGCCATGTGGATGCCACATTGCACGCCAATAGGGTTCCACTGCCACATAGGCTAAATGGAAAAGGGTCAAAAATACCCTTAAACTATCCAAAATAGCTCATACATACGCTTAAACTATATTTCGGCTCAAAACTACCCTTCCCGTCAAACTATTGGTTCAAAAGTATCATTCTTATTAACGGAAGTTGTTAAATGCCATATTGCATGCCAATAGGGTTCCATTACCACATATACTAAATCCCTAAATCCTAAGTACTCCCCCTCCCCCCTCATTTCATTATTTTCAGAAACGATTTCACCCCTTCTCCCTCATTTCGCGGCTAGGGTTTCACAGTTTTCTTCATCGCTAGGTTTCAAAGTGGATATTCATAGTTGTAGGTTAGTAAATCTTTTTTCTTATTTTATTATATTTATGATTTCAAAGCATGATAGTTAGGATTTCACAACTTTCCCCTCATTTCGGGGCTAGGGTTTCATAGCTTTCTTTGGGGCTGAGTTTCAAAGTGGATATTCGTTGTTGTAGGTTAGTAAATCTTCTTTCTTATTTTATTATGTTTACGATTTCAAAGCATGATAGTTAGGATTTCACAACTTTCCCCTCATTTCGCGGCTAGGGTTTCATAACTTTCTTCGGGGCTGGGTTTCAAAGTGGATATTCGTGGTTGTAAACATAATAAAATAAGAAAAAAGTAAGCTACAACCACGAATATCCATTTTGAAACCCAATGACGAAGAAAACTGTGAAACCCTAGCCGCAAAATGAGGGAGAAGGGGTGAAATCATTTATGGAAAATAATGAAATGAGGGGAAAAAAAGTAATTAAGATTCAGGGATTTAGTCAATGTGGCAGTGGAACCCTATTGGCGTGCAATATGGCATCCACATGGCATTTAACAACTTCCGTTAATTAGAAGGGCACTTTTGACCCAATAGTTTGATGAAAAGGGTAGTTTTGAGCCGAAATATAGTTTAAGGGTAAATATGAGCTATTTAGGATAGTTTAAGAGTATTTTTGACCCTTTTATTTTAGTCTATGTGGCAGTGGAACCCTATTGGCATGCAATGTGGCATCCATGTGGAATCCACATGGCATTTAACAACTTAATTTAATAAGAAGGGCACTTTTGACCCAATAGTTTGACATGAAGGGTAGTTTTGAGCTGAAATATAGTTTTAGGGTAAATATAAGCTATTTCGGATAGTTTAAGTGTAAATTTGACCCTTTTTTGAAAGCAAAATAAAGAGTGTGAATAGTACCTATCTGTAAAATAGAGAGTGAATTAAAGTGTGGTTGGAGAGTCCATTCTCTATTTTCCTTTCCAAATATAGACAAGACATAATGGTCTGGGAGGCCCTTGTACTTGTCTCAGTTTGTCACCTGGACCCTTCTACTCACGATTTTGCCAACTGAACCCTCGAATCCACTAAACCCTAACATTTTAAACCTTTTTTTGACCATTCATCCCATGTGGCAAAATCAGTTCAAGTGCGTGAATTACACTCACTATAGGAGCGTCAGATGCTTTTAAAAAGCCAATAACGATCATTTTTGGCCATCTTCCTCACATTTCCCTAATTTCTTCTTCAAAGATCCCAAATTTCTTCTCTTTCTCACTCGTTTACCTCTCTCCAAATTTCTTCACTACAAATTTCTTCTTGTTCTTCACAATCGATCAGGCCCTATTCATATTTTATTTCTGTCACCTTTTTCTTACTCGTTAATCATTTTGTTCTTCACAATGACTATTTGTTTTTTTTATTGTGGGCTTCATGCTAAATACACAAATGGTAATGGATGTGGATTTTTTTGATGAGGTTATATGAATGATCCTACTTACCAAGAACAATACTACATGAAGAACCAATCAATAAATCTTGATCACAGAAGGCAGGGAATACAGGGAAGATCGAGCATTAGTATTGATATCAATGTTGTTATGATTGTTGTCATTTGGTTTCTATCTTTTGTATTTAAGATGTCTTGATGATATTTTCATTTGAGTACTATGATAATGTAATATAATGTATGAAAATATCCAGTTTAAGACACTTATAATTATCATAGCAAATTCATAAGCAAAAATAACTTGTTTGTCATAACAAGTTAACACAACAGTTGAAAATTAAGTTAACAGTTGGAAAGTATCATAGATAATGTCATTGAGAATTTAACTAGACAAAACATTAGTCTTTACTATGAAATATTATGTGTCTTGAGTGCTTGGTGTGGATTGAGTGGTTGGTGTGACATGAGTTCTTTTGGACTGGGTGCTTGTAGTGGTATGAGTGCTTGTAGAAGAGTTGACTCATTTGTAAATTTGTTCTTGTAGCTTCCTTTGAGTAACTACAGCTCCACCCTTCCACCTTAGTCCATTGGGTTTGCAACCAAGATCAATATTGGTAGGCACTGGACTCTTCAATGTAGCACTATGTAACACTCTATCAGTCTGAAAAGGCAATAATGATATCAGTTAGAGATTCTATAGAATCAAACTAAAGGTCCTTAAATGATAATACTTACCCTCTCTGTCACACTACCATTTTCTCCCAGTAGCACACCAAAACAGTTGTTCTTGGCCTCTTATATCCGGGATTTGCACCACCTCTTTTAACTTTTCTACTCCTCTTTGATCCATGGCACTAATAATTGACTATTGAGTACTAAATTGACATGTTGGTTGAACAAAACTTGCAAACTTTACAAAAATATTTGCAGCACTTCCACAATTAGTTGTTTCTATTTCAGGTGTTGTTGAAATAGTGACTGGTCTTTTAGTAGTTGTACCACCACTTCCACCAGTACATGTTGTAGCAGTAGTTGTAGCAGTAGATGCACCTCCAGAAGATGTTGAAGTAGTAGCTGGTCTTTTAGTAGCTGCAACAACACTTTCACCAGTACATGTTGTTGAAGTAGTTGCACCAGTAGTTACACCTGTAGAAGCTGCTGAAGTAGTTGCACCACCACTTCCACCGGTACCAGTTCTTGCAGTTCCAGTAGTATAGCCATTTTTTTACATACACAATTTTCCAAACTGAATTCAGAAGTATTGATAAAATAAATTTCATTAACAAAGTTGAAGAAGTTAAAGCAAAACTTACAGCAATTGAACAACCTTATTTCTTGTTATGTCCAAAATTCTTGCACAAAGAACATTTCATTTTTCTACCCTAGCCTTTCCAAACTTCTTCTTACTAGGCTCAACACTATCGTTTGACCTTTTTTTTCTAGGTCTTCCTGGCATATGAGTGATTTCAGGTGGCTCAATGGATGGTCTTGTGCTCTTTGGCCACATCTTCATGTTTGCCATAGGTTGAATGAACTTATTGTATGTCTTCAGATATGTTTCCTTTTTGTACCACTGATCAATAAATGACTCAACATCTAAATCATTGTAATGCATTGCAGTAATTCCATGTGCACAAGGAATTCCCTTCAGTTTCCATGACCTACAACTACACACTTTCTTTTGAGATTAACAACATGTTTATATGGTGGATCCTGAATCTCATGGCCATTATCTCCATTAAATTTAACCTCACATAGGCTGCATGTTTAGCACTCTCACTAAGAATTTGTATAGCCATAGGTGACACATCAGTTACCCAGTTTTCAGAAAAATCTCTCAGTTGAGTCATTCTTTCCATGACTTTGAGTCTAATTTCCTCTAACATAGTAATGATTGATTTGAATCTAGCTTCCAAAATCCAACAATTGAATGTCTCACACATATTATTCTCAACCATGTCACACTTGCTATGATCCTTGAATAATGCCCCAAACCATGCCTCTTTATTGTACTTTAACAAAGCTTCCACAATGCCTTCTCCCAACACACTCATTTCATCAAGTTTTGATTATAAATGAAGTTCAAATGGAGCCCTGGCCACCTGCCAAAAAATTTCTCCTTTCTTCGCCCATCCATACCTTCTTTCAGTTAGCCCATATATTTCTAGCACACCATCTATGCTCAACATTTGGCAATAAATCAGTAAGTGCTATATGAAGACCCTATCGAAGAAACAAGGCATGCCAAGAAAAAACAATAGGAATATAAGTGTAACATAGAAATTGCTGTAGCAAAGTAAAAAAAACGACTACAAAGTGTTGTCATACCTTTTGCATATCAGACATAACTGTGAGTCCTTCACCTTCAGTTTGGGTTAGCTCCAAATCATGTTCGATGCACTTGATAAACCAGGACCATGTGTCCTTGGATTCTTTATTAACTACTACCCATGCTACAAGGTACATCTGATTATGTCCATCCTTGGAAATGCAAGTCAACAGT
Organism: Solanum pinnatisectum; assembly: GCA_035578085.1. NCBI lineage: Eukaryota > Viridiplantae > Streptophyta > Magnoliopsida > Solanales > Solanaceae > Solanum > Solanum pinnatisectum. The sequence goes on along the minus strand of CM069084.1, from coordinate 17,713,726 downwards.
TCACCTCTACATACACTTTTTAGAAATGCACCATCAAAACCAAATATCCATCTACACCCCTCCATCCATCCACTTTTTAGTGCTCCAAGATAGATATAAATCCCCATAAATACCTCTTTTCCAACAATTTTGTATTCTTGGATGTCCTAACAACCACAGTAGTTCCTGGATTTGTAGACTTCAACTCCTCAACATAATCATACAATCTAGTAAATTTCTCTATGAAATTACCCATATGCTCATTCAAGACTTTTATTTTTGCTCTTCTACAACTTGTTTTACTAACATAAAATCCACAATCCTTTCTTACCAAGCCTTGAATATGATGGAGTCTGATGCTAGGCTCACTCATGATTCTGTCTTTGTAAGTCTTACTAATCTACTTTGGAGTACATAACCTGTTTCTTGTTCTTTTGCAACACTTAGGGAAAGGAAAATATGTCTTCACAATAAAATTTCCAGTATTACCATCAATACTTCCAAGAATATGCCAAGGACAACCCTTCTTATTACACTTTTCCTTGATCCTCTCCTTTTCATTAGGTTTAAGCTTAAGGTTCACAACCTTCTAAATAGAGTAAGTTTGTAGGGCTTCTCTAAACTCAACATTATTTACAAAAACCATATACAACTGAAATAGTTTTTTTGGCATTTAGGTCAAAATAGACCTTTGTACTTGCATTCCTAGTAGGTGGATCTTCAACCTCATCAGACTCAACAAGATCCCCTCATCTTCACTAATTTCACTGCCAGGATCTAAGCTATCAAAATTCAGGTCATCCCCACCCAATTTTCTTCATATCTTCCCCTCTTATTCTTATTAATATCTTCAAAACCAACATCTATACCTACAAGATCACAAGGTATCTCATCTACATTTATTCTAGCAGTCTTCTCTTTACTAGCTTGTTCTTGAGTGTTTGACTGCCTAACTTCAATAAACTCACTATCCAAGCACCTAAGTCATTAATGTTCTCACAACATCATAAAGTGACTCAGAATTATATTGTTCAACATCTACATCTACATCAGATTCATCTGATGTTTGAAGGTGGTAGAAAGAAAAGTCATTACCTTGACCTTGACCTTCATCCTCATCTAAGTCCTATAAAGAAACCTCAGGAGCAGCAGTCTCCTTATTCTTTCTCGTGTCTACCATAGGTTGATGATCTTCTTTCATAATTGTATCATATTTTTTATCATATCGTTAAGGGGAAGACACATCAGCCCTAGCATTTATAACAGTAGGTGGGGGGGGGGAGAGGTTTGACTAGTTGCTCCTCACTAGGATTCTCAACAATTAAAGGAGTACTAATTTGATAACCACAAACACATCAACAAAGTCCCCACCCTTTAAGTTGTTAATAAATCTTGACATATAAAAACCACAAACACATCAACATCATTATTCAACATATAAAAACCACCTCTTTTGTTAACTTTGCACCCAAAGGTTTCAAATTTTTCAATCCCAATTCACTAGCTAATTTCTGAAAAAATATGATATGGAGCTCAACCATATCGATTCTTATTTTTTCAAGATGAAAAAATACATTGACATACCTGCGTTTAGGGTTTGATAAAAAACAACCTCCATAATGCATTTGAAGTGTAATAATTGTTAAAGACATATTCTTATCATGCCTGCAAAGTCACAAGGATACTTTCAGATAATTGACAAAAAGCCCTTAATGACAAAAAGCGTTAATTGACAAAAAGCCCTAATTGACAAAAAAACCTAATTTTAAAGTAATTCTTTATGGAATACAACAAAAATCTCTATAATAATCTGATATAATCCAATTGGACCACTAACAAGAAAGAAATTGAACATTATTGATAAAAGAAAAGAAAATATTTCAGTTACGAAAAAACCATAGATTCAAAACATATTCACGGCAAATGCCATTGAATGCATAATACTTCTACAAATTGTTATTAGGCTTGTTGTTAGGCATGTAAAAAATTAGACTCCTCCCAAAAATCACACCATAACCTCTGCAAAAGTACTAAACCCTAAAACAACAAAATTTAAACTAAAACACCAAAAACAACTGCAAAACAAAGAGAACGAAAATCAATTAGCAAAATTACAACTATAGAGTGAAACACAAACTCAAACGCCTTAGAATATAAAAAAAAATCACGGTGATCAACAACCTATATCGGGACTAGAGAGAGTACGAGGGTCTAGTTGAAAAGGCGATGAGAAAGAAATGTTTGGAAGAGAAAGGAATTAGCCTATTTTTAACATGTCATTTCCTACGTGGCATTTTTAAATGATGTAGAAAGCTACGTGTGGTGTTTGTACTTCACGCACCACTGAGTAGTAAAAAAAGGGTTTAAAATGTTGGGTTTTAGTGGGTTCGAGGGTTCAATTGGCAAAGTCGTGAGTAGAAGGGATCAGTTGACAAACTGAGACAAGTATAGGGGTCTCCCAGACCATTCTGCCTATAGAAAATGAAGATTAAAATAGAGGCGTGTTGGAGATGGTCTAAAGCAATCCTAGGAAATGAAAACCATTTTCAAACATTGATATAGTTCATTTGTCATGGTTTTTGCCTTTTTGGGGTTTTTCCCCATATATCTAATAATAATAAATTAGTTTTTATTTACTATTAATATAACTCTTTAAAGTCTACAATCTTTTTGTAAATGAATATATAAGTTGGCTAAATTAATGGTTAATGGAGAAATTCAGTTATACGGAAGATTAAAGCCTGTTTGGCATTGTTGTTGGGAGGCCAGAACCACTTATTTTGAGGGAAAAAAACACTTTTGTTTAAAATTAAGGCGTTTGGCAAATCAGTAATAGTGTTTTTAAATGAGAGTAGAAGCAGTTTTTCTGCGGTTGGGAAGAAGCTTAAAATTTCTGTTTTTTTTTTTTTTTAAAAAATAGAAACAAGAAATTATTTTTCTCAAGACTAAAATATCATTTTCATATATACATATTGACAAATATATCTCTTATTAATTACTTAGCATATTTCTTAAGTTTGGTTAAATTTCATATAAGAATTTTATTTTTTATTTTTATATAATAAATTTATAATTTATTTTACGTTTATATATTATATATTATTTTAAGTATTATTTTGCAGAGTTAGAAAAAATAAAATCTAATTAATTTTTTTATAATATATATTTCAAATAGTTTCTCAGCATTTAATAATTTTAATATTAAAAGTACATTAATAGTTGTCCTTTTTTGTAATTTGACTATCAAAAACACTTTTTAAAAAAGATTAGTCAAACACAATTTGCTTATGAAAAGTACTTCTCAAATGAATTAGCCAAACACAAATTGTTTTTTTTTTCAAAGATATTTTTCTGAAAAGCCATTTTAAAAAAGTACTTCTAAAAGTATTATAAATAATACTCTCTCTGTATCATTTTATGTGAGGTAGTTTGACTCGGCATGAAGTTTAAGAAAGAAAGGAAGACTTTTAAAATTTATGGTCCAAAATTGTCACGACCCAGATCGTCATGATTGATAAAACATTATAAGATAGGGAAGCAGGTTTAAATGACTAAAGAAAAATAGAGTTCTCATAAACTCCAAAAGTTTAATAAAACAATTACCAAGATATTTGCGAAAAACAACCCCTAGAACTTGAAGGTCAATGTACCAAAACTCTACTAACAACAAGTCTAAGAACAAGGGGTATAACCCTGAAACTAAACAAACGAATATCCAAAGTATTAGTGTAAGTCCGAAGGAAATGGACTCAATAGAATGAGAACTCATGGCAGCCTTGAAGAACTAGCTCACCCTTGAATTCGGTCTCGATCAGTGATCTCCAAAATAAGGTCTGTCAGTAGCCGCCTAAAGATGCCCTGTACTCAACAAAGAAAGAACAAGTGCACTATCAGTACACAACCATAGCAAAATGGTGAAATCACGCGGCTATTCCAGTAAGCGAAACATATATAAATAGTCACAACATAGTAAACAGGACATGCACAGAATATATATATACATCGGCTATTAGTTTAGGAGCAATGTACAATTCCACATTCGCAATAACAAATAGATATGACAATTCAATGGTCCTCTCATGGAACCCAAAATCAAACTATTAGTGTGCCAGAACATGACATCTGATCCCAACTAGTGTGTCGGAATATGACACCCGATCCAATATATATGTCGGAACGTAACACCCGATCTAATGAATGTGTCGAAACGTACACCGGATCCAATCAACACAATCACATTCATACTCATAATGTACATACTCATAATCATACAATCAAGTGTTGAATCATGACATACATTTGTTCATTCATACTCAATTCATTTAGTTTGATCAATAGTGTTTCATTCACACACATACATGCATTACAATGAAGCAATTACCAACATACATCACACAAACATGAAATCAAACCATCACCTACCTTGAAACCAAGCTTGAATCCACCTAAGGAACTTGAATCTTCCCTTTTCGGATTCTTTCCGCTTGTTCGTGGTCTAAAAACAACAAATAAATGCAAGGATCATTAAACGAGGATCATTAAACGAGGCCTAATTACTCGGATTACAATTGAAATTATCAACCCTAGGCCAAAACCAAGATCTGAATACCTAACTTAGGGCTTTTTCCACCATTAGTTTCAGGTCAAAACCCTTCCCCAATGATAATCACCCAAGAATCTAAGTTCTACGGATTGAAAAACGGATTAGGTGAGTAAAACCCTTACCTTTAGGTCTAGAAGAGGTAAAAAACTATCAAGAACTTGCCCTGGGTCGTCTCCTAACTCTTAAGAATGAAGTTTGCAGAAAAATAATAATATTGGGGTTTTTCCCCGACTTAATTCGTGACTGAGTCGCTACAGTGGACCCCATCCCACCATAGCAGCCCTGCCCTGGCGGGAATAATCCCTCCCCAGCGGCTTAAACGGAGACAAAACCTTAGAATTTGAGTTCCAAGCTCCCATTTCACAACACACCTTCGACCCATGATGTTCAAAAAACTACCCTTTCACGCTAAGATCAGTTTCGGGAGTTTTGCTCGTCTGAATTTGATTTCGTAAAGTCCTATGGGTTTCTGAACATCTTAGTTATCTACTCATGTGATCAAATTCATAAATAGATCCCCCATTCATTACCATATTTCCCTAGACCTCACCTAACTCATATTTCATCCAAATCTGGACTAGGCTACAATTTTTCAAGTCACTACTCAAAAGTTTTCTGGCCCCAATTATTTCCCCATTGGGTTTTATATAACGATGGAAACAGGTCGTTACAATATATATCAATTTACCCATCACTTGTCCCCAAGTGATAAACTGGCTAAAGTAAGAGTAGAGTAGTACCTGAATCATCGAACAACTGGATACTTGTCTCGCATGTCCTTCTCGCCCAAGTAGCTTCTTTAGTTGGATGATGGTTCCATTGAAATTTCACGAACTTAATCTCTTTGGTCCTCAACTTTCGAAAATCACGATCAAGAATTGCAATCATTTTCTCTTCATATTGAATGTCTTTGTCTAACAACTCTGAGTCCCACTTTAAGATGTAATCTCCGTCCCCATGATACTTCTTCAACATTGACACATGAAACACTAAATGAACTCCAGATAAGCTAGGTGGTAAAGCCAACCTATAAGCCACTGGCCCTACATAGTCAAGAACCTCAAATGGACCAATGTATCAAGGACTAAGCTTGTCTTTCTTACCGAATCTCATCACCCCCTTTATGGGTTACACTTTTAGAAGAACTTGTTCACCAGTTTGAAATGTCATGTCCCTTACCTTATGATTCACATACTTTTTCTGCCGACTCTGGGCTTCTAGAAACTTACCTTGGATATTTCTCACCTTATCTTGATCATCTTTCACCTAATTAACCCCCAAAGGTTTCACATCTTCAGCCTCAAACCACCCTATAGGAGATCTACACCCCCTCCATAAAGTGCCTCAAACGGTGCCATGTCATTGCTGGAGTGGTAATTGTTATTATAGGAGAACTTACACAATGGTAGGAACTTATCCCAATACCCTCCAAAGTCAATCAATCACACATGCTCTCAACATGTCCTCTAACACTTGAATCATTCTCTCTGACTGCCCATTCATCTCTGGATGGATTGTTGTACCAAAAGTGAGTTTAGTGCCCAACTCATCATGCAATTTTCCCCAAAACTTGGATGTGAACTGCGTACCACGGTCCGAGATGATAGAAAGGGGCACCCTAGGCAGTCTCACTATCTCTTTCACATAAACTTTAGTAACTTGCTGAGCATTATAATCTACTCAAACTGGAATAAAGTGGACTGACTTAGTCAATCTGTCAACCACTACCTAAATGAAATCAAACTTTCCCAAGGTATTGGGGAGACCAACCACTAAATCCATAGCTATCCTCTCCCACTTCCATTCTGGAATTAGCATTCGTTGAAGCAAACCTGCAGGCCTTTGGTGCTCATACTTTACATGCTGACAATTTTGGCACTTAGCCACAAACTTAGCTATGTTTTTCTTCATGCCAGGCAACCAATAAAGTCGCTTCAAATCTCGGTACATCTTGGTCACACCCGGATGAATGGAATATCGCGAATCATGGGATTCTGTCAACATTTTCTCATCCACTCGGGGAACAAAAATTCTCCCTTTAAAACTAAGCACACCTTCCGCATCAAGAACCATATCTTGTGCCTTAAAAATTACTGTCTTCTTTCTGAACTCATTCAAATTCTCTTCCTCAAACTGTTTGGCTTGATCTCCTCAATGAACGTGGGTCTAACCTTAATGATAGCTAATGCCCCACCTTTCTATGAGATGCCCAACTACATGAACTTAGACTCCATGGTCTGAATGTCCTTGGCCGAAGGTCGCTTGGATACACCTAAACAAGCTAGACTGCCCATGCTTACCGCCTTTCGGCTTAGTGCGTCTGCCGCCATATTAGCCTTACCCAGATGATATTGGATGGTGACATCATAATCCTTAAGTAACTCAATGCACATTCGTTGTCTCAGATTTAGGTCTTTTGGGTGAATATATATTGCAGACTACGATGATCAGTAAACACCTCACACTTGACACCATAGAGGTAATGCCGCCAGATCTTAAGGGCGAACACTAGCGCTGCTAACTCCAAATCATGCGTCGGGTAATTCCTCTCATATACTTTGAACTGCCGCATTGCATAAGCTATGACATTCTTATCCTGCATAAACACATCACCAAACCCGAATGTGAAGCATCACAATAAACAATGAAATATTTACCTTCCACGTGTAGTGCCAGAATAGGTGCGGTGGTCAAGAGAGTCTTATGCTTTTGAAATCTCTTTTCACATTTTTCAGTCCATTCGAAAGGCACCTCCTTTCTAGTCAACCTTGTTAGATGTGTGGCAATAGAAGCAAAGTTTTTCACAAATTGACGATAGTAGCTAGCGAGCCCTACAAAACTCCTAACTTCAGTCACAGAGCTAGGCCGGACCCAATTCTTAACCGCTTCAATCTTTTGGGGATCTACCATTGCCCTTTCCCTTCAAACCACATGCCCCAAAAAGACAACTGAAATCCAACTAGAACTCATACTTGGAAAATTTGGCATACAATTTTTGTTTCCCAAGGACACCCAAAAAGTATACGAAGATGGTCCGTATGCTCTTCCTTAATCTTTGAATACACCAAAATGTCATCAATAACGACAATAACAAAAGAATCCAGGAATGGTTTAAACACACCATTCATAAAACTTATGAACGCTGCAGGCGCATTGGTCAATCCAAATGACATCACTAAAAACTCATAGTGCCCATAGCCGGTCGTAAATGCCATTTTGGGTACATCTTCTGGCCTAATCTTTAATTGATGGTAACCAGACCTTAGATAAATCTTAGAGAAAATTGGCGCACCTTGCAACTCGTCAAAAAGATCATTTATTCAAGGCAACCGATACTTATTTTGAATGGTGACCCTATTCAACTGCCGGTAGTCTATGTACATCCTCATACTACCATCATTTTTCTTAACAAACAAGATAGGAGCACCCTATAGGGAAGCACTAGGATGAATGAAACCTTTATCAATAAGTTCATGAATTTAAGTCTTAAGCTCTCTTAACTCCGTCGGAGCCATGTGATAAGGAGGAATGGAGATGGGGAGGGTACTAGGTTCCAAATCAATGCGCAAATCTTTCTCTATCTGGAGGCATACCAAGAAAATCGGTAGGAAACACTTCTCTAAATTCCGACACCACGGGAATAGAATCAATAGAGGGAGACCTAACCTCAACATCTCGAACATGAGCCAAATATGCCAAACACCCCTGCCCTACCAGTTTCGTAGCCCAAATGAAAGATATGACCTTAGCTGGCTTGTACACCCCTTCCCACTCTAACTTTTCCCTACCCAGGATCCCTAGAGTCACAGACTTAGTATTACAATTTAGCACAACATAACAGGGGGACAACCAAGTCATGCCTAAGAATATATCAAAGTCAGTCATATCCAAAATAATCAAATCCGCCCAAGTCTAAAAACTCATAAATATAATAGGAAGGGCACGATAAACATGGGTGACTATGACAGCCTCCCAACTGAGGTAAAAACATGGATAGGGGCATCAGGTACATCACAAACCGCATCAAATCCCAAGTCAAACTGAACTGACATGTATGAAAACGTAGAACTCGGATGAAACAATACATTAGCCATCCAGTGACAGACAAGAATAGTACATGTGATCATTGCATCAGATGTCTCCGCCTTGGTCTTGCTCCGAAAGGCATAAAATTGAGCCCTATCATCTTGACGGGTGACCTCCTTGCCTGGCTGCGCTGCTCCTCTACCTGCATTACCATTTCCCTGACCTCCACGGCCTCGCTGATTTCCCCCTTTCCCACCTTGTGAACGTCCACTACCATTATTATTATTGTCTGCGGGTACCACTTGTCTAGTTTGCTGCTTCGCGGGGTCCAACATGCACAGTTGGGGACAATCTCTCCTCATATGCCAGTTCGCCACAGTTATAACAAGTGCGGTTAAAAGATGGCTTTCTACCCACCGAAGGTGTGGCTCTCTAGCTATCTCGAATAAAATTTTGTTGTGGAGTTCCCGAGTAACTACTTGTAGAAGCGGGCAAGGCTGACTGAATTGGCTGGGCTATAAGTGTCGACCTACTTGAACCTTTGGAGTAATAACCATGGAAGTTACATGTGCTCTTGGCTTTCTTAGCCAAAGCCTTAGCCTGCCCATCACGTCTAACTCCCTCTACTTTCTTCACAAAGTTGGTCACCTCATTAAAGTTTTTTCTCACAGAAGTCATATGAACCGACAATACCTGTCATCTGGGATTCAATCCTTTGACAAATAGACGAATCATCTCCTCTTCTGTAGTTACCAATAGTGTATCATATCTTGACAAGGCATGAAACTTAGTCTCATAAGAAGCTGCAGTCATACCACCCTGCTCCAAAGCCATGAACTCATCCTTCTTATGATCTCTCAAAGTCCGACGCAAATACTTTTCCAAAAATAGAGCATGAAATTGTGTCCCAGTGAGTGGGGGTAAAACTGACGATCTGCATTCCACATAGGCCCTCCACCACTGCTTAGCCTCACCTAGAATATGGAAGGTCACAATCTCTACCCCATGCTGGTGTACAATACCTAACTTATGAAGCCTCTCATAATAGTCCAAAATAAACTCATAGGCGTCCTCACTCTCAGAACCATGAAACACAGGTGACTTTAGTTTCAGAAACTTAGTCAGCATCTCATGCTCATTACCAGCATCAAAGGGCCCAATAAGGGGTGAAAAAAGACATTGGTGCCTACTGCTCCACCCACCTTGGGAACAGTAACAAATTGACTGGAGGTTGAGCCGCTTGAACTGTGGGAAGGATACTAGGGCCGACCAATCCTTTCAGAAATGTCATGATTTGTTGAGCTAACACTGGGTCTAAGGGAGGAATACCTTTAGTCTTAGTTTATACCTCCTCCTTTTGTCCAACATCCTCCTCATTCTTGACCTCCACATCCTCCTGCACCTCTTTGTGATGTGCGGGAGGAACCTCATTTCTGGGAGCATTCTCAACTGGAGATCCACCCCTAGAAGGTGCTACTCTTCCTCTGCCCCTACCCTTTGCTCTTCCCCTACCCCTGCCTCAACCACGACCTCTGGCTGTGAACTCCTCGGTTGGCTTATTGACGGGAGTTATGGGCCTGACACCGTTGAATATAGGGTTAATCATCTGCGCACAAAAGAGTGAAGGAGATTAGATACCAATTTGGATCACCAGATACCGATTGGACTTAAGTTATAGCACGAAAGAAGACAAGAGAAAATAGAGAGATTTCCTAAAGTCCTATAGCCTCTCGAAGAAAATACAGACGTCTTTGTACCATTTTGTAAGACTCTGCTAAACTCGTTATGGTACACCAAGATCAACGAACCTAGAGCTCTAATACCAACTTTATCATGACCTAGATAGTCGTGATTGGCACCCACACTAACTCTCGGGTGGGAGAATCATTACTACAACCCAACTTAACGAAAATTAGAACATTTAAAGATACAGAAGTAGGTTTAAATGACTAAATAACAATGGAGTTCCCATAAACTCCGAAAGTTAAACAAAACAATTACCAAGACATTTAAGGAAAACAACACCTAGAACCTGAAGGTCAATGTACCAAAACTCTACTAACGACAAGTATAAGAGCAATGGGTACAACCCTGAAACTAAACAAACAAATATCTAAAGTACTATTCTAAGTCCGAAGGAAAATGACTAAACAAATGAGAACTCATGGCAGCCTGGAAGAACTGGCTCACCCTTGAATTTGGCCTCGATAATTGATCTCCTAAATGAGGTTTGTTAGTAGCCGTCTAAAGATGCCTTGTACTCAACAAAGAAAGAGCATGTGCACTATTAATACACAACCAAAGTGTAATGGTAGGATCACACGACTATTCCAGTAAGCGAAACATATATAAGCAATCACAATATAGTAAACGTGACATGTACAAAAAATATATATATATATATATATACACACACACACATCGGTTATCATTTCGAGAGCAATGTACAATTCCACATTCTCAATAACAAGTAGATATGACAATTCAATGGTCCTGTCATGGAACCCTTACTCAAACTGTTAGTGTACCGGACGTGACACCTAATCCCAATTAGGGTGTTGGAATGTGACACCCAATCCAATCAATACAACCATAATAACATTTACACTCATAATGTACATACTCATAATCATACAATCAAGTTTTGAATCATGGCATACATTTGTTCATTCATACTCAATTCATTTGGTTTGATCAATAGTGTTTCATTCACATATATGCATGCATTACAATTAAGCAATTACCAACATACATCACACAAACATGGAATCAAATCATCACCTACCTCGAACCAAGCTTGAATCCCCCTAAGGCACTTGAATATTCCCTTTTCAAATTCCCAACTTTGGGCTTTTTCCACCATTAGTTTCAAGTCTAAACCCTCCCCCAATGATAATCACCCAAGAAGCTAAGTTCTACGGATCGAAAAACAGATTAGGGGAGTAAAATTCTTGCCTATAGCGCTAGAAGAGGTGGAAAACTATCAAGAACTTGCCCTGGGTCATCTTCTAACTCTTAAGAATGAAATTTACTGAAAGATATCGAAATTGGGGTTTTTCCCTGATTTAATTCACGACTAAGCTGCTACGACAGACCCTATCCCGCCACAGCGACCCCGCCCTAGCGGGAATAATCCCGCCCCAATAGCTTACACGAAGAAAGAACCTTGGAATTTAAGTTCCAAGCTCTCATTTCACAATAGGACTTCGACCCATGACGTTCCAAAACTACCATTTCACGCAAAAAATAGTTTCGGGAGTTCTACTTGCTTGAATTTGATTCTATAAAGTTGTACGAGTTCCTTAACATCTTAGCTATCTACTCATATGATCAAATTCATAAATAGATTACCCATTCATTACTATATTTCCCTAGATCTCACTTGACTCATATTTCGTCAAAATTTGCACTATGCTAGAGTTTTTCAAGTCACTACTCAAAAGTTTTCTAGCTCCATTTCTTTCCCCATTTGCTTTTCTATAACGAGGGGAGCGATTCATTCTTTATTGCAAATTAGACATTTAATTAGATTTTAATTTACTATATTTGTAACTAATTGTTCTCGTCGTTATGGAAAAGCCAATAGGGAAGGAATTTGGGCCAGATTACATCTGCGTAGTAACTTGGAAATTTCTAGCATAGGCTAGACTTGGACGAAATCTGAGTCAGGTAAGGTCTAGGGCAATCTGGTAATGAATGGGGATTTAATTATGAATTTGATCACATGAGTAGATATCCAAGACATTAAGGAGCCTGTACGACTTTACAGAATCGAATTCGGGCGAGTAGAACTCTTGAAACTGATCTTGGCGTGAAGGGGTAGCTTTAGAACGTAGAAGTTTGAAGGTGTGTTGTGAAATGAGAGCTTGGAACTCAAATTTTGAGCTTTTGTCTCCGTTCAGGCCACTGGGGCGGATTAATCGCACCAGGGCGAGGCTACTGTGGTGGGATGGGGTCCGTCGTGGCGGGCCAGTAGCAAGTTAAGTCAGGGAAAAACTCCAAATTGTTATTTTCTGCGAAACTTTGGTCTTGAGAACTAGGAGATGACCCAGAGCAGTTCTTGATAGTTTTCCATGATTTCTAGCACTAAAGGTAAGATAATTACTCTCATAATCCGTATATTGATTCGTGGAACTTAAAATCTTGGGTAATTATTATGGGGGAGGTTTGACCTGAGCTTAATTGGGGGGAAAAGCCTTGATTGAACATTAGGATCTTATGTTTGGCCTTGGGTTGATAACTTTAGTTATAATTTGGGTAAATTAGGCCTTATTTATTGATCCTTGCATTATTTAATTGTTTTAGACCAATAACAAGCTAAAAATATTTGGAAAGGGAAGGCTCAAGTGTCTTAGAGTTTTCAAGCTTGGTTTTGAGGTAGGTGATGGTTCGATTTCCTATTTGTGTGATATATTCTGGTTAATTGCTTCATTGTATGGATGCATCTATGTCAATAGACAAATATGAGTCGAATCTAATGAAATGAATATGTGTGAACAATTACATACCATAAACCTATTACTTGATTGTATGACTATGATCGCCGTTCATTATGAGTGTCATTGTGACTGTAGATGTGCTTATTGGATCGGGTGTCACGTTTCAACACATATATTAGATCAGGTGTCACATTTTGACACATTTATTGGACTGGGTGTCACGTTCTGACACATTTATATTGAATCGGGTGTCACGTTCCGACACACTAAATGTTTCCTAATCTCATAGTACCAAAATATGTATAGTAGAGTCTTGCGGAAGAGTACGGAGACATTTGTACTTTTCTTCGAGAGGCTACAAGACTTCACGAAATCTCTATGTCTTTTTCTCCCTTCATGCTATGACTTCATTCCAATTGGTATCTAGTGATCCAAATTGGTATCTAATTCTCTTTCACTCTTTTGTCCGCAAATGGTTAGTACGTGATAAAATAATGTTAGGCCCATAGCCCCCATCAACGAGCCATTCGAGAAGCCCACAACAAGAGGTCGCGGTAGAGAAATAAGAGGGTTAAAGGTCGAGTAAGGGTAGAACCCGCCAGGAGTGAAGCCATAGTTGAAAATGCTCTCAGGGAAGAGGCCCCTCATGTGCCCCAAGAAGAGTTACAAGAAAATGTGGAAATCAAAAATGAAGAGGATGTTGGACCAGAGGAGGAGGTACAGGCTGGGACTACAAGTATTCCTCCCTAAGACCTAGTGTTAGCTTATGATGAGTCCTCAAATTAGACTCATTTAGGGCCTTATTTTAATGGAATTAGTGTCCTCAATTGCCTTTTTTATCCCAATATCTGATAAAACTCTTAAGTTTCAGGCATTTGAAGATTTAAGGAAAGCATGGACACTATGTCACAAAAAGGAACAAAAAGGTGGAAAAGAGTGAAGAAATGGAAGCCTGAGCATCATCGAGTCCACTTGGCGAATAGTCGAAGGGCCTTACTTCGCCTTTTGTTCCAGTGCGCTGAGCCCTGAAGGAAGAGGATCAAATCGGCGATGTAAAGGAGCAGTCAACATGTCGCCGAACAATTCCGTGAAGCAGTACTATACCGCCCAATGGTCCAGGATGCGAAGATGTTGTAGGAAAAAATAGAAGGCGATGAACCAGGAGAAGGGCGAATCATCGAGTTGATCGGCTATTCCCACTAACCTCGCCGAACGATCTGCTACAACACTACTTTCTGAAAAACTATAAATACTAGCTTTTTATCAGTTTTAATTATCATTCATTTCTAGACATATTTTATTTTAAGTTTGTAACTCTTATATTTTCTCTCAAGTTTAAGAGGGTTTTGACAAAAAGAAGAACAACAAAAAGGGTTTCATCTCCTTCAAATTGGAAGTGAGTCTCTTGATTTCTTGCTTCTTTTCCTAAATTGAGACTTAAATCTTCATAACCAATTGATTTCAACATCATTGAAGGTATAATTTTCTATTTCTTGATGTGTGGCTAAAAACCCCCATTCTTAGGGTGTGATTTAGCATATATGGGTTAAGATTGTTGTTGGGTCTTGTTTGTTGATAGATTAAATGTAGTTTAATGGTGATTTCACCTAGTAGTTGTGGTTGAATTTAATGGGTTTGTAGTTGTAAATACAAGTCCACCCATGTGTTTTTGGCTTGCTTGAGAGAGAGGTTGAGAAACCAAGACTACTAGACTGATGGCCTAAGGAGTGAGTCGACATGAGGTTCAGCCCGTGAGGGTGAGCCCTAGTTTTATATCCTAACACTCAGCTCGAGAGAGTGACTGGGGTAAGGCGTAGACTGCTCTTCATGCGGCAAGTGGGTGTCCGAGAGGAATCCATTTGAAACGGGGTAATTTGCTCGAGAGAGAACTTATTTCCATTTAAAGCTTAGCCTTTCACTATTACTCTATAAATTTTCTATCGAAAGCTTGTACCCAATAATGTAGATTAATTCGTATTGCGGTCACACCCCAAGAATCTCCTCTCATACTTGATTTTCCTTACATTTTACTGTTTTTGTTTGATTTTGTGAAAAAACCCCAAATCGATATTTTACACTTTTGTGTCCCCATTTATTTATGATGTTTTTACTTGTTAATCTCTTTAGCTATGACTAATTAGAACTAAATTCTAGTTAGCTACTAATTTTCAAAACAACTCCTTTGGGACACGACCCCAACCCTCGGTTGGGTTACTATATTATCGACGATCATAGACACTCGAACCGTAGTTAGTGTCGTTGGTCACGATAATCATCAAAATGGTGCCGTTGTCGGGGAGTGGTGTTACTTGAGAAGATGTAGTTAAGTAGTGTTTTTGTTCTCTTTAGTTGTAGTTTCTACTAACTTTACTTTTAGTTTTGTTTTTCTGTAAGGTATTGTTTTAGGTGAACATGGCGGAGCAAAGTAGTGGCAAGTTAGCAAGACGAATAAAGAAGTCGAGGGTGACTTCAGATGAATGCACTAGTTACTCAACTGAACGAATTGGCCACCAAAATCTCTGAGGTGGAAATCCAGTACAAACCGAAAGGGAGGTGCATACCCCCTCATGAGCAAACACGTTTTACTAATGATGAAAGTTAACGTGTTGAAGACACGCTGCTGATCATTCTCCGAAAGCTCCATGAGCAAGATAAAATCATCGAATGGATGAAGGAGAATGTCGAAGTGTTACATCAGATGGTTGGCTCCCACTCCAGATCTATCCACCTAATTGAGACACTCATAGGTCACGTGTTGCCTCATTTCGACCCGACAAAGAGAAGGGGGACTCCTACTGGGTCAACCCAAAAATTAGAATGTGAATGAGAACTCACGTCGTGCCACGACGAAAAATAAGGTGCTTCTTAAGAGGCAACTCAAGGTCTTAAATGTTTAGGATTTTACTTTTACAAATAATGGTGTGTTGTTGTTACAGGTTAAAATGAGGAAAGTTTGAAAACTGTAAGTTGGCGAGCAGATGTTCTATTCAGCATATCACTAAATAGGTCGGTGAACTCGAATGAAACCCCTGTTTGGCTCAATGCAAGTGCTTTGCAGAGCCTGTAAAACTCGACGGACATAAGAATAGTTCGGCGCATCGCCAACCTGTCCGGCGATCTCGACTTAGACCGGCGATTTAACCCCCAAGAAATTGACGATTTTACAGAAAAGGCAGAATAAATAACCCCTCGGCATTCCGTCGAGTGGGTAGGCGAGTGCGACTAACGTCGCCGAATGGACAAGAACTGAACGGTTATATAAGGGCTAAAGGTCGCATAATTTGAAATTCTCATTTTTCCCTCGTTTCAAACTCCTCAAAATCACATCAAAGGTATTAATTCCTAGATTTTTGCTTACCATTAGTATTGTAGTTGGTAATTAGTGCTTGGGGTTGGATTTCTTTGCTGCCTAGCGTTTCAAAAGTAATTTGATCGGCATTAAAGGTTAGTCCCTAAAACCCTGAATTTATTTTTAAAAGTTTTTGAACTCATTTGCAATTATAGTATCAGGACGATGTGTATTGGGCCTCTCTGATAGAAATAGGTGGTTGTGATGCTATTGTCAATTCGAAAACTTTGCCTGAAATGTTTTAATATTCGAATGTGTTAGTGTTTGTGTTTTAATTTGAATGAACTTGAAATGGGTGATGCATACTTGTTGTTTGGTTGGTTGGGTGAAGTCTAAGTAGTCCATATTTGTGCTAAATAACGAAAATTGCTCAATAAAAGAATGGGTGACATTATTCTTAAGTATAATCTTAGTTAAATGGCCAAATTTGGCAAAGACCGGAAGAAGTCTGAGTATTCCGGGGTGATGGGAAGTATGGGTCTTGTGTGAATTTTGTGTATGCATGCTTTGATTTTGTTTTTAGGGCTTGTAAGGTCGGTTTCGAGAAATGGGTTGAAAAATAAGCATGTTGAGTCATTCGGTGAGCTGGGTCGAGCTAACCGAACGACTCGGCGGTTCGATTACTGACCATAGACCGCCCTTAATTCATGCCTCAAGTGTTGTGGGATCTGTATCCTTCGGCAGACACATTCGTGGTCGCTGAAAGTAGTCAGCGTCTCGCTGAGTGGATCATTCCATTACCAACTTGCCTATATTGTAAGCCAATCTTTTTGGCAAGCTCGACCTAGCTCGTCGAAGAGGTTTGCGGTTCGCCTACTGGAACGGCAAAGCTTTCTACAATAAATTTTTTGTGTTTTAGTTTGATTGTTCTTTTGATTAATTGCAAACTTTTGCAGATATGGTACGCACCAACTTAAACACGCAATCCCAAAAGAAGGCAGCACAGGGCATTCACATCAACGAAGAAGGATCAAATACTCTAAAGTGAAGAGGGGAAGAACTTCCACTGGGCAACAAAGGCAAACGAATGAAACATATAGCAAAGAAAAGAGTAGCTGTCGAAACCCAAGTTGAGCAGTCTAAGCCTGAAGATGATCAACCATTGATTCAACGACAAAGCAGGCTCCAAAATGTGCCTCAACCCTCATCCACCAGGGTTTCATCAGATACATCCACTTCCACCAAGGATACATCAGCCGCATCTCCTCCAGAGCCAGCTCCAGAGCTAGCGCAGGCACCTCCAGTGGCCCCTACACCTCCTATCGTCCTCGGCTGCTGAACAGGTTGAAGGGCGATGGGGTACGTACCATCATAGAAGAGAAGCTCTTGTCTGGGAAAGGGTTGGAAGGTAAGTATCCTGATGTTTTGGACACCCTTTGCTACTATAGGTTTGAGCAGTTTACGAGGCCCCGAGGACCCTACATTCCTTCTTGGGTCAGGGAGTTTTACACAGCCTATGGAGAGTTGGTGCCGAAGAACAAGAAGAAGACAAATGAGTTTAGACCAGTGAGATCGGTCATAGTCAGAGTTCAGGAGGTAGAGTGCCACAGCGAGCATATCAATGTTGTATTGGGAAGGCCCTGACATTCTGTACACCCTTACGAGGGACTGCCCATTGCTGCATCTTTAGACGACCTGAAAGGATAGTTGGCTCCTATGATTTCTGAGGACACCGATAGATGGATCAGGGTTGGAACTCCTATCGAGAAGAGGGATCTGAACATTGCTGCCAGGTTCTGGTTTGGCTTCATCAGCAGCACCATCATGCCATCCCAAAATGAGTCTATTATGCGCCTTCCTAAGGCAGCTTGCCTTGGTTGTATCATGTCCAAGAGGAGTATCGATCTTGGGCTACTAACACATAGGAGATAGCCATGAGGGCCAAACAGAAGCTGACTTCCCTGTCGGTTCCTGTTCTGGTCACTGAGTTGTACCGACGTACTGGAGTAGTACAGGACACCGAGAGGGATATCGAGATCACTCCTTCATCCTCCACTGACATCCGGCATATTGAGGCCGAGTACATACATGAGGAGGCTGACATGAGAAGTGCAGCTCCAGTAGATACTTCTCCAAAGATCGATGTTGACATGCTACCTGCAGATGCATCTGCACCCACTCTGGCCTCTAGGCCACCAGGTACATCAACTCCTTCCTCTTCTTCACAGGATCCAGGTGCTTCTTCCTCTAGCCAGCCAATCAGGATCACTCAAGCAATGATCCTGAAAATGTGGCATTTGGCCCAATTAGCTGAGGCGCTGGCAGCCAGACTGGAGAGATCAATCCCAGAGATAATAGAAAGCGCCATAGATGTTGTATTCACCCCCTTCATACATCTGTCGATGCTTCGACTTTAAGGGTTACAGCCTGTGAGAGTAGACAGGGGAGAGTAGCTGAGGCACCGGCTTTGAAAGTCGATGTTGTAGAGCAACGGAGGGACGTAAACTATCTGAAGTCTGCTGACTTCAATGAATTGATGAGGACCACTGAGGATCAGGATGCCCCTAGAGATACACAGATGGGTGATGCAGCAGCTAGAGATACAGATACAGAGACTGATGAGGAGTTGGCAGCAGCACAGGAGGAGCAGAGCATCTTTGGAAATTTGTCAGATTTGGTCGGGCAGTTGTGCAGTCGGTGATCCAGACATCGCCTGCTGAGACGTCCACAGCAGCTCCTATGGGACTTGGCACTGCTGTTCATCCTGAGGCTACTCCGGGCACTGATGCCAAAGCATAGAATATTGCTCAGAGTATTGATGCCCGGACAGGGGGAGAGGCTGCATAGACAAGACCCTTCTTTACCTCTCTCTTTGTCTTACTTTGATCATACTTTTGGATACTTTCATTATTTGCATTTGAGGACAAATACTTTTAATTTTGTGGTGGAGTGAGGCTCACCTTTGTATTGTTTTGAACTTTGTCTTGCGTATATATTTGGGTTTTTTATTTTTAACTATGTTTTAAACTGCTTGTGCGATTGTTTGAGCTTGTGGCTCCTTTTGATTTAATTGCAAAACAATTTTGACCCTTCTGAAAAAATTTCAATTTTCAAAAATTTTCACCACCACTTGTGTTGAAAGTGGTTGTTCTCTTGCAAATTTGAGTCTCAGTTTTGATCAATACTGATGATTTGAATAGTGTTTTCAATCTAACAAACATGAATGTGCGGCTACGACGAGACCAAATGGAGTTGCATAGACAATATGTGAACTCTTTTCATCTCATTGTGATTAGCCATGTATCAAATTGATTATATTGTGATGACCGTTGCACACTAGTGAAAGTGTGGAGTCTTGTTTGACTTTAGCGTTGATGCCTTGTGTGATGAGCTTACTTTGAATCATGCATGAATACACCTAGAATTTGCCCCGTTAGTCCGATTGATTAAGTGAGGCTTACTTTTGAGATGATCTTAGGCAACTTTTGAGAGTGTGAGCCAATTTGACCCTACCCTGTGAGTGTGTGAACCTCTCTTGAACACCCCTTGAGCCTTATCCTTTGTTGGAAGAAACTTGAAAAAACTTAGAACTTTTCTTTATCCACTACCTATAATCCTCTTGATGTATGGTTTAGTGAATAGCCAACTTAGGCCAAAAGCCTAAGTTGGGGGTTGGTAAAAAGGAAAGGGAAAGTCAAGAAGTGCAAGAAAAGTCTCCTGAACCTATGGTGTTGCGAAAAATGGAAACCCTCTATATAAAAAAAAGAAGAGAAAAAGAAAGTTCTGGAATAAAAGTGCAAAAGAAATTGGGTTTCCAAGCAATCCATGGAAAGTGAATAATAGGATGACTAATGAGCACTAGAAGAAAAACTAATGAAGGAAGAGAAAAGGATATGTTGAGAGCACCACATTTCATGAGGATGAAAGTCACTGAGCCTAAATGACCAAACCATTGCACTCAACCCCATTACAAGCCTTAAAAAGACCTTTTTGATCTTGAGTGAGCTGAACCGAAGATTGATTGGAAAATACGAGCAAACATATGTGTGAAGCATGCATTGTGTTCCTCATTTTGAGTGTGAGCGTTGCATCTAATTCCTGATCTTTAAATGATTAAACCTTTGTGTGTGAATATGGAATCAGTCTTTGTGTGAGGGCATTTAGATACTTCTGTTGAGCTTGAACTTGCATTTGAAGCAAGTATTGCGAGCATGAGAATCTTTTGTAATGGTGTGTCACAACTTGAATCTTTGAGTACACAATTAATCTTTGCATGAGTAGTTTTAGTCTTGTTGTGTATGTTCGTGATTGAGTCTTGTGTAACACTGTTTGAGACATCCTATTTGAACTGTTGAACTTAAGTTTTACTTGAGGACAAGCAAAAGTTTAAGTTGGGGGTGTTGGTGAGTCCTCAAATTAGACTCATTTAGGGCCTTATTTTAATGGAATTAGTGTCCTTAGTTGCCTCTTTTATCCCAATATCTGATAAAATCTCTTAAGTTCTAGGTATTTGAATATTTAAGGAAAGCATGGACACTATGTCCCAAAAAGGAACAAAAAGGCGGAAAAGAGTGAAGAAATGGAAGCCTGAGCATCGCCGAGTCCACTTGGTGAGTCGCCAAAGGTCCTTACTTCGCCTTTTGTTCCAGTACGCTGAGCCCTGAAGGAAAATGATCAAATCGGTGGTGTAAAAGAGCAGTCGTCATGTCGCTAAACAGTTTCGCGAAGCAGTACCATACCGCCCAATGGTCCAGGATGCGAAGATGCAGTAGGCAAAAATAGAAGGCGATGAACCAGAAAAAGGGTGACTCCCCGAGTTGATCAGTGACTCACCGAGCTGATCGGCGATTCCCACTAACCTCGCCAAACGATCTGCTACAACACTAGTTTCTGAAAACTATAAATACTAGCTTTATATCAGTTTTAATTATCATTCATTACTAGATATATTTTATTTTAAATTTGTAGCTCTTATATTTTCTCTCAAGTTTGAGAGGGTTTTGAAAAGAAGAAGAATAACAAAAAGGGTTTCATCTCCTTTAAATTGAAAGTGGGTCTCTTGATTTCTTGCTTCTTTGCCTAAATTGAGACTTAAATTTGTATACCCAATTGATTTCAACATCATTGAAGGTATACTTTTCTATTTCTTGATGTGTGGCTAAAAACCCCGATTCTTGGGGTGTGATTTCGCAAATATGGGTTAAGATTGTTGTTGGGTCTTGTTTGTTGATAGATTAAATGTAGTTTAATGGTGATTTCACCTAGTAGTTATGGTTGAATTTGATGGGTTTGTAGTTGCAAATACAAGTCCACCCATGTGTTTTCGGCTTGCTCGAGAGAGAGGTCGCGAAAACAAGATTACTAGACTAATGGCCTAAGGAGTGGGTCGACATGAGGTTCAGCCCATGAGGGTAAGCCCTAGTCCCATATCCTAACACGTAGCTTGAGAGAGTGAGTGGGGTAAGGCGTAGGCTGGTCTTCATGCGGCAAGTGGGTGTCCAAGAGGAACCCATTTGAAACGAGGTAAGTTGCTCGAGAGAGAACTTATTTCCACTTAAAGCTTAGCCTAGTCACTATTACTCTATAAATTTTCTATCGAAAGCTTGTACCCAATAATGTAGATTAATTCGTATTGCGGTCACACCCCAATAATCTCCTCTCATACTTGATTTTCCTTACATTTTACTGTTTTTGTTTGATTTTGTGAAAAAACCCCAAATCGATATTTGACACTTTTGTGTCCCCATTGATTTATGATGTTTTTACTCATTAATCTCTTTAGCTACGACTAATTAGAACTAAATTCTAGTTAGCTACTAATTCTCAGAACCGCTTCCTTGGGACACGACCCCAACCATAGGTTGGGTTACTATATTATCGACGATCGTAGAAACTCAAACCGTAATTAGTGTCGTTGGTTATGATAAGCATCATCTTAGTAGATCATGACTTTTCTGAAGGGATTGGTCGGCCCAGGAGTCTTTCCCACAGTGCAAGCAGCTCAAGCCCCAGCCAATCCCCCAATTGTTGTTACTGTTCCCAAGTTGGGTGGGGCATTAGGCACTGATGCCTTTTTTCATCCCCTATTGGGTCCTGTGATGACTGGTACTGAGCATGAGATGTTGATTAAGTTTCTGAAGCTGAAGTCGCCTGTGTTCCATGGTTCTGAGAGTGAAGATGCCTATGAGTTCATTATAGATTGTTATGAGAGGCTTTACAAGTTAGGTATTGTACACCAGCATGGAGTAGAGTTCGTGACCTTCCAGCTTCAAGGTGAGGCTAAGCAGTGGTGGAGGGCCTACATGGAATGCAGATTGCCAATCTTGCCCCCACTCACTTGGACGCAGTTCCATGCTTTGTTTTTGGAAAAGTATATGTCCCAGACTTTGAGGGATCACAAGAAGGATGAGTTCATGGTTTTGGAACAGGGTGGTATGACTGTAGGTGCTTACGAGGCTAAGTTCCAATTCTTGTCCAAATATTCTACACAGTTGGTAACTACTGAAGAGGAGAGGATTCGTCTATTCGTCAAGGGATAGAACCCCAAATTACAGGTATTGTTTGTTCACATGACATCTACAGGAAAAAGTTTTAACGAGGTGACAGACTTTGTGAAGAAAGTGGAAGGAGTTCGACGTGATGGACAAGTCAAGGCTTTGGCTAAGAATTCCAAGAGCACATGTAACTTCCATGGTTCCTACTCCAGAGGTTCAGGCAAGTCAACACTTGCACCCCGGCCAATTTAGTCTGCCATGCCCACTTCTATTGGTGGTTACTCGAGAATTCCACAGTAGAATTTTATTCAAAATAGCCAGGAAGCGGCACCTTTAGTGGGTAGTATGCCATCTTTTGATCGCAATTATTACAATTGTGGAGAACCTAGGCATATGAGGAGAGATTGTCCCTATCCGCACATGTTTGACCCTGTGCAAAAGCAGACTAGAGAAGTGGTACCCGTAGGCAACAACAATAATGGCAGTGGACATCCACAAAGTGGGCGAGGAGGGAATCAATGAGGCCGTGGAGGCTGGGGAAATGGTAATATAGGCAGAGGAGCTATGCATCCAGGCAAGGAGGTTGTTCGTCAAGATGACACGACTCAGTGTTATGCCTTTTCGGGCAAGACCGAGGTGGAGACATCTGATGCGGTGATCACATGTACTACTCTTGTCTGTTATCGAATTGCTACTATTTTGTTTGATCTGTGTTCTGTTTATTCATATGTGTCAATTCAGTTTGCCCTAGTATTTAATGTGATTTGTGATGTACTTGATGCCCCCATCCATGTTTCTACCCCAGCTGGAGAGTCTGTCATAGTCACCCATGTATATCGTGTTCTAGTTATAGGTTATCAGACTTAGGCTAATTTGGTTATTCTGGATATGACTGACTTTGATATAATCTTAGGCATGACTTGGTTGTCCCCCAATTATGTTGTGCTTAATTGTAATACTAAGTATGTGACTATAGAGATCCCGAGTAGGGAAAAGGTAGAGTGGAAAGGGTGTACAAGCTTAAGCCAGCTAAGGTCACATCTTTCATTCGGTCTAGGAAACTGGTGGGGCAGGGGTGTTTGGCATATTTGGCTCATATTTGGGATGTTGATATTCAGTCTCCCTCTATTGAGTCTATTCATGTAGTGTCTGAATTTAAGGAAGTGTTTCCTACCGATTTGCCTGGTATGCCTTCGGATAGAGCTATAGATTTCTGCATTGACTTGGAACTGGGCACTCGTCCCATTTACATCCCTCCTTATTGCATGGCTCCGGTAGAATAAAGAGAGCTTAAGGCTCAAATCCAAGAGCTTCTTGATAAAGGTTTCATTTGTCCTACTGCGTCCTCATGGGTTGCTCTTGTCTTGTTTGTTAAGAAGAAGGATGGTAGTATGAGTATGTTCTAGACTATCGATAGTTGAATAGGGTCACCATTCAAAAAATGTATTTGTTGCCTCAGATAGATGATCTCTTTGACCAGTTGCAGGGTGCATCAGTTTTCTCTAAAATTGACCTAAGGTCTGGTTACCATCAGTTAAAGATTAGGACTTAGGATGTACCCAAAATGGCATTTTCGACCCACTATGGGCTCTATGAGTTTTTAGTGATGTCATTTGGATTGACCGATACACCTAAAACATTCAATGAGTTTTCTGAATGGCGTGTAAAAACCATTCCTGGATTCTTTTGTTATCGTCTTTATTGATGACATTTTGGTTTATTTGAAGAGTAAGGAAGAGCATGTTGGCCATCTTCGTATTGTTTAGGGTGTCCTTGGAAAACAGAAGTTGTATGCACAAAAATTCAAGTGTGAGTTCTGGTTGACTTCAGTTGCCTTTTTGGGGCATGTGGTTTCAAAGGAAGGGGTAATGGTATATCTCCAAAAGATTGAAGTAGTCAAGAAATGGGTCTAGCCTAGCTTTGTGACAGAAGTTAGGAGTTCCGTGGGACTCGCCAGCTACTACCGGTGGTTTGTGAAAAGTTTTGCTTCTATCACCACGTATTTAAAAAGGCTGACTAAAAAGGAGGTTCCTTTTGAGTGGACCGACAAGTGTGAGGAGAGCTTCCAAAAGCCTAAGACCCTTCTGACCACAACACCTATTCTGGCACTATCGGTGGAAGGTAAATATTTCATTGTTTATTGTGATGCTTCACATTTGGGTTTGGGTGATGTGTTGATGCAGGATAAGAATTTTATAGCTTATGCATCACGGCAGCTAAAGGTGCATGAGAGAAATTATCCGAGTAATCGGTAAAAAACTCTTTATCTATTTTAAGAAAATTAGAAGACAAGAACAAAAGACCAAGAAATGCATGACTTGGAGTTGGTAGTGGTAGTGTTTGCTCTCAAGATTTGGCGTCATTATCTTTATGGTGTCAACTGCGAGGTGTTTACTAATCATCGTAGTCTACAATATGTTTTCACCCAAAAGAACCCGAATCTGAGATAGCAAAAGTGGATGGAGTTACTCAAGGATTATGATGTTACCATCCAGTATCTTCTAGGTAAGCCTAGCTTGGTGGCAGGCGCATTAAGCTAGAAGGCGATAAGTATGGGTAGTCTAGCTTGTTTGGGTGTATCCAAGCGACCTTTGGCCAAGGAGATTTAAACATTGGAGTCTAAGTTTATGCTGCTGGGCAACTCAGAGAAAGGTAGGATGTTAGCTAGCATTACGGTTAGACCCACATTCATTGAGGAGATCAATGCCAAATAGTTTGAGGATGAGAATTTGAATAAGCTTAGAAAGAAAACAGTGTTTATCAAGGCACAAGATGCGACTCTTGACGTGGGTGGTGTGCTTAGTTTAAAGGGAAGAGTTTGTGTTCCCCGAGTGGATGACTTGATTCAAAAGATGTTGATAGAGTCCCATGGTTCACGGTATTCCATTCATCTGGGTGTGACCAAGATGTACGGAGACTTGAAACAACTTTATTAGTGGCCTGGCTTGAAGAAAGACATAGCTGATTTTGTGGCTAAGTGCCAAAACTGTCAGCAGGTAAAGTATGAGCACCAAAGGCCTACAGGTTTACTTCAGCGAATGTCAATTCCAGAATGGAAGTGGGAAAGGATAGCTATGGATTTCGTGGTTGGTCTTCCCATGACCTTGGGAAAGTTTGACTCCATTTGTCTGGTGGTTTAGAGTCTGACTAAGTTATCCCATTTCATTCCAGTTAGAGTAGACTATAGTGCTCAGCAATTAGCTAAGGTTTATGTGAAGGAGATAGTGAGGTTGCATGTGGTGGCTATTTCCATCATCTCGGACTGTGGTACGCAGTTCACTTCCAAGTTTTGGGGAAAATTGCATGCGGAGTTGGGCACTCAACTCACTTTTAGCACAGCCTTCCATCCACAGATGGATGGGCAGTTAGAGAGAACTATTCAAGTGTTAGAGGACATGTTGAGGGCATGTGTGATTGACTTTGGAAGGCATTGGGATAAGTTCCTACCTTTGTGTGAGTTCTCCTATAATAAAAGTTACCAGTCCAGCATTGACATGGCCCCGTTCGAGTCACTTTATAAGAGGGGATGTAGATCACCCATAGGGTGGTTTGAGGCTAGAGATGTGAAACCTTTAGGGGTTGATTCGGTGAACGATGCTCAAGATAAGGTGAGAAGCATCCAAGCTAAGCTTATGACGGCCCACAGTGACAGAAAAAGTATGTAGACCGTAAGATAAGGGACATTACATTTCAGCTGAGGAAGTTCTTCTAAAGGTGTCACCCATAAAGGGGGTGATAAGATTTGGAAAGAATGGCAAGCTTATTCCTCTATACATCGGTCCATTTGAGATTATTGATTGTGTTGGGCTAGTGGCTTATAGGTTGGCTTTACCACCTAGACTATTAATGTAATGACCCTAAAATGAAATAGGAAGAACTAGAGCCTCGCATGTGTATTTGAAATTGGTAACTTGATTAAATAATGAGAAATGGCTTTTGAAGTTTAGTTTAAAGTGTTTTGAGGTCAAACGTCAAGAAACGACTATAACGTCCGGAAACTAGTCATTTGAGCTAGTGTGTTCTAAGGCCTTGTCGTTGAAGTTTGGTGTGTTGTATGAGGATGAAAACTTGTAGAAATGACTCTCACACTTAGAAAAACATGTTTAGGGGTTAAACTTTCAGGTAAGACTCCCCAAGTACCACCCAAGAGGTCCTTGAGGAGGACCCCAACACTGCCCAAAAAGCTGTCAAAACAGCTTGACCTATGGTTGCAATCCATGCCCCTTAGACCAATCCACGCCCTGTAGGTCATGGGCGTGGGTCAAGACTTAGTCTAGGGAAGATTGGCCTTCATTTTTTTGAGCCTCATTCCCAATCCATGGGAGCACAGTACGGCCAGTAGAACCATCCACGCTCCGTGGATGGGCAACCGTAGGTGCTGCCAGTTTTTTGAGGTTTTTGTTTTAAGTTAAGGGTCTTAGTTTTGGTTAGTCATTTAATTAAGGATTAGGAGGGGCAATTAGATACCTAATTAACTTCCTATATAAACTATTTTAAGTCATTAAAACACTTCATTAACTCATTAGAACCCAAGACCCTCAAATCAAATCTCAACTTCTTTTCCCTCTCAAAAGTTCTCTCTAGAAACTCCATTGGAGGTCAAGGTCAAGATCAAGCTAGGGTTGAGGATTTTAGGTGTTTTTTCTTCAATTTCGTGGTATTCATCAAGGCTAAGGTATGGTGATCCTTCATCTAGGGTTAGCTTTCATCTTAGAGTCAATTTCAAAGATGTTTACAAGGTTTCAAAGTTTATGAAAAACACCAATTTTCACTCAAACTCATGGGTTCTTGCATCAAACGATTTCAAGTGATAAACTATGATTATATATTGATGTTTAATTGATGATTTTAAGATGAAAAACTCTATGAACTCGTGATTACCCTAAATTCCTAAATTTGACCTTATGAATTGAGCTTATTGATTATGAATGAATGATGATGGATATATGTGTAGATTGATTTACATTATTGATTTGTATCATTACCTATATCTAATTGTGGAGAATTGTTGGCGAATTGAGGAATTGTGATCATAGCCTTAAAAGGGCAATTTATGACCTAGTTTCATGTTGATTATAGAATTGTGCTTAGATTGTTGATCCACTTGAAATGGTGGAGGTGTTTACTTACTTGTATGTTGATCCACTTGAAAGGTAGAAGTGTTTATCTATTATGCATGTTGTGATCATGGCCTTGAAGGCAAAGTGTGGGTAATTAAGGTGTTGTCATAATGTTGATTATATGAATGTAATGTAAAGCATGTGTGTGATCTAATTGAATGAAAGATGATCTTGTTTAGGAGTTACTAGTGTTAAGATTGAATGTTATCTCTCTATTAACACTTCTGAAGGATGGTGGTTATGTGAAAGGCTATTCTCACATGTAGACACACACACATGAATGAATGAATGAATTAATGAATGAATGAAGGTTAATGTTAATGAATGTGAAGTACTATTTGAAAGGCAATTCTCATATTGCACTTTAATGAATGAAATGGGGTTCTTAGGTGAAAGGCTATTCTCATCTTCGAATCTATGAGTTTTCCAATGAATGAATGTTGGGTTGGGATGGATGCTCATTCGGGAGTTGAGGCGGAGTATCTAGTAACAATCTCTTATCCCTTAGTTAATGAATGTAATGAATGTCAAATACTCCATGGAGAATAATGCTAAGCACCAAGAGGATATAAAATGGGATGGATACTCATCCGAGAGTTGAGGCGGGGTATCTAGTAGCAACCTCTTGAGATAGATGCCCATCCATGAGTTGAGGCAGAGTATCTAGAAGCAATCTCCCTATCCCATAACTATGTGCCCACATAGGTCTAGCTAGTGGTATCCACTTAAGCTAAAATTAATGGTCCTACCTTAGGCAAGTAAGAATCCCTTATCCGGTAAGGGTGAGACCGGGTGTCCATGAGTTGCTCACATGGTCTTTGTCGGTTAAGGCTTACCCCTACAAACTAATGAACTATGGTTTTACAAGGATGTACCACTTAGGGTAGGTGGTGGAATGGGATGCCGTCTATGCATTGCACAAGTAGGCATTTGAGGGAAGGCATGGTGTGTCCTTATAATGTGAATGAATGAATAGGCTCTTATAATCATATTAATGAAAGTGTTGGTCTTATGTCTAATAAATGAAGGTGTTCTAAATGAAGTAATGAATGGTGACTTGAATGTTTATATGTGTAATGAAAGAATGCATGTTATACTTAGATTGTATATATGTGAGTTACTTCCTTGTTATGATTTGTTGAGTATGAATGTTCCTAGTCTAAGGTGACTTCAAAGGAACACTTAGTGTGAGTAGTATTATGGGATGCTACTTACACATGGCACAAGTGTGACTTAGAGTTATCTTAGGTGATGGTTCTTAGTCGATGTTAATGTCTTATATAATTCTTATATCTCTTATGTGTGACTAATTGTGAAGTAATGGAAAGGTTGTGTATGAAGTTCACTTTTGGTGACCTTAATGTGGTGCCTTGGTGTGGGTGGTGGTATGGGACGCTACCTATACATTGCACAAGGTATAGCCTAAGGGTTACTTGAAGCGATGGTTCAAGGTAAAGGTAATGGGTTATATGTGATTTTGACAAAATGTGAAATATGTGACTTTGTATGTTAGTTGTGACTTATACCATGCCTATTGTATCAATGTTCATGAAGATTTACTAAAATGGCATAAAAGCATGACTTTCAACTAAATGTCCCTTTATAGCATGTTTTTGTATGGTCATCATACTTAGTACTTAATTGTGCTAACCCATTCTTCTTCTATGTTTTACTACAAGTGTAGGTTATGGTAACTAGGTGGATCTCCCTTTATTGAAGTGCATGGATTACTATTCCTCCAAGTCTTGGTATGTCCTCAAGGATTCGAGGACAATGTTTAGAAGTTTCTTTTAGCTTATGTAATAGACTTGTAGTATTCTCTTCGATTGTAAAGGGTCGTGTCCCTATATTGTTTCAAGTACTATGTCTAAGATGGCCATGTGAGACTTAGTATTTCCGCTTGCGTATTATGTTATTAAATAATGATGACTTTTGAGTCTTGTGGTTTTAAATAAAAAGTTTTAATTTCAT
This sequence comes from Solanum pinnatisectum, assembly GCA_035578085.1. NCBI lineage: Eukaryota > Viridiplantae > Streptophyta > Magnoliopsida > Solanales > Solanaceae > Solanum > Solanum pinnatisectum. Next base: position 17,683,805 of record CM069084.1, on the reverse strand, counting down.
ACTATTTCATTATCTGTGCAATGAATGAGCTATAAGGCTTGTATTAGACCTCTTCAAGGTGGAGTACGCCGTGTTACGACTAGGGGAGCTCTCAAGTCATGACAAACATGGTATCAGAGCATAAGGTTTCTAAAATGGTTTTAGGATCGATGTCTCACAAGTCACGTCTAGTAGAGTCTTGTTCATCGGTGTGAGTCGCAACACATCTATGAGCGAGAGGCTATAGTACGGTAGAAAGTTACACTTCTTTCATTAATCTTGAAGTCGTGCCTTAGAGATTAGTTCTATAAGTGTTCTTTTCCTAATCCTTCTCTTGTGTTTATAGGAATATGAATACAAGGAGGGCTAATGCAAGGAGAGGATAGGAGGAGAATATGAATAAGGAGGTTCCCCCTCAAGACCCACAAGCTCCTAATGAGGAAGGGTTCATGTCTAAAATGGAGATATGAGTAGCCTTCCAAACTTTGACCTAACTCATGACATTTCAAGCTCAAGCTGCCACCACTCAAGCTCAAGCCATAACGGCCTACGTTAACCGAGAAGTTAGACCTTGAGTAAACCCCAATGTAAGTACACCCTCTTCTAGGATTAAGGATTTCACAAGGATGAATCCCCCTTCCTTTTATGGCTCTAAAATGGATGAGGACCCTCAAGGTTTCATAGATAAAGTGTTTAAAGTGGTAGATGCCATGGGAGTAACTTCTAGGGAGAAGGTGAAACTAGCCGCCTATCAATTGAAAGATGTGGCTCAAGTGTTGTTTGAGCAATGGAGAGATGAGAGACCCATAAGGGCCGGCCCGGTATATTGGGGAGTGTTTAAGACGGCATTTCTTGATAGGTTTTTCCCCTTAGAGTTGAGGGAACAAAAGTTGGTGGAATTCATAAACCTCCGTCAAAGGAGTATGAGTGTGAAGGAGTACTCTCTCAAGTTCACCCAACTATCTAAGTATGCCCCAACCTTGGTAGCAAATTCTAGGGCTAGAATGAATAAGTTTGTAATAGGGGTGTCCGATTTGGTTGAAGAAGAATGTCGTACGTCAATGCTCCATCGTGATATGGATATCTCAAGGCTCATGATATATGCTCAAAAAATTGAGGAGACTAAACGTAGAAAAATCAATAGGGATGCAAAGAGAGCTAGGTCGGATGAGCAAAGTCAACCTAGGTCCAAAAGGAGGTACTACAACCAAGATTCTCCTATGGTCAACAATGAAAGGGTGTCTAACCCTAAACCTCAAGGAGGGAGTGGAGATGGTTCTTCAATTGAAAGGTATAGATGTGCTAAGTGTGGGAAGCAATATTTGGATAAGTGTCTTGCAGGCACGGATGGGTGCTTTGGATGTGGAAAGAAGGGGCATAAGATGAGATATTTCCCAACACTATCGGCACAAGGGTGGGAGGCTAAACAAGCTTCTCTTGATGGTCCAGATCCTAATGTTCCAAAATGGAACCGTTTCTATACTCTTCAAGATAACAAAGGAGCTAATCCGGATGAAGGTACCGGTAAATGGTAATTCCTTATAGTAAGAATGTTTTGTTGAGATTCTTATGTTGTTTTCCATGATTTGCCTTAGATGGGTTTTCCCTTAAGTGGGGGATAGTATGTTGGGTAGTAAGGTGGTGGTGAGTGTTGATAGCCTTATCCTTCTATTCCTATTCAAGCTTTAGATCATGGGTTCCTTATAGCTTGTTTCAAGTTTGGAGTCATGTGTGATATGAGTTTTCCATATTCTCCTTATGTTATTCATGTTGTAGTTGAATTCTTGTTAAATGAGAAAATGAGTTTTCATGGTTTTATATTCCTCATATTATTGTGCATTTGTTATGAATTGTCTATATACTTCATAAGGATAAATATTGAGCATCCTTAATGTGTTTTTATGAAAGAAGTTGCTTAATTGTGCTTTTGATGAGTAATTTCATAATGTGCCTATTGATGTTGTAATGAGCATAATGTGAGTTGGAGAAAAAAGTTCCTCCAATGAAATGAGTAATGATGAAGTTTTGATGCATAATGAGTTTGTAGACTACATTCTTGTTGTGTCTGAGTCTATTGATGTGGAGTTGATGTTTCCTCCTATGTTTATTCATTTATATTGATGTTGCATGCATGATTGTGGGATGCTAGTCTTGATTCGTTACCCCTTTCTATGTTTAAAGTGTCATTCGAGGGAGAATGTTCCCAAGTGGGGGATAATGTAACGACCCTAAAATGAAATAGGAAGAACTAGAGCCTCACATGTGTATTTGAAGTTGGTAACTTGATTAAATGGTGTGAAATGGCTTTTGAAGTTTAGTTTAAAGTGTTTTGAGGTCAAACGTCAAGAAACGACTATTACGTCCGAAAACTAGTCATTTGAGCTAGTGTGTTCTAGGGCCTTGTCATTGAAGTTTGGTGCGTTGTATGAGAGTGAAAACATGTAGAAATGACTCTCACACTTATAACATCATGCTTACGTGTTAAACGTCCGGGTACGACACCAAAAGGACCACCCAAGGGGTCCTTGAGGAGGACCCCAACACTGCCCAAAAAGCTGTCAAAATAGCTTGACCTACGGTTGCAATCCACGCCCCTTAGACCAATCCACGCCCCGTAGGTCGAGGGAGTGGGTCAAGACTTAGTCTAGGGAAGCTTGGACTTCATTTTTGAACCTTAGTCCCAATCCACGGAAGCACAGTACGGTCAGTAGACCCATCCACACTCCGTGAATGGGCAACCGTAGATGCTGCCAGGTTTTGAAGTTTTTGTTTTAAGTCAGGGGACTTAGTTTTGGTTAGTCATTTAATTAAGGGTTAGGAGGGGCAATTAGATACCTAATTAACTTCCTATATAAACTATTTTAAGTCATTAAAACACTTCATTAACTCATTAGAACGCAAGATCCCCAAATCAAATCTCAACTTCTTTTCCCTCTCAAAAAGTTCTCTCTAGAAACTCCATTGGAGGTCAAGGTCAAGATCAAGCTAGGGTTGGGGATTTCAAGGTGTTTCTTCTTCAATTTCGTGGGATTCATCAAGGCTAAAGTATGGTGATCCTTCATCTAGGGTTAGCTTTCACCCTATAGTCAATTTCAAAGATGTTTTCAAGGTTTCAAAGTTTATGAAAAACCCCAATTTTCACTCAAACTCAGGAGTTCTTGCATCAAACGATTTCAAGTGATAAACTATGATTATATTGATGTTTAATTGATGATTTTAAGATGAAAATATCTATGAACCCATGATTACCCTAAATTCCTAAATTTGACCTTATGAATTGGGTTTATTGATTATGAATGAATGATGATGGATTTATGTGTAGATTGATTTAGATTATTGATTTGTATAATTACCTATATGTAATTGTGGAGAATTTTTGGTGAATTGAGGAATGGTGATCATAGCCTTGAAAGGGCAATTTATGACCTAGTTTCCTGTTGATTATAGAATTGTGCTAAGATTGTTGATCCACTTGAAAGGATGGAGGTGTTTACTTACTTGTATGTTGATCCACTTGAAAGGTGGAGGTGTTTATCTATTATGCATGTTGTGATCATGGCCTTGAAGGCAAAGTGTGGGTAATTGAGGTGTTGTCATAATGTTGATTATATGAATGTGATGTAAAGCATGTGTGTGATCTAATTGAATGAAAGATGATCTTGTTTAGGAGTTACTTGTGCTAGGATTGAATGTTATCTCTCTATTAACACTTGTGAATGATGGTGGTTATGTGAAAAGCTATTCTCACATGTAGACACACACACATGAATGAATGAATGAATGAATGAAGGTTAATGTTAATGAATGTGAAGTACTATTTGAAAGGCTATTCTCATATTGTACTTAAATGAATGAAATGGAGTTCTTAGGTGAAAGGCTATTCTTATCTTCGAATCTATGAGTTTTCCAATGAATGAATGTTAGGTTGGGATGGATGCTCATCCGGGAGTTGAGGCAGAGTATCTAGTAACAATCTCTTATCCCTTAATGAATGAGTGTAATGAATGTCAAATACTCCGTGGGGAATAATGCTAAGCACCGAGAGGATATGAAATGGGGTGGATACTCATCCGGGAGTTGAAGCGGGGTATCTAGTAGCAACCTCTTGAGATAGATGCCCATCCATGAGTTGAGGCGGGGTATCTAAAAGCAATCTCCCTATCCAATAAATATGTGCCCACATAGGTCTAGCTAGTGGTATCCACTTAAGCTAAAATAAATGGTCCTACCTTAGGCAAGTAAGAATCCCTTATCCGGTGAGGGTGACACCGGGAGTCCATGAGTTGCTCACATTTGAGGGAAGGCATAGTGTGTCCTTATAATGTGAATGAATGAATGGGCTCTTACAATTATGCTAATGAAAGTGTTGGTCTTATGTATAATAAATGAAGGTGTTCTAAATGAAGTAATGAATGGTGACTTGAATGTTTATGTGTAATGAAAGAATGCATGTTATACCTGGATTGTATATATGTGAGTTACTTCCTTGTTATGATTTATTGAGTATGAATGTGCCTAGTCTAGGGTGACTTCAAAGGAACACTTAGTGAGTAGTATTGTGGATGCTACTTACACATGGCACAAGTGTGACTTATAGTTATCTTAGGTGATGGTTCTTAGTCGATGTTAATGTCTTATATAATGTTTATATCTCTTATGTGTGACTAATTGTGAAGTAATGGAAAGGTTGTGTATGAAGTTCACTTTTGGTGACCTTAATGTGGTGCCTTGGTGTGGGTGGTGGTATGGGACGCTACCTATACATTGCACAAGGTATAGCCTAAGGGTTACTTGAAGCGATGGTTCAAGGTAAAGGTAAAGGGTTATATGTGATTTTGACTAAATGTGAAATATGTGACTTTGTAGGTTAGTTGTGACCTATACCATGCATATTGTATCAATGTTCATGAAGATTTACTAAAATGGCATAAAAGCATGACTTTCAACTAAATGTCCCTTTATAGCATGTTTTTGCATGGTCTTCATACTTAGTACTTAATTGTGCTAACCGATTCTTTTTTTATGTTTTACTACAAGTGTTGGTTGTGGTAACTAGGTGGATCTCCCTTTATTGAAGTGCTTGGATTACTATTCCTCCAAGTCTTGGTATGTCCTCAAGGATTCGAGGACAATGTTTAAAAGTTTCTTTTAGTTCATGTAATAGACTTGTAGTATTTTGTTCGATTGTAAAGGGCCGTGTCCGTATATTGTTTCAAGTATTGCATCTAATATGGTCATGTGAGACTTAGTATTTCCGCTTGTGTATTATGTTTTTTAAATAATGATGACTTTTGAGTCTTATGGTTTTAATAAAAAGTTTTAATTCCACACTATTTCATTATCTATGCAATGAATGATCTATGAGGCTTCTATTAGACCTCTTCGTGGTCGCGTACACCGTGTTACGACTAGGGGGTGCTCTCAGGTTGTGACAATTCGGAGTCCATCCAGTGTTCCATGTGTCCATGTTTAAGAAGTATCATAGGGACGAAGATTACATCATAAAATGGTACTCAGTTTTGTTAGACAAAGACCTTCAGAATGAGGAGGAACTGGTTATAATTCTTGATCGCAATGTCCAAAAGTTGAGGACCAAGGAGATTAAATCCGTGAAAGTTCAATAGAAGCATCGTCCAATTGAGGAAGCTACTTGGGAAACCGAGAATTACATGCGAGACAAGTATCCCAAGTTATTCGACAATTTAAGTACTACTCTACTCTTGCCTTAGCCCTTTTCTCCTAGTTCATCACTAGGGGATGAGTGATGGGTAAATTGGTATATATTGTAATAATTTTTTCCCGTCGTTATAAAATAGCCAATGGGGAAGGAATTTGGGCCAAAAAACTTCTAAGTAGTAACTAGATAATTTCTAGCCTAGGCCAGACTTGGATGAAATCTGAGTCAGATGAGGTCTAGGGAGATATGGTAATGAATGGGGGATTTAATTATGAAGTTGATAACATGATTGGATAGCCAAGACATTACAGAGCATGTACGGCTTTATGAAATTGAATTCAGGCGAGTAGAACTCCCAAAGCTGATCTTTGCGTGAAGGGGTAGTTTTAGAATGCCCAAGTTTGAAGGTGTGTTGTGAAACGGGAGCTTGGAACTCAAATTCTGAGCTTCTGTCTATGTGCAAGCCGCCGGGGTGTGATTAATTCCGCCATGGCGGGATGAATCGTTGCGGGCCAATCGCGAGATAAGTAGGGGAAAAACCCCAAAATTGTTATTTTCTGTAAAACTTCATTCTTGAGATCTAAGAGACGAACCAGAGCAGTTCTTGAGTTTTTTCCATGATTTCTAGCGCTAAAGGTAAGATAATTACTCTCCTAATCCGTATTTCGATTTGTAGAACTGAGAATCTTAGGTAATTATTGTGGAGTGGGGGGTTGGCCTTAAGTTAATAAGGAAAAAGCCCTAATTGAACATTAGGATCTTGGGTTGATGACTTAAGTTATAATCCAGGTAAATTAGGCCTTATTTATTGATCCTTGCATTATTTAACTAGTTTAGACCAAGAACAAGCTGAAAGAATCCGGAAAGGGAAGGCTCGAGTGTCTTAGGAGTATTGAGGTTTGGTTTCAAGGTAGGTGATGGTTCGATTTCCTATTTGTGTGATATATGCTGGTTAATTGCTTCATTGTATGCATACATGTATGTAAATAGAGAACTATGAATCGAATCTAATGAAATGATTATGTGTGGACAATTACATGCCATGAACCTATTACTTGATTGTATGACTATGATCACTGTTCATTATGGGTGTGATTGTGACTGTGGTTATGCTGAATTGATCGGATGTCACGTTCTGACACATATATTGGATTGGGTGTCACATTCCGACACATATATTAGATGGGGTGTCACGTTTCAACACATGTATATTAGATCGGGTGTCACGTTCTGACATACTAAATGTTTGGGTGTGGGTTCCATGAGACGACCTTAGTGAGAGAGTTGAGAAGAGCCGAGGATTCCTCTATTTTTAGGGATTCTTGACGTAGCTGCAATCCCATCTGGGTAATCAAACAAAGGCAGGGATTCACCACTTGTGATTATTGTGTTCATATCTAATTGTCATTGATATTGAGAAATTGTATGTTGCTCCTAAAATGATGACTGAATGGTGCATTTGGTATATGTGTGTTTACTGTGTTGTAATTTCTTGTGTATATTGTGACTACTGGAGTAGCCGCGTGATTCTACCAGTACACTGTGATTTGTGTATTGATACTTCACTTGCTCTTTCTTTGTTGAGTACATGGCATCTTCAGGCGGCTACGGACAGACCTTAGTTAGGAGATCACTGACCGAGACCGGATTCAAGGGTGTGCCAGTTCTCTTAGGCTGCCATGGATCCCTCATTAGTTTAGTCCAATCTTTTCAGACTTAGACAATTTATTCATTCAGACTTTTGGTTTATGTTTAATTTTCGGGGTTGTACCCCCATGTCTTAGACTTGTTAGTTAACAGAGTTTTGGTACAATGACTTTCAGTTCTAGGGGTTGAATTTCCGTGTTAGTTGTTTGTTAGACCTTCAGAGTTTATGAGAACTCCGTATTTATTTGGTCATTTAAACCTACTTCCTTATTTTTAAATGTTTTAGTCTCTTGAAAATTGCTTAGACGGGTCGTGTAATGGTTCTCCCACCAAAGGGTTAGTGTGGGTGCCAATCACAGCAGTTTGGGTCGAGACAATATTAAAATATTAATATTTTAAAAAATTAATTACATTTTAATTTACTATAGGAGAAAAATCGTAATCTAACTTTGAAGTTATGAGCTTCCCACTTTTAATAAAACTAGTTCTTGAATATGTTTGTTGCACGTGTGTTCCAAGTTAATCGGTAATGTATGTGTGTATTGAGTAACATAAAATCTGAAGAACAAAGCTACATGTTCAAATTGATGATCAATCTTCCTATTTGACTGAACTAATTATTGATCACTAAAAAGATTAGATAACAGAAATAAAATTATATGATAAAAGTAATTAGACAGTTAATTGTTCACTTGAATATGGTGTTATAAGAATGTGAAAATGGTCTGCATAAATATTATTATTATTATTATTATTATTAAAAATAACCAAATGTAATGATTCATAAAATAGAAGAAGAAATATATATATATATATATATATATATATATATATATATAATAAAGGAGAAAAACATAGACAAGGTGATGTGACACCTCTCTATGACCTTCATTCATATTTTTTTTCCTTTTTTGATCATTTTTTTATTATTTTATTATAAAAATAATTTACTTAATTTATTACAAATTCATATTTTATTAATGGAGGTACATTTGCAACAAAAACTTTTCACATGCCTAAAAACCTATTTATTTTCTATCTCTTTTCAAAAAAAAAAAAATTACTTCACTATTTTTATTAGTTAATCAATTGTTTAGTAATTAAAATAATATTGCATCTAGTTATATTTCATGAGTTACAAAAAAAAAAAAAACCTTCGTCTTTTTGCATTCTCCACTTAAATAACATGTCTCCTCAACTTCCTTCTACCTAATTTGTTATGCCTTAGCCCATCTATAAATAATAATTATCTTTAGCAATGATGAATCTTTATTTTCATTTTCATCTCCTCCGCCTCCTCCTCCTCCTCCTCCTCCTTTAGTATATTATATTATACTATGTTTATATATATATATATATATGTATATATATGTATATATGTATATATCAACAAATAATACATTCAATTAAGATAAAAAAATGTCATGTGGTGATATATTTCTTTTTTTTCAATTAGTAAATGTTAAACAACTCACATTTCAAATATTGTATTGATTTGTATTAGATTTATTTATCAACAAACAACACTCTCTAAATAATAAGATTTGTAAGCTAATTTATTTAAATAAATTTACTACTCCCTCCGTCCCAATTTATGTGACACTTTTCAGATTTCGAGATTCAAATGAGTCTATCTTTGACCGTAAATTTTTCATATATATTTTAATTATTTTGAATTGTCAATTAGTGTTACTTGTAGTACATTTATGTAGTTTATAAATATATAAATTTCATTTCAAAAAAATTGAATATTTCATGAACAAATTTCCGGTCAAACTTAAACCGTTTGACTCTCAAAGAACGAAAAGTGCCACATATATTGAGACAGGGGCGGAGCTACAGTGTCTTGAAGGTGTCCAATTGGACACCTTTCACCAAAAAATTATACCGTACACCTAAGTAAAATGTTGTTCAAAATGGTTAAATTTAATACTTTGGACATCCTTGACACAATAAGTCATAGTGACCTAGTGGCGTGAGGCTATCTTGTGAAGCCCCACGCGCAGGTTTGAATCCCTACAAGTAATCACAATATAATCATTTTTGAAAGAGCTCCTATTTTATCATTTCATGAATTTGACTTTTTCCTACGCCGATGTCCGATGCCCACATGCCACGTCCGATGCGTGTCCCACTTGGAGCTCTTGATTCCGTTGCGCAGATTCTGACTCAAAAGAGTAGGTTATTTCTTTTCATTAAAGTTCGAAATAAAAATTAAACGTAATTATTTAATTTAAAGTTAATAAACAAATTCTAATATTTCTATAACGTTGTTAAAAGCGACCAAAAGAAGACCTCATTCGATTCTACTTCTATTTTTCATTTCTCGTTATTGTTGTCGTCACCAGAGATTAGAAACGTAAAAATGATTTCATTTTAAGTTGAATCCCCCCCCCCCCTCCCCCACTTTTGTTTTGTTCATTTACTTCATATTAAATTAAATACAGCTATTAAAGCTAAATATCATGCGATTTGATTTTTAAAATTTTGGAACAGTTATTCATAAGAAAATATTAACATTACAGACTTCGATTTAAAAAAATGTCAATGCACCAATTGTAACACCTAGAATTCAAAAAGGGAAATATATTCATTTCGTAACCATTCGGCGAAGTAGCTCGAGGACACTGAATGACTCGGCGATCCTCCGAGTAGACCCCCTCGTTTTTTTTTATACTTTATTTTTGTGACCAGTGTTTTGGAACTTTAGGCAAGCTGAATTGAGCTCACCGTTCCATTCGGCAAATCGCCAAATCGAATCCTCCATCGCCTAATTGGCTTGGTCCAAGAGCTAACTCACTGTAACTTTCGGCGAGCTAAAGGCTTACTCGGCGAGCCACCAAGTGGCTTTTGGCAAGCTCTAGCGTGTCTCGATTTCATTTTCTAAGTCAGGGGCTTTTGGGTCTTTTCCTAATTAGCCTAGCCTTATACTTCACCTAACGACCTATATAAGTGTTTTACCCCTAAATTTCCCCAATTTAAAGGATACTCTCAAATTCCTAAAAGAAGAACAAGTCTTCCTCTCAAAATATTTCTCTCTCTAGAACACTTGAATAAGGGTTCAACCTAGGGTTTTAAAGCAAGTCTCCAATTCCTCCATTGAAGGCAAGCTTTTGACATTGAGGTATGATAGTTTTCATATCCATGGATTCCTTGCATCCATGGAGTTCCCAAATTCTCCTATTTTCAAAGTTAGAATTTTCCAATTGAGTTAGGGTTTTCTTCAATGTCTATGGGTTCTCTTGATTATTGATTTAAATGATTGAATTATGATCTCTTATGCATGAATTGATGAAATACTATGATTTTATGATGATTCCTCTATGAAACCATGTAATCTCCACGTTTTTTCCAAGTTATGAGCATATATTGCGGGTCTTGGATTATGAAAGAAGAGTTTTATGAAATCAAGCATGAATTGATAGAATTACATGAATTTATGATAAAACATATGCCTAACCCATGTTTTCTAGATGTTGATGATTCAAGGTGGGTTGTGAACCTTAAAAGGTGAATTATGGAATTATGCATGTTCTTATGAAGTTTATGTAAATGTTTTAAGGATGTTTTGAGAGTGAAGTATCCATGATGATGTTGTTGTTGTGTTGTTGAAGGATTTCCCATATACACATTAAAGCATGATTGTGAAAGGTTTTCTCACATAGTAAGGATTCTAAGATTGAAAGTATTCTCACCTAATTGAATCAAAGATAAAGAGCTATTCTAATGAAATCTAGCTTGGATTGGTTGTTGAATGTTACCTTTCCATGGATGACTTATGACTTAGCTTGGATTGGCAAGATGATGTGCCCTTCCATGGATGATAAGAACAAGTAAGAAATGACTATTCCATGAGATTTATGCTTAGCACCGAGAGGATATTGAGATGGAAGCTCTCCCATTAGTGGAGGACGGGTTTCTAGAAGCAATCTCCTTATGTCATACCTATGTTCCCCCATAGGATGATTGTCTAGATAGACATTAGCTAGTGGGTCTACTTAAGATAGAAGTTCATGGTCCTTACCTTGGCAAGTAGGACAACCCTTTTCGGTGTGGGAGACACCGAGGGATCATGTTATAGCTCACATGGTGTCAATGTCGGTTAAGGCTACTTCCCATAATAATAATGAACTAAGGTTACTTCAAGAAGTATCTCATATGTGTTTAAAGGTTTTAAAGATGTTAGCTTGCATTGACCATATTTTATGACTTATGTGTTCTAACTTCCTTATATCATGTTTTAGCTTGGTCAATTCCATGTCATGAAATGTCCTATTTTAGCATGATTTAAATGTTTTATGCATGGCTATCATACTTGGTACATTGTTTTGTACTAACACATACTCTTTCCTACATTTCCCCAAATGTAGGGTCCAACAGTCAGGGTCCTCAATTTTGTGGCTAGTGGTTGATTGCAAGATTTCCGAGCTTTGGTGAGTCCTCATCCTTCGAGGACAGAATCTCATTGTTTTCAGTTTCTGTCTAACTTTCAGGTTTGGACATGATGTATGAGCTAGGCACAATTTTATTCTATTGTACTAGATGGATAATGAGACAAGTGTTTTAGACTTTTGCTTTACTTTTATAGAACTTTTGGATTTGGAATTTTATCCTTACCTCTTTTGTTCTATTTCTTATGTTATGAATGCTAAGTGGCTTGTATGGGTCTCTCGGGTCCTATACGTCATGTTACATCTAGGGTGTACCCCTAGGTCGTGACATCAATTCATCAAAAAAAAAAAAAAATCTATGTAATGCTTGGACACCCTTTGTGAAATTTCTAGCTCCGCCACTTAATTGAGACAGTATAATAATAAAACATAAAATCAAGAAAATAAACAAAATGATTAAAATGATTTGAGGGATATTTTTTTTCTTTACATAGAATAATCCTATGATATTAAATCATATGTATTACTAATACCACCAAATGAAATTAGTAATACATCATATAATACCATATGGGGTGTATAACCAATCCATGAATTAGTTATACATAAGCCCAAAATTCTTACCAAACATAGTACTAAATAATACCGTACATAATACATGAACTATTTCTCTTAATACTCCCTACCAAACGACCCCTTAGTGTTTGAGATACTCTGCTTGTCTTTTATCTTTTCACCTTATTTATTTAGTTAAATTGATAAAAACTAGTGGGTTGGCTTACCCATCGGTTGAAAACATAAGTGTCATCACGACATGAAAATTTGTGTCATGCAACTAAATAAGGAAAAAAATACATAAATAATATCTAATTGGTTTCAAAGTCCTAATTATTAAAGAATAATTAAATTTTTATTATTAAATATTATTTTTAAAAATGAAAATACTGAACAAACGATTTTGTTTAAAGCAGAGTCTTTTAATGAAGGAAGAAAAAGTTAAATCAGCATTATGAAGGACCTTCATAATGTTAATATAACTAGTCTCTATGAACAAGCTTTGCACGTTATTCCTTGTCAATGATGATATAAAAAATATTAGGACAAGTTATTTGTGACCAAATATCATATGTTTTGTGAGATATAAAAAAAAAATTATTAGTTCTGACCAATAATACTTCATTATAATGATGTTCTTGGTATGTATGTTGGATTTATTGAAGACTTAATTATCGATGAAGAAGCTTGAGGATAATGATTTTGTGACAAAGCAGAATGAAATAGGTAAAAAAGGAATATGTCTTTCAGACAACACAAAGTATACTAACAGAACAAAATCACACGAACTTTTTTTGTTTTTTAGTTTTCGTTTTATTTTTCATCTGGAAATTAAAGTTTTTCTTTTTCATTTTTACTTTCATGTAAATAGTAGTTTGTTATTTAAGGTAACTACCATTTAGGAGATAGTTGGTATGCAGTTTGTGACTTCTTCCACTTTTACTTTGTGTAAATACAGATATGTTGTTTAAGCTAGCTAGTATATAAGGCTAGTATGTTATTTAAGGTTGCTAATATATAGGATATTTGGGTAGTTTGTTATTTTAATTTTTTTCTATATATACATTTATTAAACAAAAGAAAAATACATGAAACATTCAGCTTTTATATATATATATATATATATATATATATATATATATAGAGAGAGAGAGAGAGAGAGAGAGAGAGAATGGCCAAAAGCCTCTCCAATCTATAGCCGAATTCCCTACTACACACTCATACTTTACGGGGGTCCTACTACCCCCTTGGACTATTTTAAAGTGGAATTATTTGCTCCCTAAATGTTGATGTGGCAAAGGAGGCATAGTTCACTCTCTTTGGGAGAGTGAGAGATAAAAAGATAATTAAAATATTAACTTTATAAATATTTAATTTATTTCATATTAATATTCTATTTTTAAAAAAAAAAAAGTTATGTTTCCTTTAATTCTTTCTATCTTCTTTATCTTTTCCTTTTAATCTTCATAGATCCATATTGACCATCGGAGGGATGATCAAGAAAGTGTTGAGACACAAGGAACTATTGACTATTGACGATGCCAGTGTACTCCCCCACATGCAGGACATGAAGGTGTATATGACACTCAATGGCCAACGGTCCGTTGCCGATTTTAAATCAAAAGAGAAAGAATTACGTTTCTTTTGAGATCGTAATCGTACCAACGGACGTTCTTGGTCGAATGCTCCATCCGCCAGAAGGTGAGATAGAACTTTCATTGCCTATTGGTGGACAGGAAACAGTTTGAAAAACAAGGGCGCAAGATTTTGACATCATAATCTTTTTTTATTTCATTTTTTCACTAGGCTTGGACCATGTCTCCTCTCACCTCGACCACCAGATCACCGCCCTCCTCAACTATTCATCACTAAGTCTCATCTTCAAATCACATACTTTTCGTCATATCTCCACTTTTCAAAACTTTGAAAATTTGTTGGTTGCTCAAAATCAAAATCAAAAATGAACGTTAGAAGAATCGAACTTTACACCAGTCATTAATGGAGTAGTTCACTAAGTAATAGATTCAATTTATGGAGAAGAATTCATTAAAGGAATCATTTGGTAACAGACCCTTTGATGAAGAACACCCACTTATTGAAATTTTGTAATAGCGGAGGAAGAAGCAATTTTCAGTGATAGAGTTTTTCGTTTGTCTCTAGCTTTAAAGAACGAGATTTCCTGGTGTTTAGAATTCCGATGAAGGTCGAAGATGCAGTAGTCATCAGAGAATGAGAAAAGAAGAAGATGAAAATATAAAACAAAAAAAGTAAAACATAAAAGAATAATTAATTTTTTGTAAAAGGGCCTAAAATACCCTCGAAGTATTGGAAATGATACAAAACTACCCTCCATCCACCTAATGGCTCCAAAATGCCCTTCTCATCCACATATTGGCTCCAAAATACCCTTGTCATCCACCTTTGGGTTCAAAATTGACCACTTATTTAACGGTTTTGAATTTAAACTATTTAAATATTTTTTTTAAATACTTGGCACTCAACTATTGGATATAATTTAATGTATTAATATCATTTATAAACCAACCCACTACCCACCCATTACTAATTAAACCCCACCCAATTAATAGCATTACAATATATAAAATCGCAAGGAATATTCTATTATAATGCATTTAATTTTGATAAATTTTGTGAAAATTGTTACAAAAGAATTAGTACTCTTCTCATAAGTCAAAAATAAATTAAAATTGCTTAATAATTACCATCACTATAACATATGATTAAAATTAGGAATTTATTGATTAAAATTTTTATTTTATATATATATATGAAAATAAATCTATACGTATGTAAGATTGGGGTTATTTTGTCTTTACCTTCCCAACAAAGCATTTCTTGAAGGTTTGACATCTTAAACCTCTTGTCGATATGAGCCTTGAACACATATGTGTAATAAAAAAAAAGTCAAACATTTCATAATTTCACAATGTACATATAATAATTGTTTCTTATTTTCATAAAAATAGAGTTTACATCTATTATATTTCTACCCAAAATGCATTACATTAATTTTGTTTCATCTCATAGTTTATCTTTTAACCTCTAGCAAGATAACATAGAATCTTAGATAACTTCAACAAAAAAAATTTATATCATTTTCATGAGTTTTTTTTTTTTTAATTAACTAAAATCATATTTGCTAAATTTTTGTATTAGATTTGTGATCATACTAATTTATTATATGCTAAGATTGTAAATCTATACAAAAAGAGACATGAATTAATAAAGTGAACAAATTTTTATAATTCTCAAAAAAATAATTATGAATACATACCTCTTGTATTGCTTTTATACTCTAAGGATCTTGCAAACAATAGAATTTAACTTTTTGAATTCAACGACACAAGCATTAAAAATAATGTAGAGATTAAAATTTGAATTAAAAATCTTTAAAAAAATAAAATAAAGAATAATCATTATATATATTAATCTCTTGGATCACCCATGCATTTGTTATACAAATCATATAATAAGAGTGTGTACCCTTCTTTATGTATAAATATTGCAAGAGCAAGTGTCTAATTCTTGATATCCAAATTTTGTGTACCTACATAAATTTTGAAAAAAAAAATTATAAGCCACTTAGTAGATTTTATGCCAAAAAAATTATTGTTGTAGTGTTGCATACGGATTTTTTAAAACATGTTTTATAAATGTTTTTTTTTTGAAAAACTGAGAGAATAAGATTAAACAAAAAATATGATTAAGATATAATGAAAATTTAAAGTGATATATTAAACAATCATAGTTACCATTTTTTCCCCTTTTTGTCCCTCAATGGAAAATAAAAAACTAATAGAAAATACAGAAGTAGAAATAAATTATGACGAAAAAATAAAAGAAACAACAGAACCTAGTACTAATACAACAAGAACATACCCAAAACATGAAAAACCATAGGTATATACACGAGACTATACAAGTTCAGATAGATACAGGCGGAATTCGGGCTATGTTTAGATTTATCATAGTCTTTTATCAAATAAATGCTTTTTTGTAAAATTCATTTTCTTTTTCTTTTTTGCTTAACAGTATTTGGGTTCCTTTTATTAACATGTTTAAGTATTGTATGTCCTGTGTTCTAAAATACATTTCTAAATATGTTTTTATAATGTTTTCCCATGAATTTATTTCAGTCATAACTTCTTTCCATAGTTGGAAATATTCTTCATTTATCATAATTTAATCACTATTATAATCTGAATATATATCTAAATAATCTGTACTATCATATAATTCTCGTATTATTTCTCTTATGTCATCAAACCAATTTTATCTTATTAGGTTATTCATTTCTTCTTCTTCATATTTCATTATTTTTTCCCATATTAATTTTTTTATGCTGGGTTCAGTTATTTTTTCTAATATTTTAAAAATAAGTATCTTGTAATTATCTTCAAAGTAACTATTGTTAACTTCTACGGTAGGTGGATTTGAAATATTCATTTTGATTAGTTTATTATTATTATTCCTGCCTTCCATATCTACCATATGGTAACCTTATGATAGTTTATTATGGATTAAGGTATTCATTTTTTATCATCTGGTCACTACTAGCATGATACCTTTTTCAGATATTGTCTTCCTAAACAACGCCTCAACACTTAGGTACTTCCCTATCACGGCCTCTTTGCCTTACCGGTTTCCCTATTTTGGATGGCATAGTTCTAGAAGTTTTCTCCTACTTTTCTCTATGCTAGCAAACTAGATAATAAAATATTGAATAATCTCAATTCATAATAATATTCATAAGTATATCACATAATATAATGGTTGACAGGAAATAATTATTTAGCTAAGCATAATCATAAATGAGTATACCTGCGTTGCAGTGTTTTCTAAGTTTTGCTCCATTATCTGGGGAATAAAGTTAATTTTTATTGAATATCTATTTTTACAAAAGCTGGAATTTAGGAATTTTAGAGAGAGGTAGAGAGTGAGGTGTCCTTTACAAATGGAAATGCTATCCTATATATACTTACGAACTAAGGACTTTAGTTGCAAAATAAGAAAAATATTTACAAATGAGTCCCTACTTTTTTACATATTAGTCCCCAACATAATTTACATAATGCTTTCTCTTTACGTTGCTTTCTCCTTATCTTTATTTTCTCTTTACGTTGCTTTTCTCCTTAGCTTTACTTTTTGTCACATGGTTTTGTCTCCTTTTTTGTCATTGTCCCATAAGTGCTTCTCCTTTAATTCTTGTCCGTCCACATGTTTATCTTTTATTTATTCTTTTAATCTATGTTGACATCTGGAACATAATTATTTATTCCGCTGCATCTACTACACACGTGTTCTGTATATTTTTTTCCAATAAGCTTGCAATATTGATCCAAACTGTCTTCTGAGATAAATCCTTTTCTAATAGCTTTTGTTGTTGGATCTTGCTCTGGTTTAAGTAATGATAGTGCCCAATTTTTTACTTCTAACTTGTCCATAGGCCTTAATTCCTTTGCTGTTGAATAAATCAATAAGTGGTTCCTTGAACAATATTTCCATATATAATTTGTCTCGTCATATGCGTTGGATAATTCTGCTAATATTGTGCTAAGTCCAATAATTCTTTTGTTTGCATAAAAATCTAGTAACTCTGCTCTTGGTATAATTGGCTGTTTTGTAATTTCTTCTGGTATAATATAATCTTTCGTCATTCCTATTTTTATAACCGTGATTACCGGCTTAATTTCATCAAATAATATCTCTGCTGGTGCTGAGTAAAATCTAATATAAAATAATTGTCCTTTTGTAATTCTTTTGTAATTCATAAAAGCTTGATATAATTCTGGTATCTGGCTAATCTCGTTTCCAGTAACTGTATATACGGTTGAAATAAGTCCATAAGCGTAACAAATTGCTATTAAGTTTGGTTTAGTATTTGGCAAAGCAATCAACTTATTATAGTTTTGTAATTTTTGGGTAATGTATCCTTGGTGAGTTTTTATTTTCTCTTGGTTTTCAATAGGTTGGGTATTTAGTAAATTTTGGATTTTTTTGATATTCTCGAGGTATGTACGGGTTATGTGGTTATAAGTTTTCTTTGTTTGGTTGAGGGATGTTGCATAGGTATGTATTTGTGGTGGTATAAATAATTTATTTTTTGGTATGTGAGGTGGGGCATAAGGTTTTTCAAATACTTTATTCAAATTGTAATTTTTCTTTTTTATAACTGGTATAAATGATTCTTTTGTAGTTCCTGTTCCTGCATCAACAACTAAATCGTTAGTAACTTGGGTTTTTAGGTGTTTCCCATCGTCACCTTCTAGATCTGGTTTTTTAGAGTGCTCCGACTGCACTACTAGCTCTGGTTGTTTACCGTGGTCCTTCTCCACATATTTTGTTTCCATAAGTGATACTCTATTGTTGAGCATCTTAATTTGTTCCAATAGTTCTTTCATAATTACTGCATTTGTAATTTCTTCTTCAAAGTCTGTTTGTACAGCTTTGTCTTGATAAGTAGTCTGCAATAACATTCTTATTAGTCTTAATCACTTCAATAGTAAAAGAGGAATTTAAAATATTTAATACCAATCTTCTTATTTCTTTTGTAGTAACTGAGTCTTGTACCTTTCGTGTTAGCCACCATTTAACTTGCGTATTATCTGTTCTTACAATAAATTTATTATATACAATATATGGTTCAAATGCTAATAAACATTTATATAATGCAAAAAATTATTTTCTATTAATTTCCCATTTTCCTTCTGTTTCCGTAAATGTTCCTGAGTAATATCTACAGTGATGTTCTATTTTTTCATTTTCATATTTATATTTTAATACTCCACCATAGTTATTTTCACTTGCATCAGATTCTACTATATAATTAAATTTTTTATTTTCGTCTGGAAAACATAACTTTGGTAGTTTTTTACATTGTTCTTTTATCTTTTGAACTTGTTTTTTATCCATTTCATCATAATTATATTCTATGTCTTTTTTCAATTTTCTTTGTAATGATTTTAAATATTCTGCTAGTTTAGGTATGTATTCTCTTACTTGGTTTACTAGGCCTAAAAAGGATTGTAATTTCTTTTTTGTATCTAATATTTCTTCTGATTTTATAATTTTTTGTACTATGTGTTGCTGCATTTTTATTCCATCTTTATCTATTTGTATTCCTAAAAATTCTATCCGATTTTTCATAATTTTTGCTTTATTCTTACTTAAGCTTATTCCTGATTCTTTTACTATGTTTATAAATTTTTCTAATAATTTTATATGTTCATCATAGGTTTTTGAGTATAATAATATATCATCTATATATACTATACAGTTATGTAATTTTGTAAAATACGTGTCCATAAAGTGTTGGAATCTTCCTGGTGCATTTTTATATCCAAATGGTAATACATTCCATTCATAAAATCCTTGTGGTACTATGAATGCTGTTAATTTTTTAGATTCTTCTTCTAATTTTAGGTGGTAAAATCCTGATTTACAATCAAATTTACTAAAATAATTGTATCCTTGTATCTGTCTTATTTTTAGTATCTTATTTGGAATTGGATAATTGTAAGTTTTAGTTTTTGCATTTAAATTTCTATAGTCTATAACCATCCTACCCCCAAAAGTGGTATCAGAGCATAGGATTAAAATAATTAGCAGAAAATGAGAAGACCTTATAGAAATACTCGAATATATAAACAAATAAAACATGACTTAACATATTTATATATAGAATATAAAAAATTGAATAAACAAATTAATAAAACTATAGAAGATATCCATAAACTAGATCATTATTAGAATATAAGTTTATAATACAGCTAAAACAAAGAATAATATACACATAAAAATGAACAAAGAAGAATTTGCAATAAGTGAAAAAACATATGAAAATTATGATGGACTAAAAATAAAAATAATTTTCTCAAATCTAGGAAGAAGATATAAAAAAATAGGAGAACAATTATATTTAATGTTAGAAAAAGAAGAACTAAAATTAGAAGATAGCCTAGCGGCTATGATAAGAATAGCAAGGGAAAATGAAGAAATAGATAGAGAAAAGGAAATAGAAAAAATAAAAGTTCAAAATGAAGAAAAAATACAACAAATAACAAATACAAAAAATAATAGAATAAAGGAATTAGAGAAAGAATTACAAATATTAAAAGAAATATATGAGAAACAACAAGAACAAGAAGAAGAAGAAAAATTATTAACAGAAATACAAAAATATAAGGAAAAAGTTACAAAAAATCAAGAAAAAACAGAAATAGAAAACCAAAATAAAAATGAATTACACATAGAAACTATAGAAGAAGATATGGAAGTAGACCAAACTTCAGAAATAAGTGAAACATATACGGAAATTATGGAAAATAAAAAACTAATAGAAAATACAGAAGTAGAAATAAATTATGACGAAAAAATAAAAGAAACAGCAGAACCTAGTACTAATACAACAAGAACATACCCAAAACATGAAAAACCACAGGTATATACACGAGACTATACAAGTTCAGATAGATACGAAACATTATGGAACAAAAGATTAAACATAAAAAAATGGAGTCCTAAACAAATAAATTTACAACCTGAATATTTAAACTTAGATTGTGTAACAGATATAAATCAAACTATACAATTATGGATAGGTTACATAGCAAAACAAATAATAGATAATAAAATCAACATAATAGAAGTACCAGGATATATAGAAAGAACATTTATAGGAGAAGTAAAGTTATGGTTCTTAAACTTAGAAGAAGAAAGTAAAAAGACATTAAGATCAAGCAAAGACATACAAGCTAGAGAAACAACATCAGTAATGGATATACTTTATAAATATGAAACAGCTATAAGAAATGAATTTAGTAGTATGACAACGGAAGAAGAAGAACGAAATAAAGATAAAATTATAAATAGAAATTTAATGAACAAATTAGGAACATGTAACATGTGTTATTTAGATGAATACACTTGTGCATATAAAGAATATTATTATAAAGGAGTCTATAATACACAAGAAAGTCCAGGAATAAGACACTTATATTTTACAAAATTACCAGAACCATTTAGTTCAAAAATAATAAAAGCATGGGAAGAAGCAAAATTGCATGATACATTAGGAGCTAGAATAAAATTTGTAAAACAATGGTATGCAAATATATGTGAAAAATATAGAGAAGCTATAAAAATGGAAAAAACAATAATAAAAAATTTAGCATGTTGTAAAGATAAAATAGCACCACAATTTGGTTGTGATGATAAATATTATAAAAAACATAAAAAGAAAAGGTTTAAAAAATATAATAAAATAAAACATAAATATAGAAATCCGAGAAAAAGATATTTCACAAAATCTAAACGACCATATAGAAAAAAGAAAAGTATAAGTGAATGTAAATGCTATAATTGTGGAAAATTAGGACATATAGCAAAAGACTGTAAAATACCTAAAAAACAAATATCAGAAATAATTATAGAAGAAGAAGTTTGTTTACAATTAGAATATGTAGATTATGAATTAGCAAGTGATGACAGTATTTATGAAATATCCGATAATGAAGAAGAATATCAAACATATAATGAAATAGAACAATTAGATGACTGAAGAAAATATACAAATAATAAGGGAAGAATATATGATAGATGATGATTATTCTGAACAAAAAATAATTTTTGACAATAATATATTTGAAAAAGTAAAAGGAAAAGAAATTGATTTAAGTGTAGAAAAAATATTTAGTATGCCACTAATTAAAAAACCCTTTTAAAAGAAATAAAGAAGAATTTTATATAATTAGCCAGAAAAAACATATTATAGATTGTAAATATGCCCAAGAAAAAGCTGAAGTACCAATTATAAATAAAAGAGAATTAAATAAAGAGGTACAAAAAATAAAAAGTAAAGAACAAATTAAATATGTACATTTAGGAGGAATAAAAATACTTATAAAAGCCTGTTTTAAAGAAGGAATAGATACTCCAATAGAAATATATTTAGCAGATGATAGAATAATAGAACCTATAGAAAAAGGTGTAATAACAGCAGTAAGAGGAAATTTGATTTACCAGAAATTTAAATTTACAGTTAACACTAATTATTCAGTAGCATTAACAGACCAAAACATAGATAAAGCATTAGTACTATATTGGAAAATAAATGGAATAACTTTAACCCCAGGAAGTAAAATATGTACAGCCAGATGTAAAAATTTATATGTATTAACCTCTAAACACAAAATAACTACAAAAAGTAAAATAAAAGGAATAGAAATAGAAACACCTTTTGAACAATTTGTTAAAATAATAGATAATAATAATTACTCATATAAAGAAATAGACACTAGTGAAAATTTAGATATAATAGAGGAAAGGATAGGAAGAGCCAGAAAACTTAAAAATAATCTACAAAGAGAAAATACGAAAAAGTTAGCGTATGATATAATCCCTGATAAATATTACATAGTAGGAATAATAGAAGAAAAGGAACATTTAATATTAATAGACACAAAACAAGAAGATAACTATATAATAGATAAATTACTAAATAAAGAAGAGATGGAAATAAACAAGGTGACAAAACAAAAATGCTCAGATTTACCAGCATTAATAATAGCTCAATTAGAAATAGAAAAAAATATAATAATAGCAGATATACCTATGAAAATAAAGTTAGAAATTAAAGAAGAACAACAAGCAGACATAATATTAGGATTAAAATGGTTAGAAGAAGTAAAACCTTATAAAATAGAACATACTTACCTAACTATCACCTATAATAATAAGATGACAATAATAAAAAGAATAATATTATGAAAATACATGTACTTATGAAGATAATAGTAGAAGGATACTATAATAGATATTATACTCCAATGATAGATACAGGAGCAGAAGTTAACATATGCAAATATAACTGTTTACCAAAAGATAAATGGATAAAATTAAAAGCACCTATAGTAGCAAAAGGATTCAATAATGAAGGAAGTCTAATATACTACAAGGCAAAAGATGTAAAAATACAAATATGGGATAAGATACTTAAAATAGATGAAATATACAATTATGATTTACCTACAAAAGATATAATCTTAGGAATACCATTTTTAGAAAGATATTATCCGCATGTAATAACCAAAACCCACTGGTGGTTAACAACACCATGTAACCACAAAGTAGGAGCAAAAAGAGTAGGAAATAAAATACGGAAAACCACAGAATGGATAAAAGGAAGTGAAAATATTACACAAAAATTAGAAAATATGCCAATTAGTACCAACGATATAGAATACATAGTATTCACAATAGACAAATTAAGCCCTATAAAGAACAGACTAGAACAATTATATAGCGAAGATCCACTAAAATGATGGAATAAACATAAAATTATTGTAAAAATAGAATTAATAGACCAAAATAGTATAATAACCCAAAAACCCTTAAAATATAATTTTGATGACTTAAAAGAATTTACAATGCATATAACAGAACTATTAGAAAAAGGATACATACAAGAAAGTAATAGTAAACATACCAGCCCAGCATTCATAGTTAACAAACATATTGAACAAAAAAGAGGAAAAAGTAGGATGGTTATAGACTATAGAAATTTAAATGCAAAAACTAAAACTTACAATTATCCAATTCCAAATAAGATACTAAAAATAAGACATCTACAAGGATACAATTATTTTAGTAAATTTGATTGTAAATCAGGATTTTACCACCTAAAATTAGAAGAAGAATCTAAAAAATTAACAGCATTCACAGTACCACAAGGATTTTATGAATGGAATGTATTACCATTTGGATATAAAAATGCACCAGGAAGATTCCAACACTTTATGGACACGTATTTTACAAAATTACATAACTGTATAGTATATATAGATGATATATTATTATACTCAAAAACCTATGATGAACATATAAAATTATTAGAAAAATTTATAAACATAGTAGAAGAATCAGGAATAAGCTTAAGTAAGAATAAAGCAGAAATTATGAAAAATCAGATAGAATTTCTACGAATACAAATAGATAAAGATGGAATAAAAATGCAACAATACATAGTACAAAAAATTATAAAATCAGAAGAAATATTAGATACAAAAAAGAAATTATAATTCTTTTTAGGCCTAGTAAACCAAGTAAGAGAATACATACCTAAACTAGCAGAATATTTAAAACCATTACAAAGAAAATTTAAAAAAGACATAGAATATAATTATGATGAAATGGATAAAAAACAAGTTCAAAAGATAAAAGAACAATGTAAAAAACTACCAAAGTTATGCTTTCCAGACGAAAATAAAAAATTTAATTATATAGTAGAATACGATGCAAGTGAAAATAATTATGGTGGAGTATTAAAATATAAATATGAAAATGAAAAAATAGAACATCACTGTAGATATTACTCAGGAACATTTACGGAAACAGAAGGAAAATGGGAAATTAATAGAAAAGAATTGTTTGCATTATATAAATGTTTATTAGCATTTGAACCATATATTGTATATAATAAATTTATTGTAATAATAGATAATACGCAAGTTAAATGGTGGCTAACACGAAAGGTACAAGACTCAGTTACTACAAAAGAAATAAGAAGATTGGTATTAAATATTTTAAATTTCTCTTTTACTATTGAAGTGATTAAGACTAATAAGAATGTTATTGTAGACTACTTATCAAGACAAAGCCGTACAAACGGACTTTGAAGAAGAAATTACAAATGCTGTAATTATGAAAGAACTATTGGAACAAATTAAGATGCTCAACAATAGAGTATCACTTATGGAAACAAAATATGTGGAGAAGGACCACGGTAAACAACCAGAGCTAGTAGTGCAGTCGGAGCACTCTAAAAAACCAGATCTAGAAGGTGACGATGGGAAACACCTAAAAACCCAAGTTACTAACGATTTAGTTGTTGATGCAGGAACAGGAACTACAAAAGAATCATTTATACCAGTTATAAAAAACAAAAATTACAATTTGAATAAAGTATTTGAAAAACCTTATGCCCCACCTCACATACCAAAAAATGAATTATTTATACCACCACAAATACATACCTATGCAACATCCCTCAACCAAACAAAGAAAACTTATAACCACATAACCCGTACATACCTCGAGAATATCAAAAAAATCCAAAATTTACTAAATACCCAACCTATTGAAAACCAAGAGAAAATAAAAACTCACCAAGGATACATTACCCAAAAATTACAAAACTATAATAAGTTGATTGCTTTGCCAAATACTAAACCAAACTTAATAGCAACTTGTTACGCTTATGGACTTATTTCAACCGTATATACAGTTACTGGAAACGAGATTAGCCAGATACCAGAATTATATCAAGCTTTTATGAATTACAAAAGAATTACAAAAGGACAATTATTTTATATTAGATTTTACTCAGCACCAGCAGAGATATTATTTGATGAAATTAAGCCGGTAATCACGGTTATAAAAATAGGAATGACGAAAGATTATATTATACCAGAAGAAATTACAAAACAGCCAATTATACCAAGAGCAGAGTTACCAGATTTTTATGCAAACAAAAGAATTATTGGACTTAGCACAATATTAGCAGAATTATCCAACGCATATGACGTGACAAATTATATATGGAAATATTGTTCAAGGAACCACTTATTGATTTATTCAACAGCAAAGGAATTAAGGCCTATGGACAAGTTAGAAGTAAAAAATTGGGCACTATCATTACTTAAACCAGAGCAAGATCCAACAACAAAAGCTATTAGAAAAGGATTTATCTCAGAAGACAGCTTGGATCAATATTGCAAGCTTATTGGAAAAAAATATACAGAACACGTGTGTAGTAGATGCAGCGGAATAAATAATTATGTTCCAGATGTCAACATAGATTAAAAGAATAAATAAAAGATAAACATGTGGACGGACAAGAATTAAAGGAGAAGCACTTATGGGACAATGACAAAAAAGGAGACAAAACCATGTGACAAAAAGTAAAGCTAAGGAGAAAAGCAACGTAAAGAGAAAATAAAGATAAGGAGAAAGCAACGTATAGAGAAAGCATTATGTAAATTATGTTGGGGACTAATATGTAAAAAAGTAGGGACTCATTTGTAAATATTTTTCTTATTTTGCAACTAAAGTCCTTAGTTCGTAAGTATATATAGGATAGCATTTCCATTTGTAAAGGACACCTCACTCTCTACCTCTCTCTAAAATTCCTAAATTCCAGCTTTTGTAAAAATAGATATTCAATAAAAATTAACTTTATTCCCCAGATAATGGAGCAAAACTTAGAAAACACTGCAACGCAGGTATACTCATTTATGATTATGCTTAGCTAAATAATTATTTCCTGTCAACCATTATATTATGTGATATACTTATGATTATTATTATGAATTGAGATTATTCAATATTTTATTATCTAGTTTGCTAGCATAGAAAAAAGTAGGAGAAAACTTCCAGAACTATGCCATCCAAAATAGGGAAACCGGTAAGGCAAAGAGGCCGTGATAGGGAAGTACCTAAGTGTTGAGGCGCTGTTTAGGAAGACAATATCTGAAAAATGTATCATGTTAGTAGTGACCAGATGATAAAAAATGAATACCTTAATCCATAATAAACTATCATAAGGTTACCATATGGTAGATATGGAAGGCAGGAATAATAATAATAAACTAATCAAAATGAATATTTCAAATCCACCTACCGTAGAAGTTAACAATAGTTAATTTGAAGATAATTACAAGATACTTATTTTTAAAATATTAGAAAAAATAACTGAACCCAGCATAAAAAAAATTAATATGGGAAAAAATAATGAAATATGAAGAAGAAGAAATGAATAACCTAATAAGACAAAATTGGTTTGATAACATAAGAGAAATAATACGAGAATTATATGATAGTACAGATTATTTAGATATATATTCAGATTATAATAGTGATTAAATTATGATAAATGAAGAATATTTTCAACTATGGAAAGAAGTTATGACTGAAATAGATTCATGGGAAAATATTATAAAAACATATTTAGAAATGTATTTTAGAACACAGGACATAAAATACTTAAACATGTTAATAGAAGGAACCCAACTACTGTTAAGCAAAAAAGAAAAAGAAAATGAATTTTACAAAAAAGCATTTATTTGATAAAAGACTATGATAAATCTAAACATAGCCCGAATTCCGCCCCTACCCCCAAAAGTGGTATCAAAGAACATTATAGAAAAAAATATTTTTTTTTTTGTTTATATCTACTTTCTTTAAGAGGAGACGGTTTAAAAAATCATAAAGCAAAAAGATAAATAAAGAGATAGTAGTTTTTGAGTGGTTATTTGAAATTCAAAAATCCTGAAAGTTACCTATTAAAAAGGAGTCGCAAATGATTAATAATGGTAACAAAATAGGAATAAAGATCCGGTCAAGTAATGTTCAATGGCCTTATAGATTTATGCCATGTGTACTATATAATAATTTATGGTTGAGATCCATTTAAATTATATACTCATCTTACTAATAAAAACAACAAAATTGTCAACTATTTCATTAAGTAACAATATTTTTATTCAAATTGCGATGGTAACTAACTTTTTATTAACGTTCTAGAAAGTAAATATTTGCTAATTTCTCCCAACTTTACCTTTCGAAAATTAAAACATGTTTCGAAAATACAACAAAATTTAACTCAAAGAATTAGTAGAAAGCCAATGAGACAAATTGTGGTGTCATTGGCGATCAACTATTTCATTATAACTCAGAGAAATTCTTTGAGTTAAAAATGTTAATAGTTAAATGAGTACATTAACAAACAAAATAATGCATTTTGCGCTATAAATTATAATGAAATAGTTGACAGTTTTGTTGTTTTTAATGAGTATATAATTTAAATGGATCTCAATAATAAATTATTATATAGTACATGGCATGAATTTATAAGGCCATCGAACATTACTTGACCTAATTATACTTGACCGGATCTTTAGCCACAAAGTAGAGACAATTAAAAATTAAAAATGTTGTGTTTTCTAGTGAGTAGTGGGGTGGGTGTGCGGGGGGGGCGGGGGAGGGGGCTTCGTACTTTTCATTTTTTTTGTTTGCATTAAGTATTTAATATTATTATTATTATTATTATTATTATTATTATTATTATTATTATTATTATTATTATTATTATTATTATTATTATTATTATTATTATTATTATTATTATTATTATTATTATTATTATTATTACTTTAAAATCTTTTCTAAAACAAAATAGTAAGTAATTGTGTTTTTTATAGATAACACATAGATAATAAATATCAATATATGTTGATAGATACTTCTTTGTTAATCAGTTTTTTATATTTAATTGTTTTTTAGGGGTGGGGTGGTGGGGCTCCGTACTTTTCATATTTTTGTTTGCAGTTACGTATTTGATATTATTATTATTATTGTTGTTGTTGTTGTGAAAATTACTATAAAATCTTTTCTAAAACAAAATAGTAAGTAATTGTTTTTTATAGATAATACATAGATAATAAATATCAATATATGTAGATAGATACTTTTTTGTTAATCAGTTTTTTATATTTAATTGTTTTTTTAAAAACTGAAAATAAAAGTTAAAATTTTAAAATGTTTGTATTTTCAAGTAAGTTGGGGGGGGGGGCGTATTTTTCATTTTTGTTTGCAGTTATATATTTATTTATTTATCATTATTATTATTATTATTATTATTATTATTATTATTATTATTATTATTATTATTATTATTAGTATTAGTATTAGTACTAGTATTATTATTATTATTATTATATTATTATTATTATTATTATTATTATTATTGTTATTATTATTATTATTATTATTATTATTATTATTAAAGTAATAGCAGTTTTTTTTATGTACGTTTGTAAATTATTTTTTTTAGAATTTAAATTAATTTTAACAATTTATAAATTTTGTTTTTTGTGGTGCTGACATGTGTCTCTTTTTCTTCTCTTATTATATCTAGATAAAAGATTGGGTTTTATTTGGGTCGGCTGGTTTTTTTGGATCCGGATTTGTGTTGGTTAATTTGTTTTAGTTAATTAATTTTTATAACGAATCAGATAGCGCCACGTATTAAATGAGAATGCTAATTAAATGAGTTAGCTAGACTATCTGTAAAAAGGGTATAAAAGGGCCACAAAGGTTAACCCCAAGGGCATTTCGTGGCCAATAAGTTAACGAAGGGTATTTTTGTATTTCTCCCTTTTTTTAAGTTTTAGTTTTGTTTTTTCCATCTGGAAATTATAGTTTTCCTTCACTTCATGTAAACAGAAATGCAGATATGTTGTTTAAGGTAGTTAGTATATAGGACTAATATGATGTTTAACGTTGCTAATATATAGGATAGTTGGGTAATTTGTTATTTTAATTTTTGCTATATATACATGTGTTAAACGGAGGAAAAAAATACATGAAACATTCAGCATATCTCTTTTATAAATTTATATTTATTTTTGCGATCTTTCAATATTTAATTCCGAAAATATTCACCACAAAAATATTTCACATTAGTAATTGTGTGACCATATTTTAACGTGTCTCACACGTATAGATCTTAGCGATATTGTAAATGTCTATTTAAGTCGATAATCAAGTGTATTTTGAGTTAAGTATTATAAATGGTATATATAGTCCTTTGACCCATTTATAGGGTTTAGCCCCATGATTAATTTACTATCTTATAACAGTTAACTATATATTTATGTTACACTATCTAGTTTTAGCAGACATAGTTATATGATACCATGTTGCTCTTGGGATCGGTGTCAAGTAGGGGTGTACAAAATCGAACCGAAAACTAAACCAAACCGCAAACCGAGTCAAACCAAAAAAAAAACCTGACTAGTGGTTTGGTATTGAAAAGAAAAACCCGACTATATTTGGGTTGGTTTGGTTTTAACTAAAAAAAACCAACCCGAGACCAAACCAACCCGACATTATATATGTAATTTTAAAATTTTATTTTTTACATAAAAATATTTACTTTGATATAATTTTAAAATATTTCTTATACTATTTCATAGTTTTTATCTTTTAATATATTATTTCAAGTTTAAAACTTAGAATTTGGAATGGTCCAATAAAGATTATAGTTCATAGATGTTGATAATTATAATAAAACTTAAATCAAAATCAAATTAATACTAATGCAAAAAGAAAATTAATTCAACACCAAGAATGACAATAATATTGAATATTTGTTCTTTAGTTTTACATTGGTTTAGACAATCAAAATACATAATCTAATTTTAATTTTCCTTAAATATTTAGTAATGTAACTAATACTTATTAAACTTATTTTAGCATGATTTAGTACTTTTAAATTATGATCATTTTCATTATGACTTTGCAATATTTATTTTATATGATGATTTCATTATTATTTTTTATTGAATATTTTAGTGTCATCAGTACTCATCTCATATTTTGTATTATTTTCTTAAGAAACACCTTAGATAATTGTATTTTGGTTGGACTAAAGAAATATTTGGAGCACAAGTTAATTATATGTTTGTATGCAAACTTTACAGAAAAAATCCAAAAATCTGGAAAAAATTCCGAGGTTTATTAGTTTAGTTTGATTTATAAATTTAAAAATTCGACACAATAGTTTGGTTTGGTATTTGAAAAACCCGAACCAACCCGATGTTGAAAAACCCTAAAAAATCCAAATTTTATTGGTTTGGTTTGGTTTATAGATTTAAAAATCCGACACAAATGGTTTGGTTTGATATTTGAAAAACCTGAACCAACCCGACCATATACACCCCTAGTGTCAAGTATCCCATAAAATTAGTCGAGTGCGTGAAAGCTATTTTGGACATCACTGTCGAAAAAAAAAAAGTTTCTAGTAAGCCTTTTAGACCACTTACTTTAACACATTTTTTCATATGAGATACTGCCTGACCACTTGGAGGGACACAATTTGTTGAATCTCGCATTTTATATTCTAGCAAAAAAACAAAGTATATGATGTTTAAGAATAAGAGTGCTTTCTCCAGGTACCCTAGTATTTATATACACCTTATAGATAGTTGTTTCTCTTATTAGTGATGAAATTCATCTTTTTGTTAAAAATAGGTTTATAGCAAAAGTGATTTAATCAAAATTCTGCCTAACGTTTGATACCTTACAAATTATTTTTCAATAGAAATACCATCATCAAATGTTCTTCTCTATCTTTTTTGCATTATAGTTCTCTTAATTTGTTGAGTTTCTTCGATTTCTTGACTAATCTTCATAGTTTTTCTTTGTTGTCGTCTTCATTATCTTCTTTCTACAAGCTCTCCCCTCCTGAAACACAAAGTTGTAATCTTTATGTAATCCATTTCATGTTACTACTTTTTTTCAATGCAAATATTAATATAATGAACTTTTTTCTATTTCTTTTTCCTTCAGTCAGCATCACCAAACTTAGGCCAAGAATGACGCTCAACAACACCTCCCCTATGCCTGGTATTCTCCTTGTTACCTGAGACGTGTTATTGATTTCTCTATTTTTACTGTCTTCAAAACATTCTCGTCTGGAATTTTACATAAATATTTTTGTATCAGAATTTCAATAAAAGATCTTCTGGTTGGTAATTACCTTCTGGAAACAGTAATGATCTCATTTCATGCTACTCATTCAGTTTCTAATTTCACTTCTGGAAACAGTAATGATCAAATCATTAACTTTATAGTAACATAAACCTACGAAGCCACACATAATAATAAATAAAGCTTCAATACAACAATAATGCTAATTTGATGAACAAAAAGTAAAGTATTAGTCAGAAATTGGACATACCCTTGTGTGAATGAACTCCTCAATTTTACCATTAGCAAATTGACCTAGAAGCTTAGGTCCTTGACCTTGTTTGACAAGCACTCAAAAATTCTAATCTCTTCATCCCTATTGAAGAAACGATCTAGTCCTTCCCCATACAATCGAACCAAAACTCTCGAGACATTTTCTTTCTCAGTAGGCCAACTTATCCTATAAAACTCATTAGTCATAGCACCACTCAAATGATGAACTTTCAAGTTCTTTAGATCCAACACATCTCCCCATTTTGTAGCTAATGATGGAAGCAATTTCATCAATTCTTGCGGCAGAAGCAATTTCAACAATTCCTACGGCAAAATAACCAGTGTTTGATTTACCTTATTCTCTAGCTCCTGGCGTAACTTCTTTCTTCTTCTTTACGAATTCAAAGAAATCAACAACTTGACGAGCATACCTTCAAATAAAACATAACCACAACATAGTTCAAATACCAGGCAAGAGAAAGACAAGGAGGGGCAAACAAATGTACAGAAACAAAGCACAAATGACAGGATATTCCTAAAACACAACAAACTTGCTAAAGATATATGTTAAAGTCGGCTATTAAAAGGATTTTATAAGCTTCAAAAAGTGACCCTACAATTCACTATTATCATGTGCTTCAAGGTAAAACCCTACAAATTACTGGAGTCACAATTAATTGATATACCCGTCATCCATACTTGAACATCTACTTGACTCTATGGCTTATTACATGATCAACTGATCGAACCAAATTCAATCCACACTCGGATAACCATTGATCTAGCTAACACCTAAAGAAATTAATATAATAATGAAAAACTACTAAGTTGTGAAGAAAGATAAAATGATCAAGACTAATATAAGCAAAGAATGGGCGAGCTAAAAAGAAAGTTGGTTTGCCTCAACAGAAGTAGCAAAATAAAACTTTAAGAAAAGAAGATATTCCTGTTTTTAAAGAAGAAATTAGATAAACACTAATAAAAATCAACTCTCAGTGGATTCTTTTCAAGCATAGCACATAACCAGGTAGTTGTCAAGTGCCTACCTGTAAAAGATGTGGAACGTAATGGCTGAAAGATTTCAAAGAAATCTTGAAGAATTATTTGGGAAATTTTTTTTCTTTTCACTGAACCAAAAAAAACTATACAAAGAGTTGCTTACTTATCCATGTAAACTAAGGACTAGAATGTAAATTTAAAAAAGAAGTAGGTAACCAACTCTGACTATATACTTTACAGCTCATCCTATTCTAAAATAATCTAAAGAGTCTTTTCCTATACAATGTGAATTAATATAAGCAAAGTTGTATATTGAAATGAGCTGGTGAAATGGCATTTGTGTGCTTCAGATGGGATGAAACCCAAAGATAAAATATCGGGCCCAAGAGACGTTTATTCCAGAATAAGGCCCTCAACCAATGTCTGAATAAAACTCATCTTCTTCATTCGCTTTCTTCATTCTTGGTACTGCCAGTCCGTGATCATGAGTTCCAACATTCCCCCTCAAGTAGGAGTCCGGAGATCGGACACCTAGCTATCCTAAAAAATGTCTGTGCAAGGGACCAGCCAATGCCTTGGTAAAAAGATCGGCAATTAGAGAAGAGAAATGACAATCGAGTTCAATATGCTTCGTGCATTCATGAAACACTGGATTTTTGGCGATATGGATCGCTGCCTGGTTATCACACTGCAAAGATATTGGGAGAGAAGGAGAGATAGAGAGATATGAGAGTAAACAGACAATCCATGCGAGTTCAGTAACTAATCGAAGCATGGATCAATATTCCGCTTCTGCAAAAGAGAGTGCAACAACAGGTTGTTTCTTGGACTTCCAAGAGATAGGACAACCACCAAAACTAATATAGAAACCACTGACAGATCGTCGAGTATCAGAACAAGCTACCCAATCTGCATCACAAAAACCAAAAATTTGGAACGAAGAATTCGAATTGATGAATAGCCCTAGTCCTGGATCCTTTTGTAGATGGCGAAGAGTGTGATAAGCTGCCTGGAGATGACCTGTCCTTGGGTTTTGCATAAATTGACTCAAAGTCTGAATAGTGTATGAAAGATCCGAATGAGAGTGAGTCAAGTAATTCAATTACCCTAAAAGTCGTCTATACATGCTGGGGTTGGAAAGGAATTCTCCAGAATCCGTAGTCAATTTGATGGAAGAATCTAAAGGTGTGGAAGCAAATTTTGTCCCAATTTCTGGATGTTCAGCAATGAGGTCCAGGGCAAATTTCCTTTGAGTAACAAGTACTCCATCAGGTACATGTAGGAATTCCATACCTAAAAAATAATTAGCAATCCCCAAATCCTTAATTTTGAATTCTGTGTTGGGAAACAATTTCAACTCATCAATTTCCCTTTGATTGTTACCCGTCAACAGGATGTCATCGACGTAAATAACCAGTATAGTGACAAGGGTACCTGAAGACTTAGAAAAAAGTGAGTAATCATTCAATGATGCAACATAACCTCGTGTACCCAAAGGTGCTGATAGACGTGCATACCATTGGCGCGAGGCCTGCTTAAGTCCATAAAGAGACTTACGTAGCCTGCAAACATGCGAGGGAGATGAAGAAGGCATGCTAAGATGAAACCGCATATAGACCTCCTCATTGAGGTCCCCATGGAGGAAGACGTTGTTTACATCAAGCTGAAAAAGAGTCCAATTGCATTTAACCGCTATGCTAAGAAGGCAGCGAATGGTTGTCATTTTTACCACAAGTGAGTAGGTTTCATTGTAGTCGATCCCTTCTCGTTGTATGTCTCCACGTACAACCAATCGTGCCTTTAAACGTTCCAAACTCCCATTTAACTTAAGTTTCATTTTGTACACCTATTTGCAGGGTAATGGCTTCTTTCCAGGTGGTAAAGGTACCAACTCCCAAGTAGAATTGGACACAAAAGTATCCAGTTCTTGTTGCATAGCAAGTTGCCATCCAGGGTGTGAGGCTGCTTCATGGTAAGACCTGGGTTCCCTTATGCCACTTATAGCATCACTAAGATTCTGGTTGTGTGTGCTCAAAAAGGAATAAGGAAAAGAATCTAGAGGAAAATAAGAAACATTAGGTGAAATCACAGTAAAGGCACTATCACAAATAAAATCACCTAAATGTCTAGGAAAAACAGATTTTCTGGTTGATCTGCGCAAATCTTCTGCTTGAGGTAGCACATGAGAGGGAATAGGTGAAGTAGGAGAAAAAAAATTAGGAGTAGACACGATGAGAGCTAGAGAAGAAACAAGATCGATAGGTGAAAGAGAAGAGTCAAAAGGATCCTCAAGATTTGGAGGAGGGTTGTTTAAGGGAGTACAAACCCGAGGAGATGTGGAATGAGTAGGAACAGGGGATTCTAGGAACAAAGGTTCATTTGAAAGAAAAGACCCTGGGAAAAGTTTAGACATAGGTTCTGATTTGGTGAAAAGAAAAATAGACTCAGTAAACTTCACATTTCTGCTCACCACAACCTGGTTACTCTGAAGATTGAGAACTTTATACCCTTTCTTCCCAAAAGGAAAACCTAGAAGAACACCTGGAAAAGCTCTTGGAGCAAGTTTGTCCCTATTAGAAGATACTGTAGACACAAAACAAAGACAACCAAAAGGTCGGAGTTGAGAATAAGAGGGACTTTCTTTAAACAATTTTTCATGAGGACTGATGTTTCCCAAAACTTTAGAGGGAAAAAGATTTATCAGGTGGGTGGCAGTAAGAAGGACTTCTCCCCAATATTTGGAGGGTAGGTGAGACTGATATAAAAGAGCCCTGCAAATTTCAAGGAGATGTTTGTGCTTCCTTTCTGCTATCCCATTTTGTTGTGGGGTAGCAACACAAGTGGTTTGATGAACAATACCTTGTGAAGTAAAAAAATCTGAGGGGAGAACACCTGAACCTAATTCACAGGCATTATCAGACCTAATAATTTTTACTTTTCTATCAAACTGTCTCTCAACATAAGATAAGAAAGATCTCAATATTGGGAATGCATTGGATTTTGTTGAAAGTAGAAAGGTCCATGTAGATCTAGTGTAGTCGTCTACAATAGTGAGGAAGTATTTTTCCCCTTTGTAGGTTTGGGTCTTGTAGGGTCCCCAAGTATCAATGTGCAATAATTCAAAACTATTTTTGGTGGTAATATGGCTTTTAGAAAATGGCAATTTGTGGAGTCTAGCCATTGGACAAATATCACAAGGAAAATCATGTTTCTCATCTTCTGAATAACATATATCTTTAATGTGCCTTATAGAAGCGTAAGGTAAATGCCCCAATATATAATGCCAAAGTTTTCTAGAGTCAAGAGAATTAGAAAGAGTATTCATTGCATTTGTATTCTGATCATTACAAACTACAGGATTCTTGACTAATTTAGAACAAAAAGACTCAACTTCAGACACTACATGTTTGGACTTAACATGATGTTTGGAAGAAATTAAAGAAGATTGAAAACTCGAAGACTCAATTGAAAAGGGATTTGAATATGATGTGCAATCCTTCAATACATATAGACCAGCAGCAACTTCACCAAAAATCTATTTCCTGTTGAGATTGAGGTCCTATAGAAAACACCCACATTTAGTAAAAAGAAAACCAAGCTCAGTTTGATCAACAAATTGGCTTACAGAAAGTAAATTGTGTTTAAAAGAAGGAACATAGAGCACATTCTGTAGCTCTAAATTAGGAGTGAGGGAAACTATTCCTATGCAAGTGACAGAAACCTTATAGGAATTAGGTAGAGTAACCGAAATTGGTCTAGAAAGATATTTTATGTCATGAAGCAAAGATTTGTAATAAGTCATGTGTTGAGAAGGCCCCGAATCTATGATCCATGGTTTAGAATTAAAAACAGTGAAACATGAAGAATAAGCACTCAAAACAGTTATAATACCAGCCATGCTTGCAAAATGGTTTTCAGAACCTGATGCTTGGGAATCCCCACTTTGAACATACTTAATTATATGTATCAGTCTATCACACTGATTCTTAGTGAAACCTTGAGAATTCACAATATTTGACATAGTGCTTGATCCCACATTTTTGCCAGAATGCTCATTGAGCATAATTCCTTCCTCAGAAGCAGTAGTGAAATTGTTTTCTCCTGTACCAACTGCATTAGCTTTAGCATTGTTCTGAGGCTTCTTTGTCTTGTACGTAAACTTGTAATCTGTAGGGTACCTAATCAACTTATAACAATTTAATCTTACATGGTTGGTCTTCTTACAGTAGGTACAGAACATGTTATTCTTCTGTCCACTGTTTTGGTAACCTGCTCCTGCAACTTGATTGTTCACCCTGGATTGTGGATTGTTCCTCTGTTCATTCCATCTTGTTACATTAAAGCCAATAGAATCTGAAAATCCTATGTTTCCATTATGCACTTCTCTTTGAGATTCCTCATGTAAGATCATGGAATAAGCTTGATTAGTAGAGGGTAGGGGTTTCATCATCAGAATAGTCCCCCTACACCCTGAATACATTTCATTCAAACCCATTAGAAATTGCATCAATTTGATATCTTCATTCATTTTATGGTTGTGTGTTTTAGCACCACACTTACAATCACAGCCACAAGTCATGAATGTGTTCAAAACCTTCATTTGGTCCCATAGCTTCTTTAGTTTGTTAAAGTAACTAGCAAAATCATTTGTACCTTGAGATATGTTGTTGAGATCTCTTTGTAACTGAAAAAGTTTAGCTCTATTAGGTTGTCCATACCTTTCTTGGAGCTTATTCCACAGATCAACAACAGTTAGGCAATAGATAACACTCTCTGATATCTCCTTGCTAAGAGAATTCAACAACCAAGCAATGACCATGTCATTGCACCTTCTCCAGTGGTCAAAAAGAGGTGAGTCTTCTTGTGGAACAATTGCTTTGTCATCAACAAAGCAAAGCTTATTCTTAGCTGACAGAGAAATTAAAACTCCTTTTTTCCAGTTTCCATAATTAGAACCATCGAAACCAGGTGAATCTGATGGAGTCAAGTAGTATGGATGACTGGAATTGACTACATAAGTGGTTTTCTCAGTTGAGGAGGAAGATTTGTCAACTACGATCTTAATTGCCATCTCACTAAAATTGAGTGAAACAGTATAATGAAGAAAAAATAGGAGAGAAGATGAAGAATTTCCCCTAAAATGCTTCTGATACCATGAAAGATTTCAAAGAAATCTTGAAGAATTATTTGGGAATTTTTTTTTTCTTTTCACTGAACCAAACAAAACTATACAAAGAGTTGCTTACTTATCCATGTAAACTAAGGACTAGAATGTCAATTTAAAAAAGAAGTAGGTAACCAACTCTGACTATATACTTTACAGCTCATCCTATTATAATCTAAAGAGTCTTTTCCTATACAATGTGAATTAATATAAGCAAAGTTGTATATTGAAATGAGCTGGTGAAATGGCATTTGTGTGCTTCAGATGGGATGAAACCCAAAGATAAAATATCGGGCCCAAGAGACGTTTATTCCAGAAAAAGGCCCTCAACCAGTGTCCGAATAAAACTCATCTTCTTCATTCGCTTTCTTCATTCTTGGTACTACCAGTTGGTGATCATGAGTTCCAACAATGACATTAACATGCATTAGCTTAGGAGTTAAGGGAATGTTACACAATCAAAGATCAAGAAAGAAGACGCAGTCAATGAACATTACAGGGTGAGAAATCTATCAACCTGAGGGTCTGATACCACCAGATGATTCTCACTCCTGTATCACTCTCTTTACAAAGATATAGCAATCATATGTTAAACTCTAACTTCTGGAAAACTTCCCCTTGTCTATACTATACTATATATTCCAAGACAGCACAAGATAAGCTCATCTTTTAATCAACAAGGGATAGCAATCAAGTTTGCCAAGAAGCATGCAGTCACATGGAAAAAGCACCATAACCATTAACTAGAAACAGATACCCGAATCCCCTAAAAAATGAAGTTGACTCATAAGATAGCCCCTAATGAATGAATTTACCTCCATGATGGAAAACCAATGCCGCCACAATCATGGAACATAAAAATATCAGGACAGAACTGATGATGACCATAATGAACAGAAAAATCCATAATCAGAATTCAGATCCAGGTAATTCAAGCAGTTATTAAACTGTTAAAAGCTAATGAAGCAAATAACAATGTTTTGGGCGTCAAGTTATACTCAAAGTGGTTATCGTCAAGTAGACATAATTGAATTTTCTACAACTTAACATCTTCAATATTAACCATCTGATACCTCTTCAGTAGTTTTAGACATGTTTCCAACTTGTCGACACTAAAGTGTTATATAAGCGACTCTCCTCTAGCTTATGCATCGACATCTAGAAATTCAAATAGCTCACCGGAAGTTAAGTTCTATTTCCTATCATGAAAGCACAAATCATGTGCAGGTTAGACCTCAAATCTCTGGAAAACACAAAAAACTATGAAAACGTAAAAACGTACCCATAGTAGAGTGCAGAATGTATATCCTTCTCCAGCACTTGTGGAGTAACAACGAGAACTCATTTCTCTTTCCATAAACTCACTCTTCTCAAAGGATTGTTTGACCTGTCAGATAAATTGTGCACTCCTGCAATCAGTTTAGAAACAATCGTCTCAAAATGTAAATAACAAAACATTTGCTCTTTTAGGACATTGGATTAGGAAAGCAACTTTAAACTAATATAAAGAAAAATAAAACTTGTAGCTTACTTGTGGAATATCTACAAACTTATGTAATGCTTTCACCTGCTGCAGAACAAGTGGGCATTAAGGAGCTGCATAAACATTTTTTCCAACCATTGGGACACCATCCAAAGGATTTAAAATATCATCTAAACAGGACTGCCATTAGTAATTGAAGGGCTTATCAGGATTCAGCCATCTCAACAACTCACATCTCCTTTGTTCACAAATTCATAAAATGCATAAAACTAAGTATCTGTCCTAATATGGTTGCTGCATAATTTTAAACAGTTACTAGCATAAGATGTGCACTCAATACACAAGAGCTCAGAACTATACCTTGAAAAGTAAAAAAAACAATGTAACAAGTAGAACATACAAAAAAACTAAACATTGTATTCATATTAGCCAAAATGCCAGAAACAAACAAAATACAAAATACATCAATCAATATAGTGCAATTTAAACGGCTTCAAGTACTATATAAGTGCCGAAAATAGATACAAAAAGAGTTCAAGTCACTATATAAGTGCCGAAAACAGATACAAAAGAGTTCAAGTAACTATATAAGTACCGAAAATAGATACAATAGTGGTAAAAACATCAACTCCCGATCAACTTTACCCCTTCCAATTTATGTCAAAATAGTGAGATCCACTCCATCAGCCACCCTTTCAATAGAAAACCCTCCTCCAAGTTGGACCTATAATCTACACAATTGCAGAGAATTTTGGTTATTTCTGTGCAATAGCAACAACAGAATGCATTTGACTTTCATTCCTGACCAGTATCCTCTCCTACTTCACAACCCACCGCTCAATTTTACCCATATTCCGGCGGGTTTTTCCCACAGCTGGATGATCACCGATTCATTTTGTCATCCTCCAATACCTTTCGAGATGTGTAGTGCATTGTCTGGTGAAACGACCCATTATTTCTCTTTCAAAAGCGCCAAACTAAAATTTTGATAGAAGCCCGAAATCAAATTGTGAGAAGTGATTCACTCAACTCTATGAGATTTGTTTTATATAAGAGAAATGGGAAATAGTTTAGTGGCAAGCACGCCAGTTGTGCTTCTTTTAATTTTTTTTCTTTTTTTTTAATTAATAATTTGTAATTTTCCCTCCATTTGATATTGATGAATGATGACGTTTTTGAGTTAATGAATTCAATGATTTTGAAAAAAAAAATTTTGTTCCGATAACATGTTGAGTAAAACTATGTACATAAAAAACTAATTATTTATGCAAGTTTAACTATTATTGTATTTTATTAAATGATGAATTCAATTTTTTTTTAAAAATATAAAAAGAGATAAACATCTTGTTTGATTTTAAATAAACACATAAAAATCATGGCAGAGTTAGCATACATACAAGTAATCATTGTAGCATCTAGATATTTGTTTATGGTAGAAGATGCCGCTCTCCAATGAAATATTTGTTTGAAGTGTTTGAGATTAGACAGTGGTGTACAAACTTATTTATATATTGTAATGAGCAGGTCGGTCATTTTTGGAAAGTCTCATGAATTTACCGTTTTGTCCTTCTCGATATCGACCTCGAGTATTTTATGATTGAGTTTGAAAAGTTGATTTTGATCTTGGAGTTAAAAGTTGAGAATTTTGTAAGTTTTGGGTTTGAAAGGCTAATATTGTTAAGAAA
Organism: Solanum pinnatisectum; assembly: GCA_035578085.1. Lineage (NCBI taxonomy): Eukaryota > Viridiplantae > Streptophyta > Magnoliopsida > Solanales > Solanaceae > Solanum > Solanum pinnatisectum. Next base: position 17,642,404 of record CM069084.1, on the reverse strand, counting down.
ATGGCTTTTGGAGTCTTTTGGAGTTTCGAGTGCTGGAATGAAATTCTATCGATTCCATCAATCTCGAAATTGGAATCTCAGATGTGAGATTTGTCGGTTTTAGATTCTGAGTCTTTTTGAGGAATTGTTGTGAAATGGTGAAAATTTAGCCATTGGGTTGACTTTGGTCAACATTCGGGGTTCGGATGCTCGGATTGGAATTCTGAGGGTTCTGCTGGGTTCGAGGGATGATTTTAGGCCTAAGCGAGGTTTCCTTGTCGCGATCGTGTAGCACTAATTTGAGTTGCATAGTGATGGTCAACTTTAATGAGTTGACTGATTTTACTCATCAATTATTTGCTCATTAACTCAACTTTATCAAAAGAAGTACCACGAAATGGTATCTATTTAATAACACAATTATAATTTTATTTAAAGAATTTCATGAAAATGTAAAACTCGACTGAAACCACGTTAGAAAGGAAGAAAGTAAATATAAGAAATGACATTACGCACTCCATACTGATATTTTAACATGTACAATTTGCAAATTAATCAAACAAATTTGCATGAATTAATTAGCTCCTCCCATAATTTATGAATTCAAATGTCTGTAAATTGAACTAAATAACAGACTAATTTTTTCATTTGTTCGTCATTAATTTCCTCTACTTTTATGTTCTTCCTTTACCACACAATATTTATTGGTATGTATTTGACATCAAATCGACACCTCCTCTAGCCACTTTATATATATATATATATATATATATATATATATATATATATATATATATATATATATATATAGAGAGAGAGAGAGAGAGAGAGAGAGAGAGAGAGAGAGAGCTAATTGAATTATTTTTTCACGAAGATTATTATCGGTAACTTCTTTCAAAAGTTCTATTACATTATCAGAAATAATAGTGTTCATATTCAAATCTTCAAATTAAGATTATAATTTATAAAATTCATCATTTTCACATGAACAAATATTGCCTTGACCAGTTTTACAAGTATCACAAGGATATATATTAACATGTTGGTTATTATCAGATAAATTAGGCAAATCAATTTCTTATTCTAAACCTGACTCAGATTTGTAATCGGACTCCGAACCAGAGGTGTATAAGAAGCTATAGACCTTATCATGAACTTCTTCATCAAGTTCTAAATTCAAGAAACCATATATAAATTTATTTATATTTAGATAAAGTCTAGATCTTTCATGGCAACTACAAAAGCAAAGTTAGATATCCGACATACATATGATTCTTTTAGCCGGACATAGTCACGGCTCTAGATCGGAGAAATAGAAGTAAAAGAAAGGAAGAATGATAAGTACCTTGTGACAAGGGCCAACACTAGGGCATGTGCGAACTATACACTTTATTCACAACTCCGGTAAGTATCCGGCGAACTTACAAAATACAAAAGCCAAAAAGACAAAGAGAGCTTTACAAAAGAAAAGAGAAAGGATTTCTAAAACCTGCTCTTCCTAAAAGAAAATAAACTAATTTATAGAAGGAAAAAAAAATCTTTGTACAGTAGAAATGGGCCCTTATCAATAGGTCCCCTATGCACAGTAACAGTGTATCTACTGTTGCTCAACAGTGCTTCTACTGTTGATAGATATTTTTACTATTCAAGATAATCTTCACATCTTGTCCTTCTTTTTAATTTCTTAGAGGAGATCTTCCGCCTCTGTCAGCGCATCTTTCGAAGCTGGGTTTTCTGACTCAAATGGTTGAGCCTCTTAAATATCATACTGAATATCATCACTTGTTTCACTCCTCATAGAAGTGTCAGATTTTGCGTACTGAGTGATATTGAGGAGTAGATTCCTCCTGACTTCATCTATATAATTATTAATCATTTCTTCTTTGTTTTCATCCTGATTAGAAATCCTTCTAGCCATATGCTTAACTGAGCTATCAGCAATTATCCCTTTATGAGGAGAAGTACAATATTCCTGGATTTTCTGGAAAATAAGGTCCAGAAGTTCTTGCCCATATAAGGACTTTGTTTTGGGATCTTTCTTCATTAATTTGTCCCAAAAGTTGTTATAATATGTGCGATATATACAGGGAATTTGTTCTTCGGTAAAACCTACTTCTGGAGTCCACTTATGAATCCAGGGAATAGAGAATTTTATGAAGAAATGAATTTGTTCAATTTTTTCCATATAACAGATATGATCTGTATGGTATAAATTATTAAGGTCTGGCGAAATCTTAACCCATTCTCTGTATAATTTTAAAAAAGGGTCAAGCAAAATCTTCGTCGTTGGGTCGTGGTATGACCACCAGTTTAAGAACCAATTAGGAATTGGCTCATCAAATATGTTTGCACAAATCTTAATAAACTAAGTATAATTATGCCTCTCATTATTGTAGTGGAGAACTTTATTAAAAGCATTAATATAATCCCAATAAGTGAAATTTGTAGGGATCTTGTTTAGGCTGATCTGCCTTTCTTTCATTGAGGAAATACCCCAATCTTCGATAGATATAATCTGTTTTATAATCATTTTTGAGAAGTTATAAACATTCTCGCTGGTGTTATATCCTGAGAAGTGCTGAAATTTAACACTACCAGTGTTCATCAAAATGGTCTCATAATAGGAGCGGATTTTGTATGACTCACCCGAGAAATATAATCCATTAATCAAATACCACTGGAATATCTTCCAGGGTTCTTCTTTTCTCTGAATTTCAGAGTTTTCCAAAAGAAATATCATTTCTTTCTTTTCTACCTTTTCGTAAGATTTGATATCATCAATATCTTTTTTTGCTATGGATGCAAAGGTATCACTCTTCTTTTGGGAGAGATACTCCTATAATTGTGCGTATAATGGATTATTTTCTGGAATATCTTCCAGATGAATAGAAGAAGTTGTATTTTGAGAGCTTTTTAAATTCACCAAGCTCATCCCTCCTTTTTGTATGATTGGAGGACTAGATGAAGAGGATCCGTATGATGATCCTGATGAGACTGAGGATGATCTTCCTCTTCCTCTAGTATAACCGCCTTTTCCTCTAACCTTGGTTACCCAATGAGGGTCCATCCTACCAACAAAACATTTTGTTTTATTCGAAAGCATAATAATTGTTATAATAATACAGTTCATCGTCAAAATTGACAATTTCCTCTATCATATGCATAGAGTAGACATCCCTCAGCATATCGTCTATGATTTTCCATAAAATTTCTTCCTTCATATCTCGATTGAGAGGAAGTACTTTTAAGATAGTGACCAAAGTTTTTTCTGTAAAGAAATGAGACAAAAAACTCATTGTGTAGACAAATATTCTCTAGATAAGAAATTTGGAAGAGAGTTATCACTCCCCTTCTTATAATGAATTTCAAAATCAAAAGGAACTAACTGGGCCTGCCACCTAGCAAATATTATTTTTGATGCATCATGTTTAAAATCTTTATCAAACATATATTTTACAGATTGTGCATCCGTTTTTATCAAAAACTTTTGATTATATAAATCATCCTGAAATTTTAATACGCATTTAACGATGGTCAACATTTCATGAGCCACCGTAGCATATTTTTTCTGCGCATCACTCCATTTTTCAGAATGAAATCAAATTAAGTATTATTTTTATTATGGGGATTAATTTGTTTCAATATTCCACCATAACCAATGTTAGACGCATCTGTCTCAATAATTTTTTGCCATGCAGGGTTAGCAAGAGTTAAACAAGGCAAAGATTGCACCCTCAATTTGATATTCTTTACCAAATTGGTATGACTATCACTCCATGGTGTTTTATGATCTTTTTTCAGCCTATCATATAAAGGGGCCAAGTCTTTAGATAATTTTTTATAAAAGGGGGAAATATAATTCAGACTTCCCAAGAATCTTTGCAACTGAGTCCTATCTGAAATAACATTAGGAAACTTAGAAGCTAAGTCAATCGATCTTTGAATTGGGGTAATCTTCCCTTGACAAATAAGATGTCCTAAAAATCTTATATTAGTTTGAAATAAACTCATCTTTGGTTTAGAAATCACCAAACCATTTTGTATAACAATTTTCTTGAAAATATCTAAATGTTTAATATGCATTTCAAGAGTCTTTGAGTAGACCAAAATATCATCAATATAAACAATGATAAACTCCAAATATGGGTTGAAAATGTCATTCATAATTTTCTGAAATTCAGAATGAGCGTTTTTTAAACCAAAAGGCATAACATTCCACTCGTATTGTCCAAATGGGACATTAAATATTGTTCTATAAGAATGCTCTTTATTCCAAAAAATGGAGCGATGCTCAGAAAAAATATGCTACGGTGGCTCATGAAATGCTGACCATCGTTAAATGCATATTAAAATTTCAGGATGATTTATATAATCAAAAGTTTTTGATAAAAATGGATGCACAATCTGTAAAATATATGTTTGAAAAGATTTTCCTAATTGGTTCTTAAACTGGTGGTTATACCATGGCCCAACGACGAAGATTTTGCCTGACCCTTTTTTGAAATTATACAGAGAATGGGTTAAAGTTTCGCCAAACCTTAATAATTTATACCATACAGATCATGCCTTTTGGTTTAAAAAACGCTCCTTCTGAATTATGGCTCTTGTTGCAAATAGAGAAGGACTTTGTTTTGGGATCTTTCTTCATTAATTTGTACCAAAAATTGTTATAATATGTGCGATATAAATAGGGAATTTGTTCTTTAGTAAAACCTACTTCTGGAGTCCACTTATAAATCCAGGGAAGGTTGTTTACCCACCTCAATCATCATTTGTTTTACCTAATAATACTGGGATTATGTTTACTGGGAACGAAATCAAAACCCCGCAAATCGCCAGCGTGTAGGCTAGGTTTTACACATTTAGTAGTTGTAAATCTGTGTTTACCATGTAATATATGTAAATCAATAGCAGGTTATGGATAGACTTCGCGAACTGGGTAAATTGTTGGGTAAATTCCAGAACTAACATAATGGGAATTTATCTTTAGAAGAACTTGATGGATTGTGAGGATTTTTGTAAATTGTTACCTTGGATGGGATTATGGCAAGAACTAGGGCATGAAATCAAGGGTGAAACTGGGCTAACGAATGCATGCTACATTTGATTTGGGAAATTGATGAACTTGAGAAATCATGACGAATTAGGAGTAAACCCTAATAATAAACCTTTCCGATGAACCGGAGTAGAGCTTGATTTATGTATAGGGGGATTGGGAATTGGTGGTGATATTCGTAGGTGATGGTTGTGATTCTATGGTTGTGTAATGTATGCCTGTTCTTGCTTCATTATGATGCTTGTATATGTATGAATATTGCAATGTTGATCATACTTGTGGTAAATGAGATATATGAACTATCCTTGCTATGAAATCATGAAATAAATGTATGATCTTAATGATGTTAGTGTGGTGTGTGATTGTGGATCGAATTGCCACGTTCCGGCACAACTAATGGATCGGGTTGTCATGTTCTGGCACAACTATTGGATCGGGTTGCCACTTTCCGACACAACTATGGGATCGAATTGCCATGTTCCGTCAAGCAAACTATTTGGGTTGGGTCCCATAAGAGGACCAATGATGTGTTATATAAATGTGAGTTATTCGTTGTTTGTGTACTTGTTGACCTTAATGTATATGCTTGAGATACGGTAGTGAGTAAAGTATGGTGTTGGTCTACTTAGTGGAAATTAGTGGACTCGTGCGATGGCAATTTATAGTTGATCGTTTCATGGATGGGAGTTGGTGAGAGTAGAGATAGTGTATGTAAGGGAATGGCTGCATGGACTTCACGTTGGGGGAAAGGAGATGGGTAGTTAAGAAGGCTTGAATCATTATATTAGGTGACTTTGGTTGATAGTGTGATGAGGAAGTAAGGTACGATGGGTCCACACAGCAGAGGCGTGGTGGTGCTTGGGAAGATCCTTACGAGTTAGAATGGTAGGCTATGATCAAGAATTCGGCAAATGGGTTGACTTAAGAAGGGAATTAGTTGTTAGATTTGGGAGTATAATTTAGAAGTAACCCAAGACAGGGTAAGGGTGGAGGAGCGAGTGGTTTATTTCATGACCTTGCTAGTTGGTTTCTTATATTATGTGGTGGGCGTCAGGTTGACTGATGATGCCTACCAGTACGTGTGTTTTGTACTGATACTACTCTTGCTATGTCTTGACATAGTCTGGATGCAGGATTGGTGACGTTTCATTAGGAAGACGAAGAAAATCTCCAGCAGCTTCTGATATTTTTTCCGCATGGTGGGAGTTGTGTCTTTTATTTTATTGTCCAGTTATACTCTTAGTAGCTCTTGTACCTGTTTAGACTAGATCCATGTATGCTTGGCAACGGAATTGGGAGGTGCGGTGCCTCCGCACCGTTCGCGTCCTGCCTCGCTCGCTACCGATTAACTCCATTAACAGTCCGGAGGGTAACGGACGAAAATTGGGATTTACCAGTTAGTCCCGGTTCCGATCCCGGTTCGGTCCGATTTTTTTTAAAAAAAAAAAAAATTTACTAGCCGTTGAGAGCCGTTGGGCAACGGGTTAGGCCCCACCAACGGCTCTTTCACCCCCATAACTCCCCTTTACACCTCCTTACCCCCCCCCCCAAACTTTTTTTAATACCCCAACCTTCTAAAAACTACATTTTCATCCTTTTTTTTTTAACATAAAATCTCCCAATCTTTCATTCTTTTCACTCACAAAAATATAATCTTCTACTCTCTCTACTCTCTAATCTCTTTTTCTCGTTAAAATTACGAATTTGGTCTTTGCAAATTGGAGCTTCAAAATTCAACTTTCAATTTTTGGCTTTCGCTCATACACGTCTACTTTTTTAAGTAGACATTTGTTACATTCGTTCCAACTCACTTTTCATTTAGTTATTTATTTGTGTGCATTTAATTATTTATTTTGTGAGTAATTAGTCTCTAGTCTCTACTTATTTAGTTATTTATTTGTTTAAAACTTTGCATTACATTTTCGTATTATATATAATTTACTACTTTTTATATTTGAATATGGATTTCGGTAAAAACAATGTTGAGAAGGGTAAAACAACAATAGTTGATTCGATCACTAATTTATGGAGCTCAAAATCCAAGAAAGAAAAAAAAAACCGGTAGTACTTCTAAATCTACAACTAAAAAAACTTCTCAATTAAGAATAAATAGGATGATTATATGCATGTTGATGAAATTGCTTTTAATATTGATAGTAATCGTGGATTAGATCCTTATCATGAACATTTACAAAGAAGATTTGGTAATTTTGATGAGGAATTACCTGAAGATGATGAACATGATAATGTTAATGATTATATTGATAGTTTTGATAATAATGTTGATGAATATGATAATGATGAAACTCAGCCAGCTACGGCTACTCCCACTCACAATCCCTCTTCCCCTCCCGCTCCCTTTTGTTGTCCTACTTCCGTCCCCCCCGTGCATCCTAGGACTAAGGTAGAATGCGCTAAAAAATCAGTTGTGTGGCAATTTATGACTCAAAATGAAGATAAAACACAAGCTATTTGTAATAAATGTAAACATAGAATGAATCATAAAACTGTAGGAAAACAGTGTGGGATGAGACATTTGAGTAATCATTTAATGTCATGTTGTAAAAATGAATTTTTGCATGCTAAAGCTATAGCCGAAGCTAAAAAGAATGGTACCACCCTTCCTGAAAATGTAGGAGTAGAGGTCTCTAATATGGTCCAAACACAATTAAATCCTTCTAATGTTTCTGGCTCTAGTATACAACAGTCATATAGTAGAGAAATAGATCTTAAAGAATTAGCTAAAATGATTGTTGTTATGGGTTTGCCATTTAGTTTTGCTGAAAATCCCGATTTTATTCATTATATTCAAATTGTGTACAATCCACATTTTAAAGGTTTTACTAGAAATACAATTAAAAAGGCTATCTTTGATTATCAAGCTCAACATTTTCAATATCTTCGTTGTTTATTTTATTATAATAATTGTAAAATAGCTATTACTTCTGATATAGGCCGTAGTGTAAATGGTAATGATTATTTCACTTTTACTGCACATTGGATTGATGAAAATTGGACACTGCAAAAAAGAATTTTATGTTATAAATGTTGTGAAATGCATAAAACCGGTAGTTGTATAGCTCAAACAATTATAGATGTTTTACAAAACTATGAAATTTGTGATAAAATAAGTAGTGTCACCTTAGATAATGTTTCTAATAATAGAATTGCTGTTGAAATACTAAAACCGTCTCTTTGCCCTATTTATATTGATGGTTTTCATATTAGGTGTGCTGCACACATATATAATTTGATTGTTAGAGTTGGTATAGCAATGTATAATGATGGTTGCATAAAAGTTGAAACTGCATGTCATTTTATTTTTAAATGTCAAGTTAAGTCTAGACGCAGATATTTTGAGAATCGTTGTCGTGAATTTAATCTTCCACCTAGAAAAATTCCTAAATCAGTGTGTACTAGATGGAATTCTTTATATGAAATGCTTGAAGTCGCTTATGAATATAGGAAACCTTTACAAATGGTTTGGAATGCTCATAATTCAAATATGACATATAGACTTGATGATAATGATTGGAATGACATAAAAAAACTTATAGAATCCTTAAAAGTTATTTATTTAACTACAAAAAAAAATATATGCACTTTATTATCCAATATTTGCTCTGTTTTACCTAATATTTGTGCTATTTCTAGTAAATTTTATAAATTCAAAAATAAACCAAGATTTGAAGAATCTGTTAACAAAATGATTGAAAAATTTTAAAAATATTTTATTCCTATTCCTCAAATTTATTTAACTGCTTGTTTGTTAAACCCACATTACAAAGATGAAGGTGCATCACGAATGGTTGATAAAATATATTTTAATTTGGGTATTGATAGTGAAGATGATGAAACACCTAGTTGTCAAGATGTTAAAGATAGTATAAAAATTGAAGCTAGAAAATTGTATGACTTGTATAATTCTAACATAATGAATGTAGTACGTAATGAAGAGCCTCAAAGTTCTAGGAGTAGATATAATAATGAAAATGATATTGATGATATGATAGATTGTTATCTTGAACTTTCTCATAATGATAGAAATGATTTTGATGCATATATTAATCAAAATATAGAACCTACTACTGTTGATCTTCTAGAATGGTGGAGCAATCGCGGCCAGGGATTTTCAAAACTTCAACTGGTTGCTCGAGATGTGTTAGCTATTCAAGCATCTTCAGTAGCTTCGGAAAGCGCTTTTAGTGCAACAAGATATCAAATTGGAGAGTATAGATATTCATTTGCAGCAGATAGCTTGGAGATATCAGTACTATTTAGAGATTGGATTAATGGCGAGAGAAGGAGTTATGGTCGTCCACCTTTACCGACCAAATTTGAAAATGACATTGATGAAATAATACAAGATTTTAGTGACGACGACATTGATGCAATGGAGGAACTAGCTAATCAACCAATTCCAGAGCATGTTACTAGAGAAATGTTAAAAGATTTAAAAAAAGATTTCCTTGGTAGCATGAACTATTAAATTTAAATGTCTATTAGTATGAGTATAATAATTCGAGGTCTAATTCAAACAGAACCCTTTCTAGAAGGTGGTTGTGTAGATTAGATTTTTTAATACTCTACTAATATTTTGTAACTCAACTTGTACTATTTAATTAATATTAATAAAAGCATAGGCTATTCGCCTTATTTTTTTTTTATTATTGTCTTGAATTTAAATTTTCAAACTTTTAATGAGTGAAATTTAAACTTTTATAGTTTTAAAGTTTGAATTTAAATTTTCAAACTTTTAAAGAGTGAAATTTAAACTTTTATAGTTTTAAAGTTTGAATTTAAATTTTCAAACTTTTAAAGGGTGAAATTTAAACTTTTATAGTTTTAATGTTTGAATTTAAATTTTCAAACTTTTAAAGGGTGAAATTTAAACTTTTATAGTTTTAAAGTTTGAATTTAAATTTTCAAACTTTTAAATGGTGAAATTTAAACTTTTATAGTTTTAAAGTTTGAAAGTTTGACTTTAAAATTATAAAATTTTTAATATTATTTGACTAATGTTCCTAATTTTTAAAATTTTAATATATTTTTTTTAATTCTATCCGTTGGGACCCGATTTCTGGTCCGGTCCGTTACCGGTCCAAGACGGGTATACTTAATTATTTCTAGAATTACTGGTTCCGGTCCGTCCCGGTTCCGGCCCATGGTGCCCGGTTCCGGTTCCGTTCAGTCTCGGTCCGGTAGTGCCGTTACCGGTCCCGTTGCCACGCTTAGATCCATGGGAGTTGTTAAATTACTTTACAAGTTTTTTTTTTTTTACAAAAGCGCTATTTATGAAACCTCAATAATTTTGCTATTTCGTTTTCTTTAAAATTTCTACATATTTTATTTTTTGGGATATAAGGGTTCTCCTACTTAGGTGTTAGAGTGGGTGCCTGCACGGCCTGGTGGGTTGGGTCGTGACGATAAATTTTTTATTGTAATGACTTCTTACGAGTATCTAAGGTTGTGGTTTGCTACTAGTTAGTGAGTAAAATGATCGTAGAGAAAGTGGTAGGAGGTGTTGGGACACCGCTCGAATAGAATTGAAATGAGCTAGAGTCATAAATGGAGAGAACCAGTGGAAAGAAGCTTAGCCTTCGAAAGGAAGCGAGAACAATGATATTTACTTTGATTGGAAGGACCAAAAATATATCTTTAAGTGGTTGAGAATTTGGTTCAGAGACACGTAGTTCCATCTGTTTTGCTATGGTTATGGTGATAGTGTTACATGTCGCTCATATCAGTTAAAAGTTGTTTGGATAAGATTTGAGAAAGAAGCCTACAAACGTTTGACTCGAGTGTGGTGATAAGTTCTTTTTTGGTTTTGACTTTGGTAAGAGATACAATTGATTTTTTTTTAAGGATACAGTAAGATCAATGGAGAGAGGATTAATTATAGGCTAAGATGCGTGAATTCATAAAGATCTCCAATGTATGAGCTAATGTTGATAGATAATGGGATTGTGTTACACAGTTGGGATCGAAATTCAAGTTTTTCATGGTGAGTTTATATTCGTGGTAGTATGTTTTGTCAAGGTATGGATTGGTAAGGTAAGAAATGATCGATCACATTAAGTATTGAGCATTTGGAAGGACTTGTGTATAATTTGAGTTGTAAATTGGGTTACTTTTGATTGTTAAAGGACCTAAGGGAGGTTTCACATAATGTTATGGTTTAGAGGATAAGGTAAAAATGTCGTGGGTTGTTGGCCAAAGAATAAGTCTGGTAAGTGAGTTAGCAAAAAGAACCAAATTTTTGTGTATTGAAGAGTTTAAGGTATTTGAAGTTTGCGTCATGGAAAGAATTTAAGAAAGCTGAAGGAATAAGTCATCTCGTATAGATTTTTGGTTCATTGAAAGGTTGTAGAAATTTTCGCCTTTGAATTTAAAAATGATTATGCAAGGTGGATTGGTTCGGTACAAACTATCTAGGGATTTATCAATGACTTTAATGAAGATTGAGTTCTTATTTAGGTGACAAACAATGAGGTGTGAAAGATTCTACATGGTTATGACAGGCTAGATTGTTCAAATATTGGTATGTGACTTATGGATGCACAAGAGTATGGATATACTGTTATACATGGTTATTGAGGATTTTAAGGAAATTGACCTACTGTTATACATGGTTATTGAGGATTTTAAGGAAATTGAAACTACTATTTTAAATGGGACTATACAGACTGTTGTGATGTACTACATAGACACTGGATGTTAAATAGAGGTTATGAGCTTATAGTATACAAAATTATTTGAGTGACTAAGGATTTCTATGAGTTTTAGAATGAGTCATGTGACGGTTTGAAATGGTAGTTGAAATATTGTATGTGAAAGTTTGTGTGAAGTTGACTGTGGGTGTGAGTTAATAGCTTTATCTTTTTGGGAAGGTACTATCCGGTTTGAAATTTGTGCCATTAGACTTGGATGAAACCCATATCGATCATGAGATGCTTAAATGGAAAGAGAGGGAGCCCTAGTTCAGAATTTTTGGAGGCGACGATGTGTTTGTGAAGAAGACTTTGATACTAGTGTCAGTTTGAGGGTAAGGTAAATGACTGGTGCAGTTATGATGTTTGTTGGTACTAAGATTGCTAGCTTTAATGAATTACTGTGAGAAGTATGTGGGGTTTGATGAATCGAGTATTTGTAATATTGTAATGGGGATCAGACTGGTTGATTGTGGACGGCCAAAAATCGAGAGATGTAGTCAGATGAATGGAATTTTATTTATATAGGCACTATGGAAGGAGTATCTTCTGTCATTCGACCTTGCTTTCGTATATTCTTATGACCACCTTCTTCGTACTGGATATTATTTGGAGTGTGATTCACTGCTTATGCTACTCATGTTTCCACATCTATGAGTGAATTCCTAGTGGTGGATGGGTGTATCGATCCTGCGATTGTCCTCTTGGTAGGATAGAAAGCTTGGGCAAACTTAATTATTTTAGATATGACATATTTGATGTTGTCTTGGAGAAATTGAAGTATTCTAGTGGTTCTACGTGTACAACCTTGCTTATGAGAATTTATAGATGAGCTACCATGGGTATTTGCAATTGTACGACAGTTTTAGTATTCATTTAGTCGTTGAGATCACGTTCCAGCTATGTGTGGTTGAATATGGGGATCATTGGGTCTAGTTTTGTTGTTCTTAAGGGTTGTCTACAATCATAGCTACTGATCTAGCATTTTTGATAAATACTGTTAGAGGTTTTGTATGCTTGGGTGTACCGCTTGTTGGGTGGTTACTTGATCTTGTTCTTCTTTGGGTGAGATAAGTTGAATTCTTCCTTGATGAGTACATGATGTCTAAAGTTCAAATTTTTATAACTTAAATATGTGAAAATATTGTGTTGTGAAAAGAAAATTTTGATAAATTATGTGATGGTTTGTGAATTACGAGTGTGTGGTGGTTGGTTCAGATTCACTTATGGTTGTAATTGGTATTGATTCAGAATTTTATTATGGTGACCTGAGAAAAGATTCATTGTGGAATTGTGTAATGGTCTGGAGGGTTTCGGTTCACATTGAGTTCATAGGTTAGTTTGTGGTTTGGTAAGCACTCTTGATTTGTAAATAGGGTAAAGTTTGATTCGAAAGTTTAGTTCTTAGTAGTTGATCTTAATGGAATGATCATAAGGAGGAGCTCACTTAGAGAGATGAACACCGCTGGTAGGTCAAACCTCATGATTTTGGTAATGTCGGTTATTCTTCCTCCTTCTTCTTTATGTTCGAGGATGAACATGGTTTTTAGTGGTGGATAATGTAAGGACCTAGACCCGGAAAGTCATTTTTGATAATTTTGAATAGTCATTTAACTATAGTTAACTAATTTGCAGGTAATCTGCTTATTCTTAATAATAACGGGTCAAGTAGAATTATTACTTTTAAAACATAATGAATTTACAAAATAAAAAAAATAAAAAAATAAAAGGAATGCTTGAGCGGCGGCCGAACACGAGAATTGGAAAACTGCACAATCAGGTAATGCTAAATCTTTGATTTTCTATAGTTGGATTGGAATGGAATAGAACCTGTAGTGTAGCTTTTTTTCCTCTCCCTAGGAGCTCCACTCCTTTTGCTCCCTTGGTGACTCGAACTCGCAATCTTCGGGTTGAAAGTGAGGGGTGCTTACCATCCGAACAACTCCCTCTCGTCTGTCGTATAGTTGTTAATTGGGTTGAAGAAAAAGGAAAAAAAACATAATAAAATAAATAAATCTAAAAGGGGTGGGAATTGTTAAGCTGTTCAACGTGTGGGATTTGAGAGGCAAATTGTCACTCAATCATTAGCTAATCAAATTGCCAATGATTGATGCATGGTAATAAATGGCAATAAGAGGAAGGTTACTACTAAGTACTGTAAGTTACACATTTGGGTCATGTTGTCGTTGCCACTGGTTTTTGTAACAAGTGGCTTCGATTCAATAATATTAATTGTTTATTATATTATAAATTTAGTTTCGGTATATTGGTTATCAAATTAAATAGTAGGTGTGTTGTCTTATATGATTATTATTAGATTTATGATATTGGAGAGGTCGAAACTTAACCCTAGACTTGAAATTTGAAAAATATGAGAGTTGACGTGTAATTGACATCAAAATTAGGAATTTGACTATAAATTCAGGCGAGTTTTTGGGTCTAGGCTAAACTTATAGTTATATGGGTGTTGTTAGTTTCAAACCTTATTGTGATTATTTACTTGAATAGATTGTATTGATTTTGAAGCTTAGTGAAAAGGGAAGACTCAAATCCCGGAGTGATTGTTCGATTATTTGAGGCAAGTGAATTTCTAAACCCTTGTCAAATGTATGGAATACGTGTATTTCCTTGTAATATGTGTTTGGAGGTAATGAGACTTAGTGATGGGTTGACTTGTCCGCATTGATTAATTCTAATGATGAAAAGGGGGTAATAAAAGGGCAATGCCTATAATTGTTTGTGTGTGATGTGTTGAGAATGGTTTGAAAGACTTGTTGAATCATTGTTGATGTTGTATCATGATTGTGTTGTTGTGAATTGTGTAATGTTATGAAAATGATCATCTCCTCATTATTTGTGTGAACATGTCATTTGCATTGTTCTGAGACATGATTGTAACAAGGGTACCTGGTTATGTGAATTGAGAAAGAATAAGGAATTCAAGAGGATGGGCCATTTCGAGGGACGTGCTGTGCACTGTGATTGATACTATATTTCGAGGGACGTATCACGCGTCGTGATGGATTCTATTATCGAGGGTCGTGTCGTACGCCGCGACAGATGCATGGACATATATATCCCCCATGGGTCCTGGACTGAAAGACAACGGGTGTGTATCACTAGGTCAGACATGCATCATTATACTTGAGATTGCATTCCATTACATTGCACATATTTATCATTAGTGAACTTGATATTGTGTTTTGCTAATCTTGTGAGTGCCTTTCTGTGGAACTTTGATTGATGAATATTGAGCTTGTTGTTGAGGATATGTAATCGTTAGAGTGCTTTGTTGAGCTGTGTGCTATGTGAATTATGAACTGTTAGGTTGGGCTGGTTTTATGTAGTTTGTAGTTGTGGAACTTTGATTGATGAATATTGAGCTTGTTGTTGAGAATATGTGATTGTTAGAATGTTGTTGTTGAGATATGTGCTTGTAAATTGTGAACTGTTAGGTTTAGCTGGTTTTATGCAGGTTGTAGTTGTGGAGGTTCGGTTGGGGTGTAAGAAGTACCTATATTCCATCCCCTTAGCTTGTGTACATTTACTTGCTGAGTACCATGTGGTTTGGTACTCACCCCTTACTACTACATTTTTTTTTTGTAGGTTACTAGCTCGGACCTTTGTGATATTTTCTCTTCTCTTTGTCTGAGGCTTCTTGTGGAAGTTTGTGAGGTAGCTGCTTGTCATTTCAGTAGACCTTCTTTCTCCTTATTTACGATCTTGTTCTATTCTAGAAACAATGTCATTTGAATATTGTATTTTCTTTCAATTTTGTTATAACACATTAAAGCCTTGTACACGTGACAACCAAATTTTGGGGGTATTTTTGAGTTGATTATGAAATTTCCGCATTTTATTGTAATGGTTGTTTTAGGCTCACTTGTCTTGGTGGGATAAGACGAGTGCCTTCACGTCCATTTTTGTGTCATGACAGAATTGCAAGAAATATGATTTTATTTGTACCAACAAACACTTCGCATAAATTATATTTATTTTTATTGTTATCTTTAAGTGCGTAAAACTATTTAATGATTTAATTTTTAAGTAAAATGACAGTGCATCGCGTGGGTACGTATAGCAGTATTAAATGTAAAAATGAAGGTTGCCCCTGCATGTTTTGTTTTGATAGTTGATACAAACATGTGCTCTATGCTAGCAAAGACAATTTGAAAAAAGGTTTGGGAAGCTTATATATGAATATATTTAATCAGGCTTAGGATGTTTTTCAGAAACCAACATATATTTTGTTTTTTAATCAGAAACCAACGTATTAAAGTGGTGATGTGACACATTTTTTTACTAAGAATTAAGTTTATCTTTTTTTCTTTCTTTTTGTCATTTTTTCACTCTTTTATTTATCTTAAGTTTAAATTTAAAATAAAGTCCCAGTATAATTAATTACTCACTTTCCCCTCCCTCATTAGGTGTGTAAAACGGCTAAACATGAAGAAATTTTCCATATTTATACCGCCTCTCAATTCTTACTAAAATAATTGACTGAACATTCTAAATTTTATGCCTCATCATATTCATTAGTTAGTGTATAAATATTTTGATGCGGAGTGAGGAAAACATCACTTATATCATGGTGTTTTTTTATTTTTAATTTGACTTGGGAGACTGAAACGAGACTATCACCCACAAATTATATTGATGCAATCATAAATGTACGCGGTCAAGCGAAGTAAAGGATATTAAAAAAATCCGCTCAAGAACTGCAAATGAATCTTAACATTAGAAAGATGTGAATGTCTAACTTCGGTTATTGATATTTATTATTGTTATTTTTTAAAATCATACTTATGAAATTATCTGAATATGTTATTGTTGTTGTTATTTTTATTTAATATTTATCTTTATTTTGTATTGTAATATTTACTAGAGTTGAGGATTGTAAAATTTGCATAGGGTTTTTAATTTATACATAATTAATCATAACATATAATCATGTGCTATGATTTTGAGTTAAATAGGAATTTTTATTTTATTTTTCCGTTTGAAGCAACAATGTACGAATGCTTAATCATAACATATAATCATGTGCTATAATTTTGAGTTAAACAGGTTTTTTTTTTTTTTTTCCGTTTGAAGAAACAATGTACGTTTACTTTATCAAAAGCACAAAAGGAATTGAACATTGCTCGAAATAGCCCGTGCACAACATAAGCCCAATACGGAGGATATTGATGTCGACGTCATATTTACAATTTACATCGCAATTAATTAAAATTTAAAAGTTATGTGAAACAAAAATACTCCATACTGTAAATTTCACGTTCTATTCTTTATCTTTTATTCTTCTCAATATTACAAAAGAGAATCATATCATAGTATACCTTAACCCTCATTACAACTCATATTCATTCTTGTATGTTTTTATTTGTCACAAAACTAAATTTAAAACCTATCACTTTTACACTTGTGAATGCATAGCGTAAAACATTGCCCCTTTTCACACTCACATTACATTGAAATTGATGGCATTGAATGGACCAACACGATCAAGTAAAATTGATAATTTAGCCCCATGGGAGACAACACTTTCCACAAAAAGCTTAACACAAAGTTATCAAAGATCACATATAAGTATAATAGTCAAATATCACTTCCATAAAGTACAATCATTTGGTCTTTACACAAGTTTTTGTTTTATCAAAAACTTTTTTTTTTAAAAAATCAACAGCTATCAAGCATACATGTTGCATGGATTGGTAATTTCCAGACTTCGTCAATATTTAAGCTATGCACAAAGAGTTTTCGCCATTGGTTACTGGTTAAGCTACTGAAATGGAATGAGATAAGAATCTCTAAAGATCTCTCGTCTCCGCTTACACTTCTTGGCTGAATCAACTGTCACTTCTTTCTCCAGAAAGCTAGCGCATCAGTCTTTCTTATTAACCATGTTGTATCATAACCAATTCTCTTGATCCTTCTGCACCTGCTCTCCCTTGTTTAATCAAGAGAGGAAGATGAAATGAGAACCTTTATAGCTGGAGTGCAAAATTAAGAGTGAAAGTTGAATTAAAAAAAAAGAAGGATAGAATGAGTCGTCAATCATGTATTAGAACCAAGAGATTAAAACTTAAAAACACCAGAGGTTTGTGCACATCTTCGAATTTTTGACCAAGCTAATCCATTATTTAAACCAATTCACCAAAATAATATGTTTTAATTTTTTTTACGAAAAGTATAAACGTATTTTACAGTAACGTTTTAGGGTATTTTTTATTTTAAAAATTCAACAAACAAAAATTAACGGAGTGTCGACATTAAATGAATAACTAATACTGACAGTAACATTTTCAGCCTAATACATTACTCGGAGTAACGTTTTATAATACGTTACTGTGAGTAACGTTTTAGGTGTAAAACGTTACTCACAACAACACTTGTTAAGAATCCAATCACGCGTGTCCTGCAAATTCAGAATCAAATCCTGCAAATACAGTCGAATCCTGCAAATTTAAAATGAGAAGTGTAACATATTCTGGATCATTCTCACCAGTTAGTCATGAGTCATATTGGCCATCTCCGAGTTTTAGAATGAGAAGTAATGAATCGTCACAATCGATCAAGGAAAACTAGAATACCTAATGAGATGGATCGTGGTCCTACCATGTATGAGCGAGCTTGTGGATTATGTAGGCAGACAGGACATGATAGGCATCGATGTCCTGATCGTAGTTAAATTTTATTAGTGCAGTTATGTTAATGTCGATGTCCAGTTTTGTTATTTATGTATGTACAATAAGTAATAACTTTGATGCCATAAATTTTTGGGCATCAGGTGAACTCTCTGGTGTTGAAAAAAAGCCTTGTACTCTTTTATTTATCTATATCTCTATTTCATTGAGGTTGTGTTCATCAAAAGAGACACTTAAGTTGTCATTGTTGCAGTATAAAGTAGTAATAAACACTTTAGTTAAAGTAGAGTTCTATTGGACACACAACTAATATAAGATTGGTTTACATGATTTTTCGTTTCATTCTCTTTCAATACTTCATGGTTCAATTGTGTATTTCAACAAGCAACACTTAGTTACAAAGACAATACAGACCAATTTTCTGAGTCCTTGAGCCAAAAATCAACTGCAACTACAATTATGTTGCAGAGTATGTGTCTCTCGCTAGATTAGCCGTAATACTCTTTACAGAAAATCTCTCGCCAAGTGAGATAAACAAAACTAAAGAGAGGAGCACATACACAGCAGAGTATGTGTCCATCTATGTGTGCAGAGAACAAATATTTCATAAAAGAACTATTAAGTCATGCAAGATGTAGGACACAACTAAACACATGACTACACAATGCATTCCTCAAACAAGTATGCATTCCCAACGTAATTGCAAGACATAAGAATCAATAGTCGCAATAAATTCCTTTCATATAACTGAGATATTGACACAAAATGCAAAAGGACCACAATTTGAAGGAATCACAATGTAATTACAAAAGGATGAGATAGTAATTTGAGAATATACGCCCAACGACCACTTTTTAGCTCTCAAACAAGTATGGCATGTGCTCTTATCCAAACAAAGTCGTGTTAGCTTTTTGCGCTGCCTCAATAGCTTATTTCTGCATAAATGATACATATCAAAAAATTAAGATTATGATATGACAATGGTTTTTTCTTAGACAACTGAACACAATATGACAATGTTGATTTAACTAGTACTAAAACTACTTACACAATGTTGATTTTTTGGCATGTATTATAAAACTTTTTTTGGCATATTAACAGATGACATGTCAGTTGCACTTGAGCTAATGCAGCAAACATACACCCTTCAATAGCAATGACTTATCAAAGGAAAAATGCAGACAGCCGCTCCAATCAACAATACCAATTTGCTTGCATCTCTTTGCCTTGTGATTTATTCTTTGCTTTTTTTTTTTTTTTTTGTTGCTACAGTGTCTTTGTTACCTTTTGTTTTTTTCTTTATCTCGTGTTGGTTAAGATTATGACTCCCTGGCAAGTAAAAACAATTGTACCAGTGCGACAAAGCATAGAAAAAAAGAAGCAGTTATGTCAAGAAATAATGGTTCATCAAAGCTTAGACAAAATTGTACCAGTGCCACAAAGCTTAGGAAATATTATACGTTTTTGCTTCACTGATGGTTTACCACCTCACTTGCATTCTCGGGATTATTACCACTCCACTTCATTGTTGGCATCATCTAACTCATTACCTTTTATTTCGATGTTGGAATCCTCTAAATTAGTCATGGCATCAGGGATCTCTATGGACAGTAGCACATGTGATGAGGTAAAATTTGGGGCATTCTCATGTTGAGGCCGATAATTACCAAAGACATTCTCAAGTGACAAAAAGACTTGGATGTGTAGCCCCTTGAAGTGGAACCAATATCACCAGTTGTTTGATAATCTTCTGAGGCTGCTTCGTCCATTTCAACAGGAACTTGTCCTCTCTCAACAGCACGTGCCCTCCTGCCAGCAACACCACCATTGCACGAAACATGTAAAAATCCTCCATTGATGGTTGATCACCGAGTGATTTTGCTTTATCAAACTAGTGAAGTGATCAAACTACGATCAATCATAGGCCGATGAGACCTATAAACACCATACAATCTAGATAATTGAATCACTTCTAAGACTCAAGGAGGGATGAGATGTTTCTTTACAAGGTCTCAAAATTTACCATCACACCTTCTTGTATTTAGAATCATATTAACACTTCCATCCCATATATCTCGTGATCTATGGGTAAGTTGTTCCGTTAATACAAATGATTCAAGTGGACCGGGGTCTAGTTGGTATGTATTAGTAGCAGCCATAAAACTACCTATAAAATAAAAAACACATATGAAATTAAAATAATTAAATAGACAAAATCATATAACATTCACTAAATCTTTTAAACTAGTACTATACGTCACACCAATTATTCATCAAACACATAGATGTTAATTATTTGCTGCCAAAATGAAAAAATTGGAAGAGCCAAAGTGTGAAGCAAGGGCAGAGAGGTGCCAAAAAGAGTATTTTTTTGGCATTCTACTTTCATCTCCTCTCCCATTGAATATTCTTCAACCAAACCTTCTATTTCCCCAATCTTTCCCTCCTCTTACATCAAACCAAACTCATCTGTAGTACAAAAATTTGTTAGATAACTTATTTTTCTCTTTCTTTAGAAAAAATAAAAGAAACAAGAAAGTAGAAATTACTCATTACTAGTGCAATTGTTTTACTGGAAAAGAATGCTTTTCAATGTTCACTTTACAACATACATGAGTCTTCTAAATAAAAATACAGACATATAAGAATCAAAGTATTTGATTGATTCTATTCAGAAGCATTCTACACAACAACAACTATATAAATACGAGAAGATAGAAATTCTAAATCCAAGCATCTTCTATTGTTTTATGAGGAAATAACATACCTCAAAAAAAAGAAAATTACGATGTTCCAAACTTTTCGTAAGCTTTATGGCAGTAAATTGTTGTGAATCTTCCTTCTCTATAATATCTAGACAATTGGAGGACTGCAATCTGGAAAAAATAAATTTTGTAATTTAAGAGGGAGAAAAGAGAGCAACAAAATCATCTTGTTAAAATGAAACTTCATACTATGAAATCAAGTTGTTCTAGATGAAATCTGAGCTTCATAATGAGCTTCCGACAACACTTCATACCAGGCTTCCGACATCATCAGCAGTTGAACCATAGATTTCTCAATTAACGTCATGAACAACAATATTTCTCTAATTGCAGCTGCAAGGACTGAAGATTTCTTGAATCGCAGGTACACGGGATGGAAAATTCTCTAGTCGCAGCTGCAAGGGCTGGAAATTTCTCTAATCAGCTGCATAGGGGTTTAATTTAAAATTCTTTGAAATTGAAACTCACAGTACGTGGTAAAAAATAACATATGTGGGGAAAGATTACATTTAAAGCTTAAAACGTTATTCTGAGTAAAAAACGTTACTATTGGTAACATTTTTTAACTTAATGCCGTCAATAATAATATTTTACACAACTTAACTTTTTAAAATAAAAAATACCCTAAAACGTTACTGTGAAATACGTTTATACTAATTTTGTAAAAAAAATCAAAAACTTACTATTTTGATGAATTAGTTTAAATAATGGATTAGTTTGGTCAAAAATTCCACATTTTCACATGAGGAGAAAATGGTTACAAAATTTTAGTTACATTTCCAACTCCTCATGTTTGTTTCTTGTCTATACATGTCATAAGCTTAGGTTTTTTTTTTTTTTAAAAAAATGGTTTTATGATTCAAAAAAGGTGTGCACATTAGTTACTTGAATAGAAAATTAGACTTCACAATTGAAAGAAATCCTAAAGCATCAATACAAAAGCCTATGCTATGTGGGAGAATTCTAATTTTTTAAGTGCTACTGTTTCAATTCTTAAAAGTGTTCTCTACAAGGGTAGAGAAGAAAAGTGATAAATTCTGTGAGGAAAGAGAACATCCATAGTATGACAAAGTTCAGAGTCAAAACGCAATCTGTCGGTGCTAAATTATCAAAATTAAAGTATTGATAATAAGAGGAAGAGCTTTTCAAATTACGCAAAGGTGAAATATTTAATCAGAAAATAAAAATAAAAAGTTACAAGTAAAAAATAAACCTAAAGTAACCATGAAAGGCTAGACACATATGCAGACTGTAAGTTAACGATTCACTTGATCATAAGGAAATAAAGGAATCTCGTACTTATATGATGCGCAAAATGGAATTGTCATTCCTTATACGGGAAAATAAAAAAACTTGAAATTTAAGCATCATTAAAAAGCAAACGAACTTTGAGTTGTTTAACATTCACAAACACTACAACCCAAGCCAAAATATATACCTGTTTTAAGGCTGATCCTTGTTGTTGATTGTGATTGGACATCGTAATAAGCAACTTAACACTTTTTACAAGTCTTAGACAAATATGTAAGTCCC
This sequence comes from Solanum pinnatisectum, assembly GCA_035578085.1. NCBI lineage: Eukaryota > Viridiplantae > Streptophyta > Magnoliopsida > Solanales > Solanaceae > Solanum > Solanum pinnatisectum. The sequence goes on along the minus strand of CM069084.1, from coordinate 17,619,714 downwards.
TAAACTTGAAAGTGATTCATAAAGACATGATACCAAATATGATATAAGGCAGGCAATATAGTTAACCTCTCAAAAAATACAGCTAATATAACAATTCCTAAACTATTTCATTAAGTTGATTTTTTCAAAAATAAAAAATAAAAAATAAAAATCAGAGAGGATTTTCACAAGAAAAAAAATCATCACAAAATTGCCAGACTCTAACCCATTGTAGACGTCATTGGCTTCAAGCTATTGCAATTGCAAAGGACGGGTCCTCCGAGACTTCATATATTAACCAACATTTAACCAACATTCAAATCTTTTTCCAATTTAATGTGTGTTATAACAAAAAAAAAAACAATAGAACCTAGCTGCTTCTATACTATCAATTTCTCTACTGTTCTGGCAGTACCTACTTCTCTATGAATTTTCAAATTAAAACCAACAAACTATTATCGGCTAAAGCTAAATGTTTCAATTATCATACTTAACTGATAAAAAATGAGTTAGTATAAAAGAATGCATGCAACACTCACTGGAGATACATAAAGGGCAAAAAATTAAGGAGATAGGATCATTCAGTCCGTCACCATTGTCAAAAGAAGTTTAGCAATCAGAGAGTATACACAAATTTTAAACAAAATTCACAAGTCCTATTTTAGCAGTAAATAGTCATCAGATTAGTTTTTTTTTTTCCAAATAAGGACAATTAGGAGGAGGAAGATTTGAGATACATTACCTTGATCAGCTTCTGTGTTCATTGACTCTAAACTGGTCGATATCCCTTTCTATAATTTGCAGTTAAAGCTAGAGGTGTAAAACTAAGAGAGCTCGCAATGGATTAAGTAGCCCCTAGACTATGACCGAAATCTCAGAGACACACCTAGGCTTATCTAAGGTCCTATTACCCCTGAGCTCATTTTTTCGTATTTTTGTGCACCTTTTGTGCTGACGTGGCACCTTCAACCACCCAAGTTGGTTGTGTTTGTACACACTCGCCCGCCACATGTGTAAATATTATTTTTATTATTATTTTTAATTAAAAATTAAAAATTAATTTCTAAAAAAATAATTCTTATTTTCTTTATCTTGTATTTTTATTAAATTAATACACATTTTTTTACGTTGTATTGAAACTTTTTTTTAACTACATTCATTAATTTTGTAACATCTCGCAATTTAAAATAACTAGGAAGAAGCTAAGAATTGGAAATAGTGATTTTTGGAAAGAATTGAAATCTGGAAACTTGTTTAAGTTAAAAATGAGTTTTTTGTCAACTTCAAATGGCCATAACTTCTATCTCAGAATTATTTACGTGTGCTTCTAGATATGGTTGAAAAATTTCTTGGAATAAGCTTTCCAACGCCGCTGAGTTTGGGCGATTCCGAGTTCGTATGAGCGAGTTATGCCCTTTGGAAGTTTGGCTGTTCAAATAAGGAAATGTCCAATCCGGATTTTGGAAGGGTTGTTTGGTCTTTTCCTTACCCTTTTATGTTAATTCGTTTTTGGTAATTACTTAGGGGTCTAAACTGAACTTAGTCAGTTTACGCTTTTGAAAAACAGAGTTAGGGTTTTTGAAGAAAGAACGCAAGAGAAAAGAGAAGAGGAAAAAGAAAGATTCGTCGTCTTTGTAAGGAATTGATTGCAGATTTCTTGAAGGATTTGATCCTACAAGGTATGTGAGCTTTTCATAACATTGGATTTGTTCACTCACGTGCCAAGAATGTTTGATTCAGCGTGAATTCATTCGAAAAAGATTGGAATTTGAATGTTCTTGATAGTTGTTCTTGAATTGCTTGAGTTCTTGAACATGAGTTGAGATTTAGGAGTTTCTTGATGTTAAAGTGTTGTTTCTTGAGTTCTCCAATTTAGATCCTTGGGTATATGACTTGGGTACATGAATCTAAAGTGAAATTGAGAAAAAGAATCGGGTTAAAACGATTTAGGATCAGAAAAACGAGTTGAAAAATTCGTCAGACATACCTGGGGAGGGCGTGCCCCATCTACACGCCCTATCTGCGCCAGGGGGTCTGGGGCGGCGCGCCCAAAATGAGCCCAGTAAGTTGGGGCCTGGCGCGGCGCGCCCCGGATGAACTCGGATCGGCGTTTTTCACCTAGTTTTTCGTCATTCAGTCCATTTAAGTCCTTCTAAAGTGTTCTAACACTTCCTATTGATTTTCACTACTTTAAATGACTTCTACATACTTAGAAATCATTCATAAACACGAATCATAACCTTGAATCCATAATTCAATTCAAGGAAAGTTAAGAGCTAAGTCAAGAAGTTAAGAGTCAAGTCTAAAAGTTAAGAAGTAAGTCAAAAGAAGTTCATAAAGTTTTCCAAAGTCTTTCACAAACATTTTAACTTTGTTCTAAGACTCAAGTTTCAAATTAAGCAAAGAGTAAAGAGTTGAGTTCATTTCTCAAAAATCTATAAGGGAACTAAGTATTCCCAAAGAGATTATAACTATTCTCACATTTGAGCAAGAAAGGGAACATCAATTCCAAGAGATCTTTTAATCTAAGTTTTGAGTAATTATCTCAAACAAAAAAAAAAGTTTGTTTTAAAAACATATGAGCTAAGTATATTTTTGGGAGTAGTATTGAGTACCGATATGGAGATGCAAGTTCATATTAACTCAAGTCTCCATAAACCATGTAGCCATCATGGGTAGTAAAGGATCATACTTTTTAGATGACTCCTTAAGATGCTTTTAGCATAAGCTAGTGGATCCACTAAGTTAAGTAGTTCTATATGACGGTAAAGTATAGGACAGTTCTGGCAGTGTGGGCAATACGCTGTATCACCACTTAAGCTCATAGTAGTGGTTGTCAGTTAGAGAAACTCCCACAGAAACTATATCACTTTGTATATGAGTAAAGTTGAGTTTGTTAATGCATTTTCTTTAACGAACTAAGTTGCTTTTACTGTTTTATAAAGCTTTTCATTTAGGGTTTAGGGTTTAGGGTTTCCAAGGGGTGAGTCTATCACTAATTAGTCCAAGTTAATGACTCAAGTGTTGAGATACCTCCCATCCAGTCAGATCCTATGGAAAAAGAGTTCCCAGAAGTCTTTCCTGATGATCTTCTCGGAGTCCCTCCTGAGAGAGAAATAGACTTCGGTATAGATATTCTTCCAGATACTCATCCCATATCTATTCTGTCATATAGAATGGCACCAGCAGAGTTAAAGGAGTTGAAGGAGTTGAAAGATCTCATAGATAAGGGTTTTATTCGACCAAGTGTCTCACCTTGGGATGCTCCGGTCTTATTTGTGAGGAAAAATGGATGGTTCCCTTAGGATCTGTACAGATTACCGTTAGTTGAACAAGATTACCATCAAGAACAAATATCCGCTCCCAAGGATTGATGATCTTTTCGATCAACTTTGGGGTGCCTCCTATTTTTTGAAAATAAACCTCATGGCTACCATCAGTTAAGAGTGAGGGAATGTGATATTCCAAAGACAGCTTTCAGAACCCGATATGGTCATTATGAGTTTTTGGTCATGTCCTTTGGGTTGACCAATGCACCTGCAATATTCATAGATCTTATGAATAAAGTCTTCAAGCCTTATTTAGATATGTTTGTTATCGTCTTCATTGATGACATACTAATTTATTCAAGGAATGAAGTTCATGCTGGTCATCTCAGAATAGTTCTTCAGACTTTGAAAGATAAGGAGTTATATGCTAAGTTCTCTAAATGTGAGTTTTAGCTTGAGTCTATGGAGTTCTTGGGCCACATAGTTTCCAGTGATGGAATTAGAGTTGATACCCAAAAGATAGAGGCAGTGCAGAGTTGGCCTAGACCCACATCTCCGACTGATATTAGGAGTTTCTTGGGCTTGGCTGGCTATTATAGAAGGTTCGTTGAGTGGTTTTCGTCTATTTCATTTCCTTTGACCAAGTTGACTCAGAAAATAGTGAAGTTTCAATAGTTTGAGGCTTGTGAGAAGAGCTTTCAGGAATTGAAGAAAAGGTTGACTACTGCCCCAGTTTTGACTTTACCAGAAGGTACTCAAGATTTTGTGGTGTATTGTGATGCATCTAGAGTTGGTTTGGATTGCCTGTTATGCCCCAGTTTTGACCTTACTAGAAGGTACTCAAGGTTTTGTGGTGTATTGTGATGTATCTAGAGTTGGTTTGGGTTACGTGTTAATGCAGAATGGTAAAGTTATAGCTTATGCCTCTAGACGTTCATGAGAAAAATTACCCAACCCATGACCTAGAGTTGGCTGCGGTAGTATTTGCCTTGAAGATATGGCATCATTATTTGTATGGTGTTCATGTTGATGTATTCACTGATCACAAGAGCCTGCAATATGTATTCACTCAGAAAGAGCTTAATCTCAGACAAAGGAGGTGGTTAGAATTACTCAAGGATTATGACATGAGTATTCTTTATCATCCAGGTAAGGCTAATGTTGTTGCTGATGCCTTAAACAGGTTATCTATAGGTAGTAGTGCCCATGTTGAGGAAGAAAAGAGAGAGTTAGCAAAAGATGTGCATAGACGTGCACACTCAGGAGTCCGACTAAGGGATTCCACAGAAGGAGGAGTGGTGGTGATGAATGGGTTTGAGTCTTCATTAATGTCAGAAGTAAAAGGCAAGCAAGACCAAGATCCCATTTTGCTTGAATTGAAGGCAAATGTTCATAAGAAAAAAGTAATGGCTTTTGAACAAGGGGGAGATGGTTTGTTGAGGTATCAAGGTAGGTTGTGTGTACCAATGGTGGATGGACTCCAAGATAGGATCATGGAAGAAGCTCATAGCTGCAGATATTCCATTTATCTGCGTTCCACCAAGATGTATCGTGACTTAAGAGAGGTATATTGTAATGACCTGAATCCGTTGTTATGTAAAAGTCAATGAAGAAAGAATTAGGGCTAGAAAAATTTTTGGTAGTAACTTGGAATTTCCCAACCTAGTCCAGATTTGGATGAAATTGGAGGCATTAAGGTGTAGGGAAATATAGTAATTAATGAGAGATCTAATTGTGAATTTTATTACATGAGTGGATAGCTAAGACGATAAGGAACATGTACCACTTTATGGAATCGAATCCATGGGGTGTCGATGGACCTACGGATCATGAACCCCATTCGTAGATCACCCCACTCTTGGCAACTTGATGGTTTCCTTGTCTTGGGGTTTAGACTTAGGGTCCTCCTCAAGGACCCTTAGGGTGATCCTTGGAGATTCGTACCTTGACGTCTAACCCCTAAACACCTCAACCATGGCTAAGGACAACATAAAACAACATCAAACCTCACACAAAACTCAAACTCACACATATTAGGCTCTAGTTTCACTAGTTCGTTTTTAAGGTCATTACATTAGCCCCCACTTAGGAACATTCGTCCTCAAATGACACTTAAAGCACATTAAGGGGTTGAAAACTCAAATAAGCAGCCCAACAAGCATGAAACATTATAAACAATACACAAAACTAGGAGGAAATATCAACTCCACATCAACAAACTCAATGCAATACAAGCAAGTAGGAACTACATCTACACACTCATTATGCATCAAAACTTCATCATTTCTCATTACATTGGAAGAACTTCCTTCTCCAAATCCCATCATGCTTATCACAACATCATTAAGCACAATATGCTTTTCTTTCAAGAACACATTTAAGAATGCTCAACAAATCAACTCATGAAACATTTAGGCAACTCATCATAAATGCACATTAACATGAGGAACACAATTTTGAAAACTCATTTTCTCATTTAAACAAGAATTCACTAGAACATGCATACTATAAGGAGATCATGGAAACTCATTTTCACACAGGACTCCTAAACATGAAACAAGCTATGAGGAATTCTAAGTCTCAAGCTTGAATATAATAGAAGGAAAGAGATAAGGACATCAACACTCTCAACAACCTTACTATTCAACATACCATTCCCCACTTAGGAGAAAACCCAACTAAGGCTAACTTGAAAACAACATAAAAATCTTAACAAGACATTCACAACCCACAAGGAACTTCCACACCGGAGCTTTTAAACTAGGAAGGTCCTCATTAAGCAACTCTTGCTCACATCAACCTTAGCAACACCACTCAAAGTCTCATATGAGTCTACCACACCGGGTCTAAACTCCTCAAACTCACTACGCCTCTTAAGGTGAGAGTCAAGCAAGCCTAACTCATGAACATCAAGGACACTCAACCACCTTGCCATCTAAGCACATTATCTCCCCCATAGGGGTAAGCTTATACAAATTCTCAACAACATCACTTCTTTCAATTCTAAGGTCGGAGCAACACATCACTAAAACTTCACACTCATCACCCAAGGTGATTCTAAACCAAGGTAAATTACACTTATACCCTCTTTAAAGGAGTATACTCACTCAACACATCAAACCATTTCTAAACACCTTATGCATCAAGTCTTTCAACTTACCTCCAAACTTATCATTACCTTCTATCACTATTACACATAACCATAAAGCTACTGAAACCATGCTAAAGACTACATCACAATATAACTTCTCAAATCTACCATATCAAGACTCATCTAGTCACATAACCACAATAAGCATCAAAACTCACCCTTTTATCCCTCGATCCTTGCAACACAAGCCTTCCAAGTAGTCACATCTTCAAGACCACCAAAAGGAATAAGAGGGAGAACTTATGGAGTTAAGATCTATGGAATGACTTGAAGAATGATGAAAGAAGTGTAACTTTCTATCGTCCTATAGCCTCTCGCTCATAGATGTGTCGCAACTCACACCGATGAAAAAGACTCTACTAGACGTGGCTTGTGAGACATTGATCCTAAAAACCATTTCCAAAATCTTATGCTCTGATACCATGTTTGTCACAACTCGAGAGCACCCCCTAGTCATAACATGACGTACTCGATCCCGAAGGGGTCTAATACAAGCCTTATAGATCATTCATTGCACATATACTAGAAATAGTATGGAATTAAAACTTTTTTTTCAAAACCATACAATTCAAAACATAACATCTTTCAAAAGACACAAGCGAAAGTCTATATCTCACATGGCCATCCTAGAAACAATCTCAAAATATAAGTAGGGACAAGGCCCTTTACAAGCTAAAATAATACTAAAATGTCTATTACATGAAGAAATGAAACATAATAGTTCTTGTCCTCGAATCCATGAGGACATACCAAGTCTTGGAGGAACAACAATCCAAGTACTTCAATCTAGCTAGAATCAATCTCTTGCCGGAACCTACACTTTGTAGTAAAAATAAGAGAAATATGGGTTAGCACACAAAATGTACTAAGTATGATGACCATGCAAAAACATGCTTAAAAAGGGACATTTTGTTGTAAATTCATGCTAGTATACCATTTTTGATAAAACTTCATGAACATGATAGTAGAGGCATAATACTCAAACACAACCAACATACAAGTCATTATTCACATTGTAGACATGTTCAACACATGTAACCTATTTCCTTTACCTTAACCCTTCACCCCAAGCAACCGTCAAGTAACACTTTGTGCAATACATGTATAGCGTCCCATACCATCATTCACACCAAAGCCTTACCCAAAGGTCAGTAAGAGTGAACTCAATATACAACCTTTCTATTCTTACACAATTAGTCACACATAAGAGATATAAAAATTATATAAGGCATGACCATCACATATGGACCATCACCTAAGATAACTCTAAGTCACACTAGTGCAATGTGCAAGTAGAATCCCATACTACTACTCACACTAAGTGTTCCTTTGAAGTCACCCTAGACAAGGCACATTTATACTCAACAAGTCATAACTAGGAAATAACTCATTATACAATCTGAATATAGCATGCATCTCTACCCTTAAGCATTTAAGAGCCAACATTCTTCATTAGAGTCATTTAGGACACATTCATGCATTTAGAGGACTTCACACATTAGTCATTAAGACTTAGGGAACTCACTAAAGCCCTTTCAAAGTCTACTCGTACCATGTATAGATAGCATCCCATACTACTACCTACGCGTTGTAGAACTTATCAAGTAACTAGAGTGCACATCCCACGTGATGGGAATAAGCATTTAATTGACATAGACCATGCAAGCTAGATATGGAATTCGGTGTTCTGCCCCCACACCGAAAATAGGTGGTCTTCTTGCCTAAGGAAGACTGGTATTATTAGCTTGGATTAAATTGAATCCACTGGCTAATATCCTATGTGGGCACATAGTTATGGGATATGAAAGACGTTTATTGCGATCCGACCTAACGTAGGGAGAACCTCCATCTAACCATATCCTCTCGGTGCTTAGCCTACATTCCCATAGAGTAGTTTCATTGCATTAGTGTACTTGAGAGGGTCACTAACATTAGGCCTACCACCCAAAGTACTTTTACCAAGAAAGGGCCACCACCAATAGGTCTACCATTTCAAGGTATATCAAGGATAACACATTGATCTTCCTAGAAAGAGCAACCACCATTAGGTCTACCGTTTATAGGATCATCATTTCACATAAGAAGGAGGCCACCACCATTAGGTCTACCACTTCAAGTCTTTTCATTCACATTGGGTTCTAGACTCATCATGAGAGGCCACCACCATTAGGTCTACTAATCCAAGACATAGCCTAAAATACCTTATTATTCATTCATAGAAGGCTACCAACATCAGGTCTACCAATTCAAGACATTCATTCATTCATTCAAGAAAAAGCTACCAACATTAGGTCTACCAATTCAAGGCATTAAGACATTATGTCAAGATACATTCATTATTCAAGAGGAGGATGCCTAAGCCTACAAAGTCAAGAGATCGCATTCAACAAAGCTTTAATTTATCAAGAATAGGGCACCTAAGCCTACCATTTCAAGATACAACATTACATTATAGAAACTCTTCTCATTCTACAATCATCATTTATGAGTGTTAATTGAGAGTATAGCATTACCAACAACACAATTACATTCTATACAATATTATCATTCTTTCATTGAAATCACATGTACATCCTTCACATTATGCATTCATATATACAACATCATGATAATACTTCAATTCCTCACACCATGCCTTCAAGGCCATGATCACAATGTATAAAGTAATTAAACACCTCCACCTTTCAAGTGGATCAACATCATTAACACAATTCTACTACAACAAGTAATTAGGTCAAACTTTCCCTTTTATGGATATGATCAAAAATCCTCAATTCACTATAATTAGGCATAGATGATGATACAATTCAACAATATACGTCAATCTAGGCATAAATCCATCAACATTCATTCATAATCAACAAACCCACTTGATAAAGGCACAATTTAGGAATTTAGAGAAATCATGGGTTCATAGAGTTTTTCACCTTAAATCATCAATTAAACATCAATATAATCATAATTTATCATTTGAAAACTTTTGATGCAAGAAACCATGAGATTGAGTGAAACATAGGGTTTTTGTGAAACTTGAAAACCTTGGAAACTTCTTTGAAATTGACTCTATGGTGAAAGCTAACCTTAGATGAAGGATCATCATACCTTAATAGAAGAAATCAATGAAAATCCACTCAAATAGACTTCCCCTTCAAGCTCTAAGCCTTCTTCTTTTCTTGGTTCTTCAATGGAGCTCTAGAGAGAAGTTTTGTTGGAGAGGGAGGGGTTTTGATTTGGAGATTTTGTAAATAATGAATCTAAAATTAACCGTCTATAAATTTAACTAGCCAAGGGAGGAATTTACCAACCCACCCTTGGCTTGGCCGTGTCTTGACAGCACATAGAGGTGCCATTCACAAACCCCCATCCACGGACCTTAGATGGGTCCACGGGACGTACTGTCCAATCGTGGTTTTTTTTAGAGACACACCATTTTGGGGCCTGACCTACAAAGGCCATCTACGGGGTGTGGATGGACCTACGGGTCGTGAACCCCATCCGTAGGTCACCCCACTCTTGGCAACTTCATGGTTTCCTTGGGGTCTTGGGGTTTAGACTTAGGGTCCTCCTCAAGGACCCTTAGGGTGGTCCTTAGGGATTCGTACCTTGATGCCTAACCCCTAAACACCTCAACCATGGCTAGGGACAACATAAAACAACATCAAACCTCACACAAAACTCATACTCACAAATGTTAGGCTCTAGTTTCACTAGTTTGTTTTTAAGGTTGTTACAATGTTGAGAACAAATACGTATAAGTTATAACATAATAGATGACGCTCTTTGTGTTAGCTCTCATATTTGACTTCTCGGTTGACTGTATACATAAAATCAAAGATAGTTATCTGACTCTCCATAGTTAACTGAGAAAAGTTTCTTTTTTTTTTACCAAAAACTAAAAATTAAATTAAAGAATACATTCTATCTTTGAAATCAGATATATAATCATATGTTTATCTTACACCCAACAAATATATAGTTCATATAGTTGTAAAAAATTTTCAGTTTATTCAACTAGGCATAATTCGTCCAAAGAACAATAACAACATTGTGTTATCACATTCATAGGGGTGGTATAATAATATGAAAAATTATTGGTCAAAAGTTAACTTAAGGAATGGTTCGAGTCTTAACTTAAAATTTTTTAAGGTGTTACAGAAACACGAATAGGCATGTCAAGTAAGTCACAATGCAAATCAAGCCCATTAGCCAATGAGGATGATACATAAGAAAAGTGGATCCATGATAAAATAATATGGAAGGCATGCAATGGCACACCAGAAGAGTACCTATGAAAATATCATCAAATGCCTCTACCTCTAGCCTCCCAGGGAAAGCATAACAATGAGATATATCGCTTGCCTAACCATTATCCCTACCGGGCTGCACTCCAGTAGATCCAACATTTCCACCACTCCGGCCACTGTGACCCCACTATCTTGGCATTCATGTTATCCAGAGTGACAACCTTCCCTATAACCGCCCCTACCTCTAATATTGGGGCTTTGCAACCCTGATCATATCGAGCCTGGATCTGCCTCGAAAAATATTTCGTGATATGCCAAACCTCACCACATCAATAACAAGTCCTAAATTCGAGAGTAAGTCTTTGTGAAGATGAAGAACACTGGAGACAATCATCAAACTCAAAAAAGGGATGATTGGACTATGACTGACCCTCAAATAAAACCTGCAATGAAGACTGAATAGGACGGGATGGATAACCCCCAGAACTCTGCCCTATGGAGTAAAAACCACTAAACTCACCTCCCTTATGGATCTTCTTGAATGTTGTCACCTTGGCGAAGTCATCTGGGTTCACCCCCTCTACCTCTATCACAAAGTCAACAACTCCCTGAAAGGATTTTGTAGAAGTAGCCACCTGTAAAAGTTGTAATATGCAAATCTGACCTCAATCCCTTCACAAAGCAGTGAATCCTCTCTTGTGGACTGAAGGAAAGCTGAGTAGTATACTTGGATAAAGAACAAAATTTGTCCTCATAGGCTACAACAAACATCTTTCCTTTCTCTATATTCAAGAACTCATCTCTCCTCATATCTTTTAAAATCTGGGGTATACACTTCTCCATGAAGAAGCTACAAAATGTTGCCCAAGTCATAGGTAGTGGTTGGCACTCAACATGAGACTGCCACCACATGTTAGCATCTCCTTGGAATTGGTATGTCATGAACTCAACACCAAATCACTCCATTATATCCATATTATGAAGAAGCTCACGACAACCAACAAGAAAATCATAAGCATCTTCAGATTCAGTACCCTTGAAGAGTGGAGGTTTCAACTTTATGAACTTAATAAAGAGATTAGTCATTATAGGTCCTATAGTCAATTGGGGAAACATGTATGTTTCCATGGATGGATCCACGTAGGGACCCAAAATAGATGCATGTTGTACTCCCTAAACGTGAGGTGTTGGTGCAGAAAACACTAGGGGTGCTTGGCCCTGATGAGATAACCCACTAAGATAAGTGAGAACCTAATTGATCATCTCTAGAGTAGGTTGGGGTGGTACTTCCTCTTCATGAATTTGCTCATCCTCCACCTTATCACCCTCTCTTGCTACCTCATCCACCAATGGAGGGATCACTGCTCTATCCCTATTTGGCCAGTTTCCTAACCTCTGCCCCTGGTGGGCTTTCTCCCGCTACCTATACCATGACCTCTAGCCACTACTCCCCCTCAGGCTACAATCATAATAGTTGGCTGAGATGCATTCTCTCTTGTTGGTGTTATTGTTGCAACATCTATTGTTTTAGTCTTGACCATCCTAAAGTCCTATAGCCTATCGAAGAAAAGTAAATGAGTTACCATTCTGCAAGACTCTACTAGACATGCCCTTATGTGATGAGATGACCGAACCTAAAGCTCTAATATCAAGTTTTTCACGACCCAAAATGGGTCATGAGTAGCACCCACACTTAATCTTCTCGGTGGGCAAACCAACGAATGCAAGCCCAACTCATATTAGTTATTCAACTTATGAAATACAACAATAATGCGGAAACTCAAATCTTATTAAAGTGAGAAATCAAATCACTAGAGTCTATTATGTATCGTTTCGCAAAATCTAAAAGTCATCACACTAAGGATATCTAATCTCAAAATACCAAATCTAAGAGTATTAAAGACACCAGAATAAATAACTAAAATAGTTTGTGTTCGAAAATTAAGGTCATCATCCCATGACCGAGAGAGTCCAACATGAGCAAGAATGAATAACTCATCCTGGAACCGATGTGATGGGGACTGACTATAACTAAGGGTGAGTCGAAGTTACTGTTACACTTGATGCGCTCCACAAAGGAAAACAAAGAAAACACAAGTAGGGGTCAGTACAGAGCAACATGTACCGAGTAGATATTATCGACCGACTCAAATAGAAACCAATATGCATAAAGTAAAAATATGAAATCCACTATAACACTTAGTAGGTGGAAAACAACAAACAACATGAACAAGTGACAACAGTAATGAAGCAAGTACATAATTAGTCACAATATCAAGGACACACGTGAGGACTCATGCCTCGACATCACGCTCTTTTAGAGAAATAGGTTCTTTTAGATTGAGTACATTAAGTTATTTTAATATGTTTTCCTATTATATTATCGTGCCAGAACGTGACACTCGATCTAATCATATCGTGTTGGCTCGTGCCATCCGATCCAAATATATTGTGTCGACCTGTGGCACTTGATCAAACAACATAGTCAATTCATCATTATATTCATCACTTTCCACTTTGTTAACAATATTTCACCAAGCCTTGTTTATCCAAGGCATCACTTTAATAGAATAAGTTCAAGATTATCGATTTCACGGTCTTGCGATTACAGACCAATCACAACAACACATGAATCATCAAAACCAAAACAATTCACTACATGGAAAACATCATAGTATTACTCTGTGACTATCAATCACTATTAAGAGTCTTTCTATCACATATAATAAACCATAACCAACCTCAATCGAAGAAGTGAAGTGGAGCAATGTGATTCTCCAATACTTTTCCTTTCCTCAATGACTCGGAATGTTTTCAATCTATCAAGTATACAATCTTTGTATGCACACGAGTCCGTAGACACTCATATTACTGTATGTCTAGCCTAGTATTAAAAAATTACCGAAAGCACATATGCATGAATCTATAATCAAGTTCCTAACCTTGAGGTCAATTAACATGTCAAGTCTACCTATTTCTTAAATTTCAAGTTTAGGATTAAGTCTCAACTCCTCCAATATCATAAATCTAATGGTACTCATAATATAATACACCTATTATTAGTTACCTATTTCAATATATCAAAACTTTGTTTATAATATGATAACAAAATTATAATGTTTAAAATTGATGCCATTGGTATGAAACCAGTGGCAACAACCATGGATTCAATTGTCAAATTCCTTCCTCTTTCAAATTTAACATTCAACTATCGCTTATCTCAAATATTTAGTAGTCATTAGCACATCACTGCTAATAATGGAAGATATCCAGTTTGTCTCCCCGAAATCAACCAGTAATCACGTTAGCCCACCTTCAATTCACACCCAACCATAATATTATAATACTATTAGGATACATGTCTATCTATTCCATTATAATATTAGGTCAAGGAATATGTTCCTTCCAATAATAACTAAATTTAAGGCTTGAAATTCTTATCTGAGATGCAGATGTCGCACTAGGTCATCTACATGGATATCTTTTCTCTATTTTATTTTCTCTAAATTAATTATGAATCAAAATTATTAATTTTATTAGTTTTTTTCTAAATATGGGCCAAGTTACATAGGTTAATAAATAAATTTCAGACTTGACTCATTTACCATCAACTAAAAATTAATTATTTAATAAAGACCCACCAAATAAATAATTGTAGTTAAACGAATAGTTCAATATTTACATTTAAAATTTATGGGAAGGGTCGAAATAGTTCTAGTACTCAAAATGATCTAACGGGTTGTTACATTAACATTCATTTGTTACATTTATGACTATGTGAACTACTTTTACTGAACTTAATATATACAATTATGTTTTCATTCCGCCATTTTACAGATAGTAATATTCCATTTGTACATACGTCCCTTCTATTGGAGGCACTGCTTTTTTGTATTGATGCAAATTTTGATACGTAGACATGTGATCGGGCCGCTTGCTAGGTTCCATATCATCTGCTATTGGTGAGTCCCTTTTAGTTTCCTAAGTCTTAGACTTTCCAGTGCTTTATGTTTATGTGTCCGAGGTAACCCGATAGACATTACTCAGTTATGTTTAGAGGTTTCATAGATAGATAGTGGGTTGCATTTTAGTTTGGACCTTCGTGTCCTTTGACAATGATTTAAATTCTAAGACTTGTTTTTATGCAAAATAATTCTTTTACAAGACTTGTCTCTTTTATTGTGTTTAAACTATATTTCTACTCACGTCTAAATGTATGCTCATGTCTAATGTCATGTTATGGGCAAATTTTGGGTTGAATTTTTTCTTTTTTCCGAACCTCACAATTCCTTTCATAGGTGAAAGCTTCAATAAAACTCAGTTCATGAACCATGAATTCTACATCACGAACCTTTGGATCACCATAACTCTTTTGTCTACTCTAAGATATGAGGAAACTCTCCTGAATTAACTTTATTTAAGAAATCTCTCAATAAGTTTGTACCCCACTATCTGATCTCAAACACGTCAAATCATTCCATTGGAGAATGACATCTTCTACTATATAATGCGTCAAGTGGAGTCATCGAGATGCTACAATGACAACTAGTATGTAGCAAACTCCGCCTAGATTTTTATGTGTCTATTCAAAAGCAAATCATATGTTTATATCTTTTTATATCTTTCGTTTTTTTTTTTTTTTTTTTTTACAAAAATCTTAATTCATCATTTAATAAAATAGAACTCCCTCTGTTTAAAAAATGATGGCCTAGTTTGACTTGGAACGGAGTTTAAAAAAGAAGATTTTTTAATCTTGTGGTTCTAAATTAAAGTTCTATCAAATGTACCAAAATGTCCTTTAATCTTGTGGTCTTAAACATGCCACGTGAAAGTTGAAGTTAAAGTGTTGCCAAAAAAGGAAAGGGGTCATTTCTTTTTTAAACAGATTAAAAAGGAGATTGAGTCATTCTCTTTGAAACAAAGAGAGTATTATTTATATTAACAATATTTAAGACAATAATAGTAAATATTGCGTAAATGATTAGATTTGTATGTACATAATTTTACTCAACATGGTGTTTAGATTCTCCGGAATTCAAAACACACTTCATTTAGAGGAAAAGGATCATCAACTTTCTACCTTTGTGATAGTCATTTTTTAAAAGCATTAAATTTACTAACTCAAATACATCATCAATATCAAATGGAGGGAAAATGCAAATTATTAAAAAAATGAAGTTGTGCCACTAGCCCAAAATGGCCTTCCTGAGCTAATGAGTCTGAAGAAAATCTCATAAGATATCAAATTCTCGTAATGTTTGATAAAAGTCAACTCTTTCAATTCAAATCTATGATAACATCCAAATAGACTTCTTAAAAAGAAATATAAACGATTGTTGCAACATATATATCAAATTATGAGTCGGGGTCGATTCCACAGAGAATATGGAAGAATATTGTCAATAACAAATATTTAACTCAATAGTCGTTATATAAAAATGGGGGGATTTAAATTGAAATAAAATAAAAACAATAAAAATAGCTTTGAACTAAATATTTATTTGTATTCAGATTATTAGAAATAACTAGGAATGTGTTTCCCATTAGCTCATAACGCAGTAATCCTAATAATAGTAATCATATCCTAGTGTATCACATGCAAAGTGGTAAGTTATGTATCTCTAAATCCTTGGTCCGGCAAGTAGAGAATTTCACCCCGCACCTTGGTCCGGCTACTTGTGTATAATTTACTAACCCTTACCTTTACTTCATATTAGACATCACATCAATGTATGACTTAGTTTTCACCCTCGCACCAATTGACACTAGACTATTAGATAGTATCACACTAAATCTATGTTGATAATTCTTTTCTTATTAACTACCTCCTTTGTCCGGCAAGTAGCAACAAGGTGAGTTCTAACGTTTGCAACCGCTAAAAAAACTTCTAAACGAAAGAATTATAAATACATGCAATAACACTATTCAAGAATTACTCAGTTACTATTCATACTTTGTTAATCGCTCATGGTTCCCATAACCCTAGGTATGAAATTTAGCTACTCATCATTATCTCAAAAACACAATCAAAATTTATTAAAATAAATATGTTTGTGTTAATCATAAAAAATTAAGAATAATAACTAAACTATCTTTTATTAATCATAAATACAAATAAATAATATAGGAGAATAAAGAATAAATCACAATTTTCCGGCCTCCACGGCGACTCTTCCGAAATTCCTAAGCTAGAAGAAAATTTATATTATGTATTATTTCTTGGTTCTTGGCCTCCTCAAATAATTATTTCTATGCACTATTTATAGATGTAAGAAACCCTAAATAAAATAATTGAGTCCAACCAAATTATGAATCCAAAACCAAAAGGAATTGGATTTCTTTTTTATTTCCGCCGCGTGAACGGTACTGCCACATCAATGAATTTGTGCCTATCTTGAGATTCTTATACGTGGCAGCAGAATTGCAATTGTGATTTCTATTTAACTTACGTATTATTTTATAATTTTTAATTCATTAAGCTGTTTGCTTGATTTTCTTGTTCAACCTTTCATCTTTAATTCATTTTAGCTTCAAACTTCTTTATTTTTTCACCAATTTAATCCTACAAATAAAATATAATATATAGCACAATTCATAAAATTTATGCTCAAAAAGGACAAATATAAATAATAAATGTGAGGCAAATAATGATTAAAAATATGTATTCTGACCTCACATCAACACCCCACACTTAAACTTTTGTTCATCCTCGAGCAAACATTAAAACTCATCTAAAAAAAAAATCATACTAGCAATGTCATTACCTAGGTTTATACAAACAATTAGGTCATAGACCAATTTCAAAACATCAAGTAGACTTCTCAATTATTATGCAAGACATCCAAATAAACAACAAACCTCTAACCTTCTGTCACGACCCAACCCATCGGGCTGTATGGACACCCACTCTAATACCTAAGTAGGAGAACCCTCACATCTCAATAATGAAAACAGGCGGAAATTTAAGGACACAGAATAAAGAAATAATGCTAAGATTTCATAAATAACAATTTTAAAACACTTCCTTTGTTAAACTTGTAAAGTAATGTAACAACTCTCGGATCTAGTTTAAACAGGTACAAGAGCTACTAAGAGTACATGTTGGACAATAATTTAAAAGACACAGCTCCCACCATGTGGAAAGAATAACAGAAGCTGCAGGAGATTTTCTTCGTCTTCACCTAGTGAAACGACACAATTCCTGCATCCAGACTATGTTAAAAGACATAGCAAGAATAGTATCAGTACAAAACACACGTACTGATAGGCATCATCGGTCAACCTGACACCCACCACATAACATAAGAAATCAACAATCAATATTATGCGACAAACCACTCGCTTCTCCACCTATACTCTCTCTTGGGTTACCTCCAATCATACCCACATCCTAACCACTAGCTTCCTTCTTAAATCAACCCCCTTACCGGATTCTTGATCATAGTCTACCATTCTAAATGCGTAAGAATTTCCCAAGCACAACCACCCAATCAACTAACCGTACCCATCTTACTTTACTTCCTCACCACATTACCAACCACGAACGACCAACTATAAATTGTTATAGCACGAGTTCACTATTCTTCACCTTAAACAGATTGATACAATACTTTACTCACAACCGTATTTCAAGCATATACATTAATGTCAACAATTACACAAACAACTAATAAATCACATTTATATAGCACATCATTAGTCCTCTCACAAAACCCACTCCAATGGTCCTCTCATGGAACCCACACTCAAACTGTTAGCTTGCCGGAACGTTGCAATTCGATCCCATTTTTATGTCGGAACGTGGCAACTGATCCCATAGTTGTGCTGAAACATAGCCACCCGATCCAAGATAGCTTACTGAAACTGGCAATCCGATCCCCAATCACACACCACAATCACAAACACAAGTACATTATGAGGATCACACAATAAGAGGTGATTCATGGCATACAATTGTTCAATTATCCTCATTTATGATTAGGGTGATCAATAATGCAACATTTAAATACATACATGCATTATAATGAAGCAATTACAAACATATATCACATCCACATGAAATCTCAACCATCACCTACGAATTCCACAACCCATTCACCACATACCTATATGCAAATCAAGCTCGACCCTAATTCATCATTAAGGTTTATTATTAGGGTTCACTCCTAATTCGTCATGATTTCTCATGTTCATTAACTACACAAATCGAATGTAGCATACATTCATTAGTCCAGTTCCACCTTGATTCCATGCCCTAGTTCTTTCCATAATTTCATCCAAAGTAACAATTTCCAGAAATCCTTACAATTCACCAAGTTCTTCTTACGACAAAATTCCCAATGCGTTAATTCAAGAATTTACCTAACAATTTACCTGGTGCACGAAGTCTACCCATAACCCTACTATTGATTCACATACATTAATTGGCAAGGAGAGATGTACAACTACTCAATGTATAAAACCTAGCCTACCTAGGCGCCAAGCAGTTGCACGGGGTTTTTGAATTTGTTCCCAGCTTTTTGGGATTTGAAACGGTGAATTTGGCCAAGAATTTGCAAGATTCCACCATCAACTTTCTAGAAATCTCCTTCTCTTTCTTTTCCAAGCATAGAACAACTTTTCTGAGGTTTCTAGGGTAATTTACGACTTATCTAGGTATTTTAGGAAGATGGAGAAAATAGGATTTTTCGTAATTTCATGTTGCCTCACCTATCCCGCTGTAACAACAACTTACCTCGCTGCAGCGCCGCCACGCCAGTGGCATCTAGCCCGCTATAGTGGTATGGGATTCTAAATTTTCTCTAATTTTTGCCTTTCCTAATTAACGAAGGTTTGGGTCGTTACAATAAATACCAATTTACTCCTTGTTCGTCCCCGAAAGACTAGTGCCAAGTCATCACATGTTCTCATTTCGAACACTCTCGACTACCGAAACGGCCCAACATATAACTAAAAAAAAAATTGCGATCTTCTATTTAATTTGAATCCACGGGAACGTAAATACACTCCAGGTTAGGAGAGGTTAAAATTTTAATACATGAAAAGGTACTATGCTCCCAGGCTAGGGGATATTTAACGAGCAACACACAAAGGTCGAATCAAGCCTCACAATTTCCAAGACCCTGCCCGCTAGAGCGGCAACACTTCAGCTGTAGCTGGGCCGATGTAGCGGGAGATCGGGCAACAGTAAAGGGGGAAATGAGGAATATTTTCCTCATTTTCTCCTTCCTCCCTTACTCAAACCCTCTCCAAAACTCTCTCGATCACTCTTCTCCGACTCGTCAAACCTGAGGTAATTTTTCGTTCCCTTTCACTCCTTACTTCGTTGCTTTGATTATAATAATTGCGTGCTAACTAACTGATTGAAATCGAATGGTTTTGGGTAGTTATTTGAAAATTGAACTAGGTTGCTAATTGTGTTAGAAAATGTAGCATGGTTACTTCCCTTACGTCCCTAATGTTTACACAATGTCCTGGGCGTAAGGATTCCATAAAAACATGGGTAAATCGATAAAAAAATGGGTGGGGGATGTTGGAAAGGTTTTCTTGACATAAACTCGAATTTGGACACTGATTAGGGGTTGTTTTGTTGAAATAAATGCTAATTCATGTTCTAGGATAGTTAATAGACTCTGATCTGCTGAAATTCTGCCGAAACGGGGATTTTGGGATGAAAAGATGCCATTTTTCATGTCTGGTGTTCGTCCTAGATGAAGGCCATTGTAACGGCCTGCATTTCGCTGTAGCGGCCTGCATCATCCCACTGTAGTGGGATTCTTGCCGCTGTAGCGGGATGTCCCAAACCAGTAGCCTAACATTCATGACCCAAAACTTCTCTCTTTTTGTCTAGTCTTCCCCAACTGGTCTACGTTGTTGTGACTTATCTTAAACTCCTTGCAGGCTCTCTAAATGGCTGGACACAACGATGAGAACTTACCTTTTGTCCGGTTTCCTGATGCCGCTAGTCGAGGAGACACCACGCCTATCGCAACACAGGATTCTACTGTGAGAGGACGTTTGTGTTACATAAGATGGAGGAGAAGGCTCCTACCTTTTATGCTCGCCTGGTTGAGTTTGGGTGGTTACCGCTAACTGAGGCTCTCCCAGATGTACGCTCTACTTGGGTGAGGGAGTTCTATGCCATCCTCTCTACCATCTTCTGGGAGGACCTTTATCCTGTCATTCGCGCTCGGGGAGTTGACATTCCTCTGAATGCCATTGCTATCAATGAGGCACTAGAGGTGCTAGAGGTCCCAAACCATGCATTCAAGGACCGACTGAGGGAGATGGATCTGGGGTGGTTAAGAGAGACTCTTGTCGAGCCTACGCGTCAGGAGCAGGTTTACTGGGCTACGACAGAGGGCATTACAAGTGCTGACTGGTCACCAGATGCTAAGAGGTGGCTTCACTTGGTATCCAGGGGGATCTGCCCGTCGGGCAACTGTACCGATGTGACTTTTCCCCGGGCCTTGGTGGTGGCGTGTGCCATCAAGGGTATCCAGCTGAACGTAAGGGCACAAGCCATCTCAGAGTGGAAAATGTTCTATAGGGGTAATAAGAAAGCGTTTTTCCTTTCTGGTCTCATCATGGCTCTGTACAAGCGGGCGGGAGTGCCGCTATTGGATGCTGATGAGGTACTTCCTATGGATCCCCCTTCACCCCTTATTTATTCGGGCAGGTTCTATTTCGAAGGGTAAGAAAAGGAGGACGAGCAAGGCTAGCAACAGCAGGGCGATTGCAGGTTTTGATGATGAGGACACACTCTCAGGTGCACGGGTTGAAGTGGATCTAGAGACGGTCCTAAAGAAAATGGGGAGCGCCCATGCAGAATTTACTCCGGTACCACCCAGCACTGCCTTGGAGGTCGAGATGCTCCGTCTCCAGTTGCGCCAAGAAAGGAGGAAGGGTCTGGTAAGAGATCGCCTAATGGGTTGGATGTGGAAGACCATCAAGGCCATCTTTACTTGTGTGGCCCCGAGCAAGGAGATTCCCCTACTCGAGCCGCAGGACTACAAGGACTTCTCGATGCTAGACGAGGCTTGGTTTGGGTTGGAACGCCCAGAGGACATGGACTGTGACGTGGACACCACCCAGTTTGAGAGCTCCTGATCGCTTTCCCTTCGCCCTTCTCGGGCTTGTAAAATTAAGACAACTAGTTTTTATCTTTCCTTTTGACACTTTCTAATTTTTTTGGGTACATGGATGCTTGTTTTGGCTGTCTATTGCATCGCCGTTTTAAATCTTAACTATAATTCTCTACTACTGTTGTTGAACACTATTTGGATTTGCAGGGATTTGTTCGGATCCCATATGAATTGACATTTTGAAAAAAGGGGGTGGCAGGGAGAAGCTGGTGAGGTTCTGCCTCCCTGCGTCCCGCTCTAGCGGGATAATTCCTGTTGTAGCGGCACCGCTCTGGTGGAATTAATCCCGCTGTGGCAACTTCGACGGGACCAGAACCGAGGCCAAAATTTTCTCGGTTCTTCTTCACTTCCCAAGATTTTCCAGAACCCCTATTTTTACCATTCCATCGAACTTCTAAATTCTCCAAACTAGGGTCCACGATGTTTGATCCCTAATGCTGAAACAACTCGACACCATAGCCCACACATTTCCAGAATACACCCCGACATTCACACAGTTAATGATCATAGCTTATCTCAATGAATTTCACGACATTTAGGGAATTACCACTACATACTCGACGATTCCCCCAACAATTTATGCAACATCAATTCCAGACACTCAAACTCCTGTCACACGCATTCCTCATAACACCTCCACACACATCAGTCGTTTCACACAACAAGGAGTACACATTTACAACTAATTCAAACAACAAAAGCTCATATTCATGATTAGTTCAACAACAAGGAGTTCACATTCAAAGTTAATTTAACCAACAAAAGTACACATTCACAAACATAATCACGCAGCACCACAATATTATCTTATGGGTAAGTTCATCCCATAGATGACCATTACTGGTCATCTATGCCTCGTATGACCCTTACGGTCAGATACCAATCGGAACCTTCCAAGTTCCAATTAACTTGGCTTGTATCCCTTTAGTCGTAACCATGATGTCTAATCTACCTTGTTCAGATACCAATTGGAATTGGTAGATACCAATTGGACTCAACTTATACCACAAGCGACACTTCGCACGAAGGAGAGAATGAGTAGAACAACTTCCTAGAATGCTTCCTAGCTTCCTGAAGATTAGGTGTGGATGTCAACACACCAATCTGAAGGATTCTAGTCCACATTTTGCTCTTGTACGGGGAGACCTGTAACCTAGGCTGCGATACCAATTTGTCACCACCCAATCCACCGGGCCGTGCGGGCACCCACTCTAACACCTAAGTTGGAGAACCCTCACATCTCAATAATGAAAACATGAGGAAATTTAAGGAGACATAATAAAGAAATAATGCTAAGATTTCATAAATAACAATTTTAAAACACTTTATTTGTTAAACTTGTAAAGTAATTTAACAACTCCTGGATCTAGTCTAAACAGGTACAAGAGCTTCTAAGAGTACAAGTTGGACAATAATTTAAAAGACACACCTCCCACCATGCGGAAAGAATAACAGAAGCTGCTGCAGATTTTATTCGTAATCACCTGGTGAAACTGCACAATTCCTGCATCTAGACTATGTCAAAAGACATAGCAAGAGTAGTATCAGTACAAAACACATGTACTGGTAGGCATCATCGGTCAACCCGACGCCCACCACATAACATAAGAAATCAACAATCAAGATTATGCGACAAACCACTCGCTTCTCCACCTATACTCTCTCTTGGTTTACCTCCAATCATACCCACATCCTAACCACTAGCTTCCTTCTTAAATCAACCCCCTTACCGGATTCTTGATCATAGTCTACCATTCTAAACGCGTAAGAATTTCCCAAGCACAACCACCCAATCAACTAACCGTACCCATCCTACTTTACTTTCTCGCCACATTACCAACCACGAACGACCAACTATAAATTGCTATAGCACGAGTTCACTATTCTTCACCTTAACAGATTGATACAATACTTTATTCACAACTGTATTTCAAGCATATACATTAATGTCAACAATTACACAAACAACTAATAAATCACATTTATACAGCACATCATTGGTCCTCTCACGGAACCCAATCCAATGGTCCTTTCATGGAACCCACACTCAAACTGTTAGCTTCCCGGAACATTGCAATTCGATCCCATTTTTATGTTGGAACGTGGCAACTGATCCTATTGTTGTTCTGAAACATGGCCACCCGATCCATGTTAGCTTACCGAAATGTGGCAATCCGATCCCCAATCACACACCACAATCACAAACACAAGTACATTATGAAGATCACACAATAAGAGGTGATTCATGGCATATAATTATTCATATATCCTCATTTACGATTAGGGTGATCAATAATGCAGCATTTAAATACATACATGCATTATAATGAAGCAATTACAAACATATATCACATCCATATGAAATCTCAACCATCACCTACGAATTCCACAACCCATTCACCACATACCTATACGCAAATCAAGCTCGACCCTAATTCATCATTAAGGTTTATTATTAGGGTTCACTCCTAATTCGTCATGATTTCTCATGTTCATTAACTACAGAAATCGAATGTAACATACATTCGTTAGTCCAGTTCCACCTTGATTCCATGCCCTAGTTCTTTCCACAATTTCATTCAAAGTAACAATTTCCATAAATCCTTACAATTCACCAAGTTCTTCTTACGACAAAAGTCCCATTGCGTTTATTCAAGAATTTACCTAGCCATTACTGGTCATCTATGCCTCGTATGACCCTTACGGTCAGATACCAATTGGAACCTTCCAAGTTCCAATTAACTTGGCTTGTATGCCTTCAGTCATAACCATGACGGCTAATCTACCTTGTTCAGATACCAATTGGAATCGGTAGATACCAATTGGACTCAACTCATACCACAAGCAACACTTCGTACGAAGGAGAGAATGAGTAGAACGATTTCCTAGAATGCTTCCTAGCTTCCTGAAGATTAGGTGTGGACGTCAACACACCAATCCGAAGAAGTCTAGTCCACATTTTGCTCTTGTACGGGGAAACTGGTAACCTAGGCTTTGATACCAATTTTTCATGACCAAATCCACCGGGTCGTGCGGGCACCCACTCTAACACCTAAGTTGGAGAACCCTCACATCTCATTAATGAAAACATGCTGAAATTTAAGGAGACAGAGTAAAGTAATAATGCTAAGATTTCATAAATAACAATTTGAAAACACTTCATTTGTTAAACTTGTAAAGTTATATAACAACTCCCGGATCTAGTCTAAACAGGTATAAGAGCTACTAAGAGTACAAGTTGGACAATAATTTAAAAGACACAGCTCCTACCATGCGGAAAGAATAACAGAAGCTACTGGAGATTTTATTCGTAATCACCTAGTGAAACTACACAATTCCTGCATCTAGACTATGTCAAAAGACATAGCAAGAGTAGTATTAGTACAAAACACATATACTGGTAGGCATCATCGGTCAACCCGACGCCCACCACATAACATAAGCAATCAATTGTCAAGATTATGCGACAAACCACTCGCTTCTCCACCTATACTCTCTCTTGGGTTACTTCCAATCATACCCACATCCTAACCACCAGCTTCCTTCTTAAATCAACCCCCTTACCGAATTCTTGATCATAGTCTACCATTCTAAACGTGTAAGAATTTCCCAAGCACAACCACCCAATCAACTAACCGTACCCATCCTACTTTACTTCCTCGCCACATTACCAACCACGAACGACTAACTATAAATTACTATAGCACGAGCTCACTAATCTTCACCTTAACAGACTGATACAATACTTTACTCACAACCGTATTTCAAGCATATACATTAATGTCAACAATTGCACAAACAACTAATAAATCACATTTATATAGTACATAATTGGTTCTTTCACGTAACCCAATCCAATGGTCCTCTCATGGAACCCACACTCAAACTGTTAGCTTGCCGGAATGTGGCAATCCGATTCCATTTTTATGCTGGAAAGTGGCAACCGATCCCATAGTTGTGCCAGAACGTGGTCACCCGATCCAATTTAGCTTGCCGAAACGTGGCAATCCGATCCCCAATGACACACCACAATCACAAACACAAGTACATCATCAAGATCGTATAACAAGAGGTGATTCATGGCATACAATTATTCAATTATCGTCATTTGCAATTAGGGTGATCAATAATGCAACATTCGCATACATACATGCATTATAATAAACCAATTACAAACATATATCACACCCACATGAAATCACAACCATCACCTACGAATTCCATAACCCATTCACCACATACTTGTACGCAAATCAAGCTAGACCCTAGTTCATCATTAAGGTTTATTATTAGGGTTCACTCCTAATTCGTCATGATTTCTCAAGTTCATCAACTTCTCAAATCGAATCTAGCATACATTTATTAGTCCAGTTCCACCTTTATTCCATGCCCTAGTTCTTTCCACAATTTCATCCAGGGTAACAATTTCTAGAAATCCTTATAATTTACCAAGTTCTTCTTCTTAGGACAAAATTCCATTACGTTAATTCTAGAATTTACCCAACAATTTACCCTGTGCACAAAGTCTACCCATAACCCTACTATTGATTCACATATATTACATGGCAAATACATAATTACAACTACTCAATGTATAAAACCTAGCCTACCTAGGCACTAAGTAGTTGCACGGGTTTTTTGACTTCATTCCTAGCTTTTCTGGATTCGAAACGTTGAATTTGGAGAAGAATTTGCAAGATTCCACCATCCCCTTGCTAGAAAACTCCTTCTCCTTCTTTTCCAAGCTTAGAACAACTTTTCTGAGATTTCTAGGGTAATTTATGACTTATCTAGGTACTTTAGGAAGATGGAGAAAATAGGATTTTCCTTAATTTCATTCTGCCTCGCCTATCCCACTGTAGCGGCAACTTACCCCGCTGCAGCGCCGCTGCGCCAGCGTCATCTAGTCCGCTGTAGTGGGACAAGATTCCTGATTTTTGCAGATTTTTACCTTTCCTAACTAATGACAGTTCAGGTCGTTACACCTCCTAACCTCAAGGAAGGACTTTGAACTCATCAAATTTAGGCTTGCTTACCCACTCTCATCAATGAAAGTTAATAAAATCACATATCTATCATGAAACAAGTGCCCTCACAAGAAGAAATAGTCCACACACTTACATCAAAAGATTGAATATAAATTAAGGACTTAGCATCAAAGAACACTCTCACACTCACAAAGAAAATTCACATGTATGCACAAAGAACCATATACTTGCCCAGTATATATGTCTCCACTAATTAAGCATTCTTGAATAGAATCAAATAGGACTTTAACAGGTTGTAATGTAGGCTAGGGGATGGGTAGGAAAACTATATAATAGTGACTTGCACTTCCTTAATGACTTTGCAATTTTAGACTTCATCACCCATTATTTTCTTCTTCTTTATTTTCAGCCCTCTTCAACAATTATTTCACAAGTAATTTTCATCATCTCAACAATGTTTCAATTATTGTTTTTCCTTTTTTTTTTAAGTTTTCCTTCCTAATAGCCCCCTCAACTTATGTATTTTATATGCGTTAAGGTGCACGATGTCCTTGGAAGGACCAGGGCCACCATCAAGGTAACTTTTTTTTTTATGTCACATTCTTTTGTTCTTTTTTTTCATGTCACATTCTTTCAAAGAGGACTTTTAAGCACTTTGTAGCTATTGTTGATTACCTTCACTAAACCATCCCTTTTTCTCATAATTTATAATTAGAATAAGTCTATGCTATAATGCTCAAGGAGGCAAGGTGCAAAAACTAGGGATTCAACAAAATATGGCTACCAACAAAAGGTTACAGTCTCAAAAGGGCTAACTAGAGATAATATATCTGAAAAGGATAAAATTTACCAGACAAATCAAAGAAAGCCTATTATCATCTCCTTAACAAAGCATCACTTTTTATTTCGCTTCAATAACATGCAAGACAAGTTCTAGACTAAGATGCAAAACATGACATAAACAAATTCTCACCACACATGGCACAAGTATCAATCAAGATGGATCAATTCCACTTCTAAGAGAGACAAGATCATAACAAACTACAAAATAAAATAAGTTATATACAAAGTCACAACCATGAGCTTAAATGTCAAAGAGTCTGCTTTTTTTTTTATCAAGCATTCACAAGAAAGTACTACTAAAAAATTAGGCCCAAATAGTAAATATCACATAACTCAAAAGGGTCTTTTCTTTTCTCTCCAAATAAAAATAATATTTTAAAATAAAATTTTTTCCTAAAAAAAATAAAAGACACTCGCTTCAAAGGGACTATCCTCAGGAAAAGAACCGAAACAAAAGCCAAGGAACCCATCCTTAAAAAAAAGAATCAATAAAACAGTAAAAACTAGGATTTATTCCTCCACCCAAACTTAAAAAGATGCTATGTCCCCAAATCATTAAATAAAATTTAAAACAAGAGTTAGGATAACTCCCTGAGGCCTTTAGGCCTAGTAGCACGTTCTCTTAATTTTCATCAAGGGTCGTCACCCCACACTTAAGCTCAAACATGCTTCTTGCTTTAATTTTTTTTTGGGTACTCAGACTTCCCCTAATCTGCAAAAAAAAATAAAAAATAAATAAATAAAAAAAAAATTGATACTAATAAAATAAAATAAAATAAAAATAAAATAAGAAAATATACTACTAATTGAGTTGCCTCCCAATAAGCGCTTAATTTAACGTCGCGGCACGACACCATCAAATTTACTATTTTTCCTTCCATTTTGAAGATATGAATTGCACCCCCAATTTTGAATCAATTTTTCCTCAAGGGATGGTGGTACAAAAATAAATGTCCCAAGCAATAGATATCGCATTATGCACTTCTTGGATCCTAAGTGAGGAATGTAATTCTCCAATATTGGAACAATAAATTCAAAAATATGACTCGATTGTTCCTCCCCCATACGCTCTTCTATAGGCTTAGATGACTCGATTAATATTTCATCATCTAAACATAATGTGGAAAAATGATTAGAATGAGGTCTAGTGCACCCTAACTTATGAATTGTATTATTATTTGCACCCTCATATTTACACATACTATAGTATTTAAAAATAATATTATCTACTTCATTACATAACTCTAGTGTACTCTTCTCAACAATGACAACATCAATAAAAGTATGATCAAGCAATTGGCCCTCAACTTTTAGCTCTTCAAGTTGACTTATAAGTATTTTTTCTTCCTCCCACATATTATTACTAAATTGTTGGGTGTCATGATTTAATCTTTGCACTCAACTCACAATCTAAGTAATAGAGATCAAATTCAAAGGCATATTCACTACTGTGCTTACAGATTGATTTATAGAAAAGTATTAACAAATCTTCCATGTCCCCATACAACTTATCTTGATGAGAAAAAATTAACGATAACAATCCATAATTTCAGAAGTGCAAGAATTGCAAGAACACTTATCACTACATACTTTTCCAGATGACATCTCAAGAAGAGTAAAAGAAATATGATAATAATAATGAAAAAAAATTTAAAACTAATCCTAGGAAATAAAAAAGGACTACAAGTCAAAATAAATACTAAAGACAATTTTTAAGCCACATTCCCCGACAACGACACCATTTTTGATAACGTCCAAATATACTTCTTGAAAAGAAATATAAACGATAGTATGCAATTTATTTACCCAACTATGAGTCGGGCTCGATCCCGTAGAGAATATGGAAGAATATTGTCAATAACAAATATTTAACTCGATAGTCGTTATATAAAAATGGGGGGATTCAAATTGAAATAACATAAAAACAATAAAAATAGCTTTGAACTAAGTATTTATTTATATTCAGTTTATTAGAAATAACTAGGAATGTGTTAGCTCATAACGCGGTAATCCTAATAATAGGAATCATATCCTAGTGTATCACATGCAAAGTGGTAAGTTATGTATCTCTAAATTCTTGGTCCAACAAATAGAGAATTTCACCCTGCACCTTGGTCCAACTACGTGTGTATAATTTACTAACTCTTGCCTTTACCTCATATTAGACATCACATCAATGTATGACTTAGTTTTCACCCTTGCACCAATTTACAATAGACTATTAGATAGTATCACACTAAATCTATGTTGATAATTCTTTTCTTATTAACTACCTCCTTGGTTCAGCAAGTAGCAACAAGGTGAGTTCTAACGTTTGCAACCGCTAAAAAGACTTTCTAAATGAAAGAATTATCAATGCATGCAATAACACTATTCAAGAATTACTTAGTTACTATTCATACTTTGTTAATTGCTCATGGTTCTGGCAACCCTAGTTATGAAATTTAGCTACTAATTATCTCAAAAACACAATCAAACTTTATTAAAATAAATATGCTTGTGTTAATCATAAAATTTTAAAGACAATAGCTAAACTATATTTTATTAATCACGAATACAAATAAATAATAAAGGAGAAGAAAGAATAAACCACATTTCTCCGGTCTCCACAGAGGCTCTTCTGAAGTTCCTAAGCTAGAAGAAAATTTATATTGTGTATCATTTCTTGGTTCTTGGCCTCCTCAAATAATTATTTCTATGCACTATTTATAGATGTAAGAAACCCTAAATAAAATAATTGAGTCCAAACAAATTAGGAATCCAAAATCAAAACGAATTGGATTCCTTTTTTATTTCTGCCGCGTGAACGGTACTGCCGCATCAATGAATTTGTGCCAATCTTGAGATTCTTACAAGTGGCAGCAGAATTGTAATTGTGATTGAAATTTAACTTATGTATTATTTTATAATGGACAAATTAGAGAAATACACACATTTTGTTTCACTTATTTTCATTATCCTCTTTTACTTTTAAAAATTTCCAAAATCCCTTATTTCTTTAATGTATTCGAGCTGCATTAATATATTAATGTATCCGTGCCAGTATTTAATGTATTCGAGCTAGTTTTTAATGTATTCGAGCTATATATAAATGTATCCGAGCCAGTATTTAATGTATTCGAGTTACATATTATGTATCTAAGCTAGTTTTAATGTATCCGAGCTATATATTAATGTGTCCGAGACAATATTTAATGTATCCGAGCTATATATTAATGTATCCGAACTTCAATTATTGTATCCGTTTTTTTTAAATTTTTAAGGGTTTAATATAATTAAAAACTTATTAGGGATAGATTGTAATTTCATATTAAAACTATGGGATTTATGTAATTTGCCCTTTTTAAATTTTTAATCCATTAAGTTGCCTGCTTGATTTCCTTCTTCAACCTTCCATCTTTAATTTGTTTAAGCTCCAAACTTCTTCATTTTTTCACCAATTTAATCCTACAAATAAAATATAATATTTAGCACAATTCATAAAATTTATGCTCAAAAAGGACAAATAGAAATAATAAATGTGAGGCAAATAATGATTAAAAATATGTATTTTGGCCTCACATCAACTTTCCAAACATAGAAAAACTTACTCAAAACTCTCCCAACCACCTCAAAAAAGCATGTCACCCATCCCAACACACCACATATACTGCACAGAAGCTACGGAAAGGGGTAAAATAGTAAATTCACACAAAATAAGTAAATGACTACATATATATAGATGTTTCCATGTCTTTGAGACTATTAAAATGGTGAAATATAAAATTGAAAAAGAATGGAGTACTAAGTTGCTTCATTTTATAAAACAATTTATGCACTTCATACAAGAAGTCAGCTATAGCCTATCAATTTTTCAACATTTTTCAAAACGTTTTTTGCCCCTTTTTTGGCGCGATTCCACTTTAACTCAGTTTTGCTCGTTGATTCCTCTACTCAAAGAGGTCGAGATTCAAGTGACGTCATCTCATTGTGATGTATATATAAAAATATTCAGAGGGTAAAAGAATGTTTGTTCTTAAAGGTTAACTATTTCCACATGAAAAAATAAGTGATAAAGTATTAAAGACTCTCAATTAAAGTAAGCAAATAAAAAGGGAAAGGGATTTTGTAAAAGAAGGTTTATCATCTCTTTTCTTGTTACTTAAGGCATCATGATTTCAAATAAACTGTAGTTTTCTCACAATTAAATAGCTAAGTCTTAAATTGGGTACATGCTTGAAAGATATTTAATCACTGCCCCACGGTTCAATTGTTTCAATTAGTTGATGAATATTAATTTAAAAAGTTATTTTTTAAAAATTAGAAAATACCCTCAATAAAGAGATATTTTAATCTCAAACCCAATTATATTAATATCTATATCAAGTAACATGCCTAAACATAATATATATATATATATATATATATATATATATATATATATATAAGACAAATTTAAAGGAGATAAGATGAAGAAAGATTCATAAACAAAGCAACGTTGAAGATCATTTTATAATTTATCATAAAGGAGTCGCAGCAATCAAGAATCTCAAGAAAGGTTTTCTTGATTGTTTACCTTCATACTAGGGTTTTAAGGCTTCTAATCAAGGTCTTCTTCAAAATTCTTCAAGAACCTTGTTCTTCCAGGTATGTAAGACTATCATAGTGTTGGACTAGTTCGTCCTCACACCTTACATATACTTTCAAATCAGTAACAGTGTAATCTAGGGTTCTACCCCTAGATTTGAGTATTCTTGAGATGAGTTGATTTTGAGTTCTTGTGTTTCGAATTCTTTTTGAAATTCTATTCCTCATTATTGAATTGCTATATATTATGCATTAATATTCTGGAGTTGATTCATTCATGTCTATATTTCAGCATGAACCCTATGAATTGAGTATTTTTGAGATTAATAGTATCGTTGAGTTCTGAGTACTGAATTTCCATAATTCTATTAAGATCCGCGAGCTGAGTCGTTCCTGTCCATAATTCTGCATGAACTCTATGAATTGTATTATAAATCTTGAGAAGCTTTTTAAAGCCAACACTTGAGTTTTAAACTGAGCTTTTGAAGAAGTAAAGATAAGTTTTGAGAAAGAGTTTCTAAAACATGATTAGTATGGCAATCGAGTATTCCATCAATGTTTAAGCAGTATGATATCTTGTTATGCCATCAACGTTTATGCATTTTGATTTCTCGAGTCATCAATGATCATATTTCAATATGATTTGATATATTTTTGAGAAAGAGTTTTCAAATATGAGTTGAGTAAGAGTATAACAGAACTAAGTATTCCCAAAGGTATCAGTTTTGACATTGATAATAGAGAAACTTTGATTTCTAAATGAGTTATGAGTTAAAAGATATTTCAGGAGCAGTTACGTCTTTTAAGAGGATAGTTTGAGAAATTATCTCAAACCAGAGGAAAAGTATGTTTTGAAACATTGAGCATGAGTATATATTTTTGGGAGTAGTATTGAGCACCGATATGGGGATGAGTTCAGCCAGCTCACATTGTGTAACACCCAAAAAATTAATAGGTGAAACTAGAGCCTTAGTTTGAGTCTTAAAATTTGATACATGATTTAGAATTGTAAATTAGCCCAAAAAATTTGACCAAGTATAAGTTTAAGTGAGGGTTCAAGGAAGGTGAAAGGCATCACTGCCCATACAAGCACTCTTGAATTTTACCTTAGCCGTGTGGGCAAAATGCATTGTTCAAGTGAGGCTTCAAGGCACGTGAAAGCCTTCACTGGCCTTAGAAGCCCTCGTGAACCATGCCTTAGCCGTATAGGCAAGGAGGCAAGTTCACTTGAGGGTTCAAGGTGCGTGAAGTACTTCACTGCCCTTGAACGGCCTCGTGAACTTTGCCTTAGCCATTTTTGGGCAGGCGAGGATCCACGAGGCGTGAAAAACTTCACTACCCGTAGAGAGCCTCGTGAATCCTGTCTTAGTCGCATTGGCAGTAGGCGCTTTCAACCGAGGGTCCACGGCACGTGGACAAGATCACTGCATGTGTGGAGCCCTTGTGGACAATGCCTTAGCTTCAAAAGCCAAGGGCAATTGTTCACGCGAGGGACCATGGAAGGTGGAGTAGTCCACTGCCCATAAAACCCCTCTTGGACTTTGCTTTAGTTTGTTTAGGCAATCCACGTGGGGGGCAAAACAGGTATTTTTGTAATTTTATTTTTAAGTCCAAATTAAATGGGTATATTTTATATTATTTTTAAATAAATATATAAGGTATTTTAAGTCATTAAACACCCAATCAAAATCATTTTCACAAAGACCCAAATCAGAATCAAAAGTTCATCTTCCTCAAAATATTTCTCTCTCTAAAAACTCAAGAAGAAGATGAGTAGAATTGAAGCCTGGTCATGAAGAAATCATGAGTTTTTCATCAAATTCTTTGAAGATTCATCATCAAGGTATGATAGTTTTCATATATGAGTAGATTCCACCCATAGAGCCCCTTCAAAACTCAATTTCAAATCTTACAATTTTCCCCAAAATTAAGGGGTTTATACGAGTAGCATGGGTTCTCTTTAAAAATTGTTTCAGTGGTTGAATTATGTTGCGTATGATTGAATTGATGATTTATGGTTGAAGGTGAGATTTCCCCAAGAACCCATGTATGCCCTATATTGCTAAATTGTGATCTTAATGTGGGTTAATTGATTTTAGAAGCATGTAAATCGGTCTTGTATGAATTAATTGAATTGATTGAATTATGTTATTACCCATATCTAGTGTATAAATTCTAGATGTTGGGTTGAATGTGATTCATGATTCTTGAAGGGTAAATTATGAGAATTTGTACATGAACATGAGAATTAACCATGTGCTTCAAGAATTACTTTGAGAATGAAGATTCTATGACTATGGTTTAATTGTGGTATTTATTGAAAGGTCATTATCCCCTATATCCTTACACATTATTATGCATGAATTCATTATGACTATGATGATCTTATTATGTTGATCGAAAGCCATGTAAATGAGTTTTGTTTAGATTAATTGAATTATGTTATTACCCATGTCTAAATTGTAGTAATTATAGGTGTGTTGGTGAATTATGATTTATGGTCCTTATGGACAAACTATGAGATTTTGTATAATCATGATGCCTATGAACATGTTTTATGGAGACATTGAAAGTAATGTGATCATGACTGTAATGCAATGATGTTGTTGTTGTTGAAAGGCTATTCTCAACTATACACTTGTGAATGATGATGACATGTTGTAAAAGGATTTTCTCAATGTATAATGTACCATGAATTGGTAGGCTTAGGGCATCCTCTTCATGTGTAATTTAAAGTGATCTTGATTAATGTACCTTGAATTGGTAGGCTTAGGGCATCCTCTTCTTGTGTAACTAAAAGGATCTTGACTTAATAAACCTTTAATCGGCAGGCCAATGGAATACCTTTCATAAATGATTAATGAAGTACTCTGAGGCTTTGTCTTGAATTGATAGGCCAATGACATTCCTTTCGTGATGAGGCAATGAACTAATGTGATGATGATCCTTGAATCGGTAGGCCTAAGGCATCCTTTCATAAGTGACAAATAATGAACCTTGAATTTATGGGCCAATGGTACCCCTTTCATGAGGATTCAATGAGCTATCCCAATAATGTACCTTTAATCGATAGGCTAATGGCACCCTTTCATGTGTTGAACAATATACCTTGGGTCAGTAGGCCAATGGAATCCCTCTCATGTGTAATAATGTTAAAAGAGAATGAACTACTCTATCGGAATTTAATGCTTAGCATCGAGTGGGTATTGTAAGGTGGAAGCTCTCCCCATGTTAGGCCGGGTCTCAAGTAACACCTTCTTTATCCCATAACTATGTGCCCACATAGATTATAGCTAGTGGATCCACCTAGGCTATCAAACATGAGTTCTACCTTAGGCAAGTAGGACACCTTTTTTCGGTGTGGAGGGATGACACCGGATTCCATGCAGCTCAGATGGTCTATGTCGGTTAAGGCTATATATATGACAAGAATATGAACTACGACAAGAACATGAACATGAACTATAACTATGGCTTCTTGATAAGTTCTACTTAGTATGACTGGGTATGAGACTCCATTTATGCATTGCACAAGTAGGCTTTAAGAGTAGTTGTGGTGTGATTCTCTTATGCTATGAAGACTTATGAATTATGCATGTATGATATGTATTGTTGCTAAGAGTGACTTTACTTGCTACAAGCTATGAACATGAATGTTTCCTTGTCTATGAGTATTGGCTATGGATGAGGTCAAGGTATGATAAAAATGATTATCGTGGCCTAAAAGTTGTTCTTAGTATTAGGTATGATTATAGGATCTTACCTATGCATTGCCAAGTATCGCTTAGGGTTTCTTATGAGATGGTTTAGCTCATGTTTCTTCCTAAATGTGCATGATGACTTTTAAACTTGATAAATGCACAGTTTTAACTCAATGTCCCTTTTGAGCATGTTTTAAGGATTTTTATACATGGCAACCATACTTAGTGCAGTTTTGTGCTAACCCATATTTTTTACATTTTTCTATAAGTGTAGGTCCTGGTCGTTGAGGTGTACTTCTCCATTTGAGTAAAGCTTGTATTGATTCTCTCCATGCTTTTGGTGAGTCCTCATGGTTCGAGGATGAAAGTTGTTCAATTCTAGTTTCTTCTACTTTTCCTTTTGAGACTATGTTGTAAAGGGCTATGACCCTTATTGATATTCGATTGTATTAGATGGTTCATTGAGATAATGTCTAGACTTCCATTTGGTATTTATGAAAAAACTTCAATTGTAAAAAAAGTTTTAATTTCACATCATTTCTATTACTTATGTTTATGATATGCTTTGGGCTTGTATGAAACCCCTTCGGGGTCAAGTACGTCGTGTTACATCTAAGGGTACCCCTGGGTCGTGAAAAACATGGTGTTAGAGCACAAGGTTTAGAATGACTCTAGGATGATGTATCATAAACCACGTCTAGTAGAGTCTTGTTCATGAGTGTGAAGCGCGCCACATTTATGAATAGGAGGCTATAAGATGTTTAGAAAATTTCACTTCTTTCATTACTCTTTAGTTGTGCCTTAGAGTTTTAACTCTATGAAGTCCTTTTTCCTAACCCTTCTCTTGTGTCCTTAGGATATGAATACAAGAAGGGCGCATACAAGAAGGATGGAAGATGAGAATGTGAATGAGGGAGTTCCTCCCCAAGGTCCCAAGATCCTCAAGTTCCTCAAGTTCCTCAAGCTCCTATTGATGCGGGGGTTATGTCAGATATGGAAATAAGGCCAGCTTTCCAAATATTGACCCAAGATGTGACGGCCCAAGTCAATGGGGATACTAGAACTCATGTGAACCCCAATGTAAGTACAATCACTTCAAGGTTGCAAGATTTCACAAGAATGAATCCTCCTATATTCTATGGCTCCAAAGTGGATGAGGACCCACATGGGTTTATTGATGAGATCTTTAAAGTGCTTGATGCTATGGGAGTGTCTCCACAAGAAAAGGTAGAGTTAGCCACCTACCAATTGAAGGATGTAGCTCAAGTATGGTACGAGCAATGGAAGGGTTAGAGACCTGTATAAGCGAGCCCGGTAGATTGGGAATCATTCAAGTCGGTCTTCCTTGATAGGTTCTTTCCCCTAGAGTTGAGGGAACGAAAAATGCAAGAGTTCATAAATCTTTGATAAGGGGGTTTGAGTGTGAAAGAGTATGACTTTAACTTCACCCAATTGTGCAAGTATGTTCCAACCTTAGTGGTAGATTCAAGGGCTAGAATTAATAAGTTTATGATGAGAGTGTCCGAATTGGTAGTCAATGAATGTCGTTGGGCAATGCTTATCCCAAGTATGTATATTTCGAGTCTTATGGTCCATGCCGAACAAACTGAGGAGTAAAAGCTCAAGTAAATGAATAGAGAGATGAAGAGAGCTAGGTCCAATGAACGAAGGTCAAACAAGGTTAAAAAGAGATCCTTCAACCAAGATTCTTCAAATACTTTTAGGGTTAACCAGGAGAACGGTAATGAGTCTCGATTTCCTAAGTCTACTTGCACCAATTGTGGAAAGAAGCACCATGGGAAGTGCCTAGATAGTACAGATGGTTGTGGAAAGAGTGATCATCAAGTGAAAAATTGCCCTACACTCATGGCCAATGGAAGAGAGGCCAAGCAAGCTTCTCTAAATGGCACCGGTATGTTGATGACTCCTTATAGGTGTAAATGTTTTATTAAGGTCCCCATGCTATTTTTATGTTAGCCTTAGTAGGGTTTTACTCCCAAGGGGAATATGCTATGCTTAGAAGGCAAGGTTGTTGAGAGTTCTGATATCCTTATCTCTTTCTTCTGTTCCTATTCAAGATTAATACAAATAGTTCATTGTGACTTGTTTTATGTTTTGGAGTCATGTTTGATTTATGAGTTCCCATGATCTCCTTGTGTTATGCCTGTTCTTGATTGAATTCATGTTTAGAAGGAAAATGAGTTTTTCATGATTTATGTGTTCATCATGTTGTTGTGCATTTGAGTATAATGTTGCATATTTGACTTCCAGAGGTGAATTGGTGAACATGCTTTATATTTTAAATGAGATGGCATATTGGCTCCATAATATTGTGGTGAGCATGCTTTTGTTGGAGAAGTTAGTTCCTCCTATGAACATGAGAAATGTTGAATTTCATGCATATTGGATTTATAGATGTAGTTCCTACTTCCTTTTGTTGCATTGATCATGTTGAGGTGGAGTTGAAGTTTCTTCCTTTATGTGGTGTATTATTTTGATATTTCATGCATGTTGGACTGCTAGTCTTGAGTCTTTAATTCAGTAAGGTGTCTAGATCCTCATTCGAGGACGAATGTTACAAAGGGAGAGATGATGTAACACCCGAAAAATTAATAGGTGAAACTAGAGCCTTACGTTTGAGTCGTAAAATTTTATGCATCATTTAGAGTTGTAAATTAGCCCCGAAAATTTGACTAAGTATAAGTTCAAGTGGGGGTTCGAGGAAGGTGAAAGGCATCACTACCCATACAAGCACTATTGAACTTTGCCTTAGCTGTGTGGGCAAAAGGTATTGTTCGAGTGAGGATTCAAGGCACGTGAAAACCTTCGCAGCCCTTAGAAGCCCTCGTGAACCATGCCATAGCCGTATAGGCAAGGAGGTAAGTTCACTTGAGGGTTCAAGGTGCGTGAAGTACATCACTGCCCTTGAAAGACCTCGTGACGTTTGCCTTAGCCATTTTTGGGCAGGCGAGGAAGTTCACACGAGGATCCATGAGCCATGAAGCACTTCACTGCCCATGGAAAGCCTCGTGAAGATTGCCTTTGTCTCATGGGTAGTAGGCCCCTTCAAGCGAGGGTCCACAACACGTAGACAAGCTCACTGACGTCTGGAGCCCTTGTGGAAAATGCCTTAGCTTCAAAAGCCAAGGGTAACAATCCAATTGAGGGACCACGGAAGATGGAGAAGTGCACTGCCTGTTAAGACCCTCTTGGACTTTGCCTTAGTTTTTTTAGGCAGTCCACGTGGGGTGGCAAAAAGGAGTATTTTTGTAATTTTATTTTTAAGTCCAAATTAAATGGGTATATTTTATATTATTTTTGAATAAATATATAAGGTATTTTAAGTCATTAAACACCCAATCAAAATCATTTTCACAAAGACCCAAATCAAAATCAAAGTTCATCTTCCTCACAATATTTCTCTCTCTAAAAACCCAAGAAGAAGAAAAGTAATATTGAAGCTTGGGATTGAAGAAATCAAGGATTTTTCATCAAATTCTTTGAATATTCATCACCAAGGTATGCCAGTTTTCATCTATGGGTAGATTCCACCCATAGATCCCCTTCAAAACTTGATTTCCAATCTTATAATTTTCCGCAAAATTAATGGTTTTATTCGAGTAGCATGGGTTCTCTTTAAAAATGGTTTCAATGGTTGAATTATGTTGGATTATGATTGAATGGATGATTTACGGATGAATTATGGTGAAATTCCCCCAAGAACCCATGGATCCCCTATATTGCTAAATTGTGATCTTAATGTGGGTTAATTGAACATGGAAATGGGTCTTGTATGAATTATTGAATTGATTGAATTATCTTATTACCCATATCTAATGTAGAAATTCTAGATATTTGGTTGAATCTGATTCATTATTCTTGAAGGGTAAATTATGAGAATTTTTACATGAACATGAGAATTATGCATGTGCTTCAAGAATTACTTTGAGAATGAAAATTCTATGACTACGGTTTAATTGTGGTATTGATTGAAAGGTAATTCTCCCCTATAGCCTTACACAGTATTATGTATGAATTAATTATGACTATGATGATCTTGTTGTGTTGATCGAAATGCCATGTAAATTGGTTTTGTTTATATTAATTGAATTAATCGAATTATATTATTTATTACCCATGCCTAAATTGTAGTAATTATAAGTGTGTTGGTGAATTGTTATTTATGGTCCTTATGGACAAAGTATGATATTTTGTATAATCATGATGCATATGTACATGTTTTGTGGAGATATTGAAAGTAATGTGATCATGACTATAATTGTCACGACCCAAACCGTCGTGATTGGCACCCACACTAACAACTCGGTGGGAGAACCACTACTACAATCCAAACTAAAACAATTAATCTAAAACTAAGACATTGAAGTTATGAAAGCAAGTTAAACAAACTAATAAGAAGTCTTCCATAAACTTAACAAAAGATCTAACAACTAATATTGCGGAAGATAAACCTAGAATCTGAAAGTCAATGTACTAAAACTATTAAGCGATAACCAAGTCTAAACAAAGAATACTATTGAGCTATTCAACTAACTAAAATAATTGTCTAAGTCCGAAAATGGTGGACATAGACAAAAGAGAATCCCATGGCAGCCCGGACGAAGTGGCTCACCCTTGGATTCGAACGACGATCACTGATCTTCTAAGAGAGGTTGGTCAACAGTCACGTGAAGATGCCCTTTACTCAACAAAAGTAAGAGCAAGTTCAGAATCAGTACACAACCACAGTGTAATGATAAGATCACGCGGCTATCCCACTAGTGCAACATAAACAAGTCAAACAACATCAACTTCACATTTCATATCACATCATTGGTCCTCTCATGGAACCCAAAACCCAAACAGTTAGCTTGCCGGAATGTGGCAATTCGATCCCATAATTGTGCCGGAACGTGGAAACCCGATCCAATAGTTGTGCTGGAACGTGGCAACCCGATCAAATAGTTGTGTTGGAACGTGGCAACCCGATCCACAATCACACACCACAATCACAATCACAAGTACATTATCAAGATCATATATTTAATTCATGGTTTCATAACAATGATAGTTCATATATCTCATTTACAACAAGTGTGATCAACATTGCAACATTCATACATATACAAGTATCATAATGAAGCAAGAACAAGCATACATTACACTACATAGAATCACAACCATCACCTACCTCAAAACAAGCTCGAAACCCTACGAAACTTGATCCTTCCCTTTCCGAATTCGTTCCACTTGTTCGTGGTCTACAAACAATCAATAATATACGGGAATCAAAAGTTAATCACTAATTACCCAGATTACTAACAATTCTATGAACCCTATATCAAGTCCATGATCCCAACTAGCCAATTTACGTTCTACTGATCAAAAAGTGGATTTAGGGAGTGCAAAGCTTACCTTTAGCGTCAAGAATGGTGGAAAATGATTTGAAATCATCCAGGGGTCGTTCTCTATCTCTAAAAGTCTAAAAGTGCCAAATAAGGTCGTTTAGGGGTTTAATTAACGACTTAATTCGTGCTCATCCCGCTATAGCGGCACCCATCCCGTTGTAGCGGCGTCACTGCAGCGGAAATTCCAGACCAGTGAGCCCTTGTCGAAAATCTACGATTTCTAAGTCTTGTCTCGTTCGCCACAGCGGCATCCATCTTGCTGTAGCGGCGTCGCTGCAGCGGCGCAACTCCTGCTACGGTAGCACAATCAGACCAGAACCTTTTTAGGGGAATTTCAATTCCCCCTTTTTACAACACACTCTTAATCCACTACACTCGGAAAATACCCTTAACGCTATGATCGATTCTCGAAGATCTATTTATCCAAATACGATTCCGTAAAGTTGTATAGACTCCTTAACGAGTTATCTATATATTCATGGAATTGAAATCATATTTAGTCTACCTGATTGTTACCAGATTTCCCTACACCTTGATGACTCCAGTTTTCTCCAAATCTGGACAAGGTTGGGAAAATCCTAATACTATGAAAAAGTTTTTCCAGCACCAATTTTCCCCCTATTGGCATTTCTATAACGACGAAACCCGATCGTTACAATAATGCAATTATGTTGTTGTTGAAAGGCTATTCTCAACTACACACTTGTGAATCATGATGACATATTGTAAAAGGGTTTTCTCAATGTATAATGTACCATGAATTGGTAAGCTTAGGGCATCCTCTTCATGTGTAATTTAAAGTGATCTTGATTAATGTACCTTGAATTGGTAGGCTTAGGGCATCCTCTTCTTGTGTAACTAAAAGGATCTTGACTTAATGAACCTTGAATCGGTAGGTCAATGGCATCCCTTTCATAAATGATTAATGAAGTACTCTAAGGCTTTGCCTTGAATATATAGGCCAATGACATTCCTTTCATGATGAGGCAATGAACTAATGTAATGATGATCATTGAATCAGCAGGCTTAAGGCATCCTTTTATGAGTGACAAATAGTGAACCTTGAATCGATAGGCTGACACCCCTTTCATGAGGATTCAATGAGCTATCCTAATAAGGTACCTTGGATTGGTAGGCTAATGGAACCCTTTTATGTGTGGAATAATGTACCTTGAGTCAGTAGGCCAATGGCATCCCTCTTATGTGTAATAATATTAAAAGAAAATGAACTACTCTAGCGCTAAATGGGTATTGTAAGTATGAAGCTCTCCCCATGTTAGGCCGCGTTTCAAGTAACACCTTCTTTATCCCATAACTATGTGACGACATAGGTTATAACTATCGGATCCAACAAGGCTATCAAACATGAGTTCTACCTTAGGCAAGTAGGAGACATCTTTTTGGTGTGGGGGCTTAACATCGGATTCCATTTAGCTCACATGGTCTATGTCGATTAAAGCTATATTTCCATACATGACAAAAATATGAACTACGACAAGAACATGAACATGAACTATAACTATGGCTTCTTGAGCAGTTCTACTTAGTATGAGTGGGGGTATGAGACTCCATTTATGCATTGCACAAGTAGGCTTTAAGAGTAGTTATGGTGTGATTCTCTTATGCTATGAAGACTTACGAATTATACATGTATGATATGTATTATTGCTAAGAGTGACTTTACTTGCTACAAGCTATCAATATGAATGTTTCCTTGTCTATGTGTATTAGCTATGGATGAGGTCAAGGCATGATATGCATGATTATGGTGTCCTAAAAGTGGTACTTAGTATTAGGTACGATTATGGAATCTTACCTATGCTTTTCTTATGAGATGGTTCGACTCATGTTTCTTCACAAATGTGCATAATGACTTTTAAACTTGATAAATGCATGGTTTCAACTAAATATCCCTTTTGAGCATGTTTTGAGGATTTTTATGCATGTCTTCCATACTTAGTGCAATTTGGTGGTAACACATATTTTCTACATTTTTCTATAAATGTAGGTTCCGGTCGTTGAGGTATACTTCTCCCTTTGAGTAAAGCTTGGATTGATACGCTTTTGGTGAGTCCTCATGGTTCGAGCATGAAAGTTGTTCAATTCTAGTTTCTTCTACTTTTCCTTTTGAGACTATATTGTAAAGGGTTGCGACCCTTATTGATAGTCCATTGTATTAGATGGTTCATTGAGAAAATGTCTAGACTTCCATTTGGTTTTTATGAAAAGACTTCAATTGTAAAAAGAGTTTTAATTCTGCATCATTTCTATTACTTATGTTTATTATATGCTAAAGGCTTGTATGAGACCCCTTCAGGGTCAAGTACGTCGTGTTACATCTAGGGGGTACCCCTGAGTCGTGACACTTTCCTATTAAACCATGTATGCCAACATGGGTAAAGGGTTATACTTTTTGGATGATTCCTTATTACTTTTAAGCATAGCTTAGTGTATCCACTTAGTTGAGGTGTTCTATACCCCGACAAGGTATAAGACAGTTCTTGCAGCATGGGCGAGACACTTTATCATCTTGTAAGTCATAGTGATAGTTGTCACTTAGAGAATCTCCTAATTGAGAAATGTATTTTTATATATCACTTATTATGTTGAGTTCAGAGATGATAATGTATTTTGTAAATCTTTAAATGATTTTACTCCTTTATTTCTTCACATTCAGGTTGAGTTCATTTTTATCTATTGCAGTCCTTTCTTTCAGTTATTTGTTATCCAACTATATTACATACTCGTACATTCAATGTATAGATGTCATTCGACCTGCATCTTTTAATGATTCAGATGTAGGTTCTTAGGGGCTTCAACAACAGTCTGCTAAGATCACTTCATCCACTAGTCGAGTGAAACCTCCTTGCATTCGAAGTACTCAAGTTTTATGATTCGTTAGTAGTAGTTCTTTAGAGGAGTCATGGGTCTTGTCCTCACACACATCTTTGTATAGTTGAGGCTTTATTGATAGATAGATTTGGAGAGTCGTTCAGTTTCATATGTTTTATTTGAAACTTATGTTTCATACTCAATATATTCAGGAGATTTAGTAAATTGTTTTTAAATATTTCTTTCAATTTGATGCTTATGTATGGTCAAGTTAGTCTTCCTCTTCTAGTCAGCAAGAATAAGGGTTCAC
Organism: Solanum pinnatisectum; assembly: GCA_035578085.1. Lineage (NCBI taxonomy): Eukaryota > Viridiplantae > Streptophyta > Magnoliopsida > Solanales > Solanaceae > Solanum > Solanum pinnatisectum. Next base: position 17,575,279 of record CM069084.1, on the reverse strand, counting down.
TTGGGGACAATTAATGGTTCTTAAGTGCCGTTCACTTATAGGGTATAGGCTCGGGTCATGATAGTTTCTACTCCTATCGATGAGTCTGTGCTAGTTGAGAAGGTGTATAGGTCTTTCCTTGTGACTTTTGTGGGGAGTAAAACTTTTGTAGATTTGATTATTCTTGAGATGGTTGACATTGATTTAATTCTAGGTATGACTTAGATTTCTCCAAATTTTGCTATCTTAGATTGCAATGCTAAGACCATAACCTTGGCCAAGCCTGGATAGATCTGCTGGTGTGGGTGGGTGACTATATTCCCGTTTCTTTTCGAACTATCTTTTTTTCATGATAAGAGGTCGGTGAGTAACGATTGTTCTACTTTCTTGATACATCTCAGGGATGATAGTTCTAAAGTGCCTTTGATTGAGTCTATTTCGATAGTGCGTGAGTTTATTGATGTTTTCCTTGTAGACTTGCATGGTATGCCAGCAGACATGGATATTTATTTTTGTTTTGACCTGGATCCGGTGACTCTCACCATTTCTATTCCACCTTATAGAATGACCCCGGTTGAGTTGAGGGAGTTGAAGGCCTAACCTCAGGAGTTGTTAGATAAATGTTTTATTAGACCGAGTGGCTCTCCTTGGGGTGCTCCTGCTTTATTTGTGAAGAAGAAGGATATTGGTTGGTTTTGAATGTGCATAGTCTACATGCACTTGAAAAGGGTTACTGTTAAGAACAAGTTTCCCATTCCTCATATTGATGACTTGTACGATCAGTTATAGGGTGCTTGTGTCTTCTCCAAAATTGATTTGAGGTTCAGTTATCATTAACTAAAAATATGGGCAGCCAATGTGCCAAAGGCTCATTTTGGACAAGGTATGGGCACTATGAGTTCTTAGTAATGTCTTTTGGTCATACGAATGCCCCTGCTGCGTTCATAAGCCCGGCGAATGGAATCTTTAAGCCATATCTAGATATCTTTGCTATTGTACTTATTGATGATATACTAATCTACTCCAAGAGCAATAAAGAACATGAATATCATCTAAGAATTGTACTAGGATTGTTAAGGGAGAAAAGGCTTTATGCCTAAATATTTAAGTGTGTGTTTTGGCTCGATTCCGTGTCCTTCTTAGGGAACGTGGTTTTTAAGGATAGAGTAATCATTGATCCCTAAGAGATTTAAGTAGTGAAGAGTTGGGCAAGGCCTACTAATGTTTCTGAGGTAAGGAGCTTTGTTTTTTTAGCTAGCTACTACTTTCAATTCATTGAGGTATTTTCTTCCCTTTCTTCCCAGCTGACCAATTTGAACTAGCATAATGTTTCATTTGTATGGTCGGATGAGTGTGAAGAGATTTTTCTGAAACTCAAGACCGTGATGACTACTGCATTGATTCTTTCCTTGCCTATGGAAGGTAAGAACCTAATTGCTTATTGTGATGCATCTTATTCTAGCTTAGGTGCAGTGCTGATGTATGAGAGAAATGTAATTGCCTATGCTTCAAGATAATTGAAAGTGTATGAGCGTAAATATCCCACTCATGACTTAGAGTTGGTTGCGGTTGTGTTTTCATTGAAGTAGTGGAGGCATTATCTATATGGGCTCAAGTGTGCAGTGTATATAGATCATCACAGTTAACAATATGTGTTTACTCAGAAAGACTTGAATTTGAGGGAGGGGAGGTGGATGGAGTTGCTGAAAGACTATGATATTACCATTCTTTATCACCCAGGAAAAGATAATATTGTGGTTGATGCCTTGAGTAGAAAAGCGGGGAGCATGGAAAGTTTAGCCCATTTCCATATTTCTAGGTGTCTATTGGCTCAAGAGGTTAAAACACTGGCTAATGAACTTATGAGGCTGGAAGTAACTAAGAAAGGAGGATTATTGGCTTGTGTGGAGGCAAGATCTTCTTTTCTTGGAAAGATTAAAGGAACACAGTTTAATGATGAGAAGCTGAGCGAGATTCATGATATGGTTTCGCAAGGAGAGGCCAATGAGGTTGTGATTGATAAGAAATGAGTCTTGAGGAATCAGGGGTGCGTATGTGTTCCCCGTGTTGATGATTTGACTTAGACTATGCTTGTAAAGTCTCATAATTCGAGGTATTCTATACGTTTTGGTGCAACCAAGATGTATAAGGATCTAAGGTAGCATTATTGGTGGATTAGAATGAAGCGTGGTATTTTTGATTTTGGTTTCTGAATATACGAATTGTTAGCAGGAAAAGTATAAGCACCAAAGGCTTGGAGGGACACTTTCAAAGAATGCCTATTCTTGAATGTAAATGGGAAAGGATTTCAATGGGCTTTGTGGTTGTTCTTCCAAAGGCATTAGGTAAGTGTGATTCGATATGGGTGATTGTTGACATGTTGACTAAGTATACACACATTATTCTGGTCAAGGTGACTTATAATGAAGAGAAGTTAGCCAAACCTTATATACGTAAGATTGTTCGATTGCATGGAGTTTCGATTTCCATCATATCAGATAGAGGTACACAATTTACTTCTAACTTTTGAAGGACCTTGCAGACTGAGTTAGTTACTAGATTGGATCTTAGTACCTCATTTTATCCTCTAACTGATGGGAACTCTGAGAGAGCAATTCAAGTCCTGGAGATATTCTTCGTGCATGCATGATAGATTTTAGCAGTTATTGGGATCAGTTACCCTTGATAGAGTTTTTGTAGAACAATAACTATAACTCGAGCAGCCATGAAAGAGTCCTCCAAGACCTTTGAGGTAAGAAAACACCCATTTCTAGCTTGATTCTTCATTGGCTGATGTTCAAAGAAATGTTATCCTTATCAAAAGATTTATTTTGTACTATTTCTTATCGTTTCTCATTGTCATTGAAGGATTTTCATATTTAATATGGGTTTTGAGTTAAGTATATGGTTGAACTACTTTGAGGTAAGGTTCTACACCTATTTTTCTTAGAAAATTGTGGCTGAATGTTTGAAATCGATTCCTACGACCTTAGCTTCAATTTTGTGTATTTTCTTAAGGTTATTGATTTGGTATGGTGTTGGACCTTTTAGACAAGATTTTATGCTCGACAAATAGAATCTTTTTTATTGAGGTATGTTTCCGCCAATTAGCTCCCTCGTGTTTTTAGAATTTTTGTTGTTTTGTCATGCTTTGAGCCACGAGGGGTCTTTTAGTGCCGTGGCATTGCACAACATTGTTGTTGTGTTGTTTTGAGATATTTATATGTGTATACGATGCTATTTAAGTTATGTAGGGATGTGATATCTATGGCCAATTTGAGACGTCTCATATAGAGGATTATCAATTGAACGGGGTGACTTGCATCTTGTAATATTTCGTCCCTAGCTTATCGTTCATGGGAGATGTTGATACACTCATGTTGTTGGTAGAAATTTTTGTTTATTTTGAGATTGTGACTTTGTTTATTAGTTAAAAGTGGTTTAGTCGTAATGATGACCTTAATGCCTTATCGATTCGTTATGGCTTATTTTTGCAGCTCGATTGATTCTCACATTATTACATTACTTTTAGTTGGCCAAGCTTCATATAGACACTTTTTGGATTTGCTTGAAAGATATGTGAAGGAAACTATTCCTCTTCTGGATGATCCTAAAGGCCTAAGCTTTTTATGGCCGGTGTAGTATCATTAGGTGGCATGTTGCCTTATCCAATTGAGTTTACTACCACCTTATGATATAATGTATATCGATGACACTCTATTCCTTGTTTAATGTCCTAGAAAAGCATGTTATGATTATGTTTTTACTAAGGGAAAAAGGATAAATAAACCACCAAACTATCGTAAATAGTATGCAGATATCCTCTGTCATACTTTTGAGACATTGGTGCTCCTACCGTCTAAAAACTAGAGCATATATGCCCTTCACTCTAATGGAAGACTAAATATGAACATGTGCACAATCTTATCCATCGATTTGATATATAATAAATGTCGAGTCGATGAATAAGATAATGACATGTGTATGTCCGTTAGTATAAATGATATATATACTCTAGTTTTTGGATGACAGGAGCACCAATGTCCCAAAAGTATGATAGAGGGTATCTACATAACATTTATGATAGTTTGGGGGTATATTTGTCCATTTTCCCTTTTATTAATTCTGATTACTTGATATTGTTTTGATGCTTTATCATCTCACTGCTACCTATGAGCTTATTTTTAGCTCACCAGACACTTACATTGCATGGTTCTTAAGCATACATATTGAATCTTATACCAAGCCTACGTGTTGTGTAGACTGATCCAATGGTCTAGGTAGACTGTGCCTATGGGATGTGTAGACCGTGCCTATGGGCCGAGTAGGCTGCACCTATGGGGCATCATATATCTATTATACCAGAATGCCTCAAATTTGCGTTGATTCATGGAACATTATATTCAGACAAATCATACTAGATTATCATTAGGATTAAGGTAAGGGGAATAAAATAGATATTTAGCGATTGTTTGCACTCGTTAGGACTTATAGAGATTGTGTATTGTTTGTTCCTATCGGGCTTAGGGGTGCCAAGTTAGGTTATTGCTTGTTATGTTCTTATATATCTTATTACAAGGAGATAAGGTGTTGTACTATTTTTTCACCCCTGCCTTTTTTCGTTCAATACTTATACTTCAGTATGAGCTTCCAGTTTAGCTTACATGCTTGGTATATTATTTTATACTGACATCGCTTCTATGTGGTGTTGCATCTATGCCTGTAGGTCGTAAGCAACGACCAGACTGGTTTGTTGAGTAGCACATCCGCCTATTTAGTAGATTGGTTGACTCCTTTATTTCAGGAGTTGCACGAGTTTAAGAGGTTTGTTTGTTTAGTTATTTTACTAATTTTCGGTAGGCCAAGGCCCTCTCCTATCAATGTGTTATATTCGTAGAGGTCTGCATACTAGTGTGTTGGATTGTATAGCCACGTTATTGGCCATTTTTTCCTTGCTTTGTAATTGTCTGATGTTTGATAGGTGTTTGACATATTGTTTAGATACGTACTTGTTTTCAGCTTATGTATAGAGTTTATGGTGGCATTTATGGCCAACATAGAATTTATGCTTTCGTAGATACCATGGTGGCCTCGACAACCCAAAAAGGAACAAGGCAGCTCAAAGAATAAAGAAAAGAAGACCTGAGGATTGCCTAACCCATTAGGTGAGTCACTGAATAGCCAAGGTGTTGTCTAATGTTCTAGTGTTCCAAGCCCTGAAGGAGAAAATCAAGTCGGCGATTGAAAGAAGCAGTCGATGAGTCGCTGAATGTTTTGGCAATGCAGTACCATATCACCGAAAGGTACAGAACTTGAAGATGCTGAAGGCCAAAGCTGAAAGGCGATGAAGTTGACCAAAGGGCAGATCGCCGAGTGGATCGGGGATCCTGACTTATTGCACTAAATGGACCTTCACAACACATTTTTGGGCGACTATAAATACATTTTTAAATTCCTAGTTTAGTATCAAACAATCAAACAATCAAATATTTAAAAGTTTTCAGTATTATTCAGGTTTTAAAGCTTAGATCTTAGAACTGATTTTTTGGAGACATTTTTCCTTAGCTTTGAAGATTTGAAGATTTCCATTTCTAAGAAATTGGAAGTGGGTGTTGAAGATTATTCATTTTAGACCTTTGTAAAGACAATATCTATCATACCTAGTTGATGGAAACACAACCTGTTAACGATTTTACCTTTTTATGATGTCTAGCTAAAACCCCAATTCTTGGGGTGTGATTATGTGTTGATTTAGCTGTTGGGTATTGTTAATTGATAGTGTAAATGTTGTTTAAAAGTGATTTCATTCGGTGATTGTGGCTGAAATTAATGGGTTGTAATTGCAAATACAATCCTTACTTTTGGCTTGCTTAAGAGAGGTTTTAAAACCAAGATTTCTGAAGATGGTTTGTGGGTATTGGGTTGTTATGGGTTCAGCTCGAGAGAGTGAACCCTAAATAATTTTCTACACATTCAACTTGAGAGAGTCAATGGACTAAAGCAAAGGTTGTGCTCAATTCCTGCTTATTGGTGTTCGAGAGAAACCAATTTGATTCGGGGTAAATTGTTCGAGAGAAAGTTTATCCCCACTAAAGTCTAGCTTATTCACTAATTTACAACTATTCACCATTAGTTGCAATTACCCAGTTGTTTACCTTAGCCCATAATCCAATCACATCCTAAGAACTCGTCTCCATAATTGTATTTTCATGTTATTTGTTGTTTTAGTTGATAATCGAATACAAAACCCACTTTGATAGTTGACACTTGTGTCACCCCAAAACTTGAATTATGTTTTTCTTCACTAATGTTTTTAGCGATGATTGACTTGAGCATATTCTTGCTTTTCCATTGATTCTCGATTATAAACTAGTCCCTTGGGACTCGACCCCAACTCACTATTTGGGTTATCTTACTATTGAACGATCGTTGATGCTTAGTACTGGATGAAGTGTCTTTGATGACGTTACAATGATCAAAATGGCGCCGCTACTGGGGAGTGGTGTTAGTTGAGAACTCTTGGTCAAGTTGAATTTTGTTCTTGTTAGTTATAGTTGTACTTAATTTTTAGTTTTGTTTTGCTCGTGTGTGTTGAAACAGGAAGAATGAGTGTAAATAGTAGTTGTGAACAAATGGAACACCTTCCATTAGAAGTGATTAACTTCAGGTATAACATCCTAACCTTCAAGCAATTAGAAGGTAAAATTGATGAGTCGTGGCTAAGGTTCAAAGCACTGTTGATGCAATGCCAACTCATGAGATTCCCAATTTAGTTCTACTGAAATGCTTCTATAGGAGTCTTAGTCCTGGGAATAAAGGATTGATTGCTCAACTTATTCCGGGTGGTCTTGTATGAAAACCCTATGTGGCAGCAGCCCAACTCCTTGATCACATGGCAGAGGCCAACCAAGAAGTAGAAAGGGATTTCAATCTAGCCACTTTGTTAACTCAGATAGATGAGTTAACCAAAAGGATTATGGAGTTTAAAGTCCAAGGCAAAAAGAAGGATCGATATATTCCTCCTCATGAGCGGAGCAAGCCTAAGAACAATGAAGACGGACAGGTTAAAGCAATGCTCACATTTTTTCTCCACAAAGTCAATGAGAAAGATCCATCCAGTTGCTTGAGACCCTCAGGGGTCATGCATTGTCCCGACTTTATCCCAGGCAAAGAGAAGGACTGCCTAGCGGCACTATGGAAGATCAAATGAATGAGGTTTAAGTGTGGACTTGCATTGTGCCATGACGTTAACTAAGGCACTGCTTGGGAGGCAACCTAAGTTTAGTTTTCTTTCTTTTTAAGCTTGAAATAATGGTGTGTTGATTGTGTAGGTCGAAGTGTGGAAAGTGTGTGAATAGTGCAGATTGGCGAGCTAAGGGTCCAGTCGGCGAATCACCGAAGAGGTCAACAATTCTGACCTAGACCGCTATTGGACTCAAGATAACTTCAAAGTAGAGTCTGTAAAACTCAGCATGCCTAGGAAATTATTGGCTAATCACCGACCATGTCGTCGATCTTGATCCAGTACGCCATTTGGACCTCAGATTAACTGGAGATCCTATAAAACTCGATGAGGTAAGTGACCACTCGGCGTGTCGTTGAGTGGGTCTGCGAGCATGACTGATGTCGCCGAATGGGTGAGAACTGGACGGTTTCTTAAAAGGCAAAAGGTTTAAACTTCCAACTCTTTCACTTTCCCTCACTTTTAGTCTTCCAAAACTCGCACCTATTTAATATTTTCAATGTTTTTTCCTTCCTAAAGTATTTTAGTCGTTGATTTGTGCTCGGAGTTGGATTACTTTGGCTTCTAGCATTTTAGTCTTTATTATTTAACATAGAAGGTTGGTTTTCTGAAACTCGTGTTTATTTTTGAGAATTTGCACTCATTTGCAATAATTTTATCTTGATTGAAGTGTGCTGGGCCTCTTTGATAGGATTAGTTTGTTTGATTGCCTCTTTTAATTTGATAATCTTGCCCGTAATGTCTTTAATGTTGATTCTTGTAATCTTATGCTTTAAAATGAATTAAATCTTGTGGGGTTGTGCTTGCATGTTGTTTAATAATTGGGTGAAGTCTGAGTAACCCGAATTTGTGCCGAACGACAACATTTTCCCAATGATAGAGTGGGTGGCGTCATTCTTAAGGGCAAAAGTTGTCTATTGGCCAAATCTGGCAAAACTGAGAGAAGTCTGAGTATCCCAAGGTAATGGATGTTATGGGTTTTGCTTTAATTTAACTAGTGCATTCTTTGATTTTGTTTTTGGGGGTTGCGGGGTTGAATTCGAGAAGTTGGATTGAAAGTAGGCACGTTGTCGTTTGGCGAGCTAGGTCGAGCTCGTTGAATCACTCGGCTATTCGCCAAAGGTCTCACCTTTATTTTCATTCTTTATTTGATGTTGGGTTCTATAACTTTCGGTGAGAAGCCTGAGGTCACCGAACGCACTCGATGACTCGCCGAACATCTTTTTGATCTCCCTTTGTCTGCACCCTCTGTAGGTTAAATTGCAGTGTAACTTTCGACGGGCTAACCTTTGCTCGCCGAATGATATCGGTAATTCACCGAAAGGCCTTCTTATCGCCAAATTGTCAATTTTTTCTGAGAATTTTGAGCCAATACTTTCGGCGAGCCCGATTTGGCGACTTGCCAACTAGTTCAGCGAGTCTGTCTGCAACTGTGTTTCTATGCATTTGACTGAATTGATTCTAACTTTTTCCCATTGTTTTGCAGATATGGTGAGAACAAACATTGACATGATACCCCGGAAAAGAGCACGGAGGATCACAATTAATGAAGAGGGAGGGGTCAAATCCTCCCAAGAATAGAAGGCAAGAGCCTTTACCTGGAGACAAAGGCAAGTGCAAGAGGCCCATTTCTGATAGAGCAACCACTGGCTCCTAGGCTGCTCTATGTGAGCCTGAGGACAACCAGCCTTTGCAATCCTGAAGGGCTGAGACCCGAGCTAGATCTCACCCTAACTCCACCAGGGTCCCTCTAGCTTCCGCACCAGCAGATTCAGTGCCATCTCAGGCACCTCCCATGGCTCCTGTGCCATAGGTCATCCCTCCGCCTAGGCTTCTCAACAAATTAAAAGGTAATGGCTTGCGAACCATCCTTGAGGAAAAGCTATTATCCACAGAGGGCCTTGAGGGCAAATACTCAGATGTGAGGGACAACCTCCACTACCATAGGTTTGATTATTTTACCCGACCCTGAGGCCATTACATTCCTTCATGGGTCCGGGAATTCTATACAACCTATGGTGACTTGGTCCTCGAAGAGGAAGAAGAAGGCAAGCGAGTTCAGACCAGTGAAGTTTGTCATGGTATGGGAAAAGGAAGTTGGGTGCAATAGTGAGTACATAAACAATGTACTGGGTACAACTCTGCATTCTATGCATCCTTATGTTGGGTTGCCTGATGCTCAGTCCTTAGATGATTTGAAAGGTTGGCTGGCACCTCTGATTTCCAATACAACCTCGAGGTGGATCGAGGAAGGAACCCCTACTGAGAAGAGGGATTTGAGTATTTCTACTAGTTTTTGGTTTGGCTTCATCAGCAGCACCATATTGCCATCCTATAATGAGTCTATTATGCACCATCCTAAGGCAGCATGCCTTGGAGCTATCTATCCTGGAGGAGGATCGACCTGGGACTTCTTATTGAGCAGGAGATGGCCATGAGGGTCAAGCAGAGGCAGACTTCCTTACCTTTCCCAGTCTTGATCAAAGTTATATCGGCGAGCTGGAGTGCCTTGAGATGATACGAGGGACGTTGAGGTGACCTCATCTTCCTCCACCAACACCTAGCACATTAAGATCGAGTATACTAGAGGAGGCTGACAGGAGGAGCGAAACTCCGATGGACATATCCCCGGAGGTGGATATAGATTCAATACCTACAAAGGCATCCATTTCTACTCCGGCCTCCTGACCTTCAGGTACTTCTGCCCCTTCCTCCTCTTCGCAGGATCCAGGCACATCTACTTCCTCCTAGCAGACCAAGATCACTGAGGCTATGCTCCTGAAGATGGGGCACCTGGCCCATTCAGCTGACGTGAGGGCCACTAGACTTGAAAGAGATATCCCATGGATGATAGAGAGTGTCATCATGGCTAGACAGACTCCCATCCGGACTTCCAATGATACTCTCACTACGAGAGTTGAGGCTTGTGAGAGCAGGCCGGGGGAGACCTCTGAGAGTACACCTTTGAAAGTTAAGGTTGCATATCTGAGGATGGATGTAGACTATATTAAGTCTACTGACTTCACATCATTGCTAGAGGATGTAGACGATATGGATGCTCCGAAGATTTTAGAGATTCCTCTGGCCACCACCGGAGATGTGCATAGGGATGGTGCAATAGTTGAGGAGTCGGATGTTGAGACCAATAAGGAGCAGATAGAGATATAAGAGAAGAGCATACACAAAGATTTGCAGGATTTTGAGGAGATGATTATGTAGTCGGTGATCCAGACATTGCTGGCCGAGACGCCCATGGAAGCTCCTAGTGGATCTGGTACTGCTATTCCATGTGAGGTGAGTCCGGGCATTGATGCCTAAGTCCAGATTGATGTACCGGATACTGATGTCCAGACAGATGGGCTGACTGAGTAGACAAGGTCCTTTCTTTACCTCCCTCTCTGTCTTACTTTATTTTGCATTTGAGGACAAATGACTGTATTTGTGGTGGGGTGAGGCCCACTTTTTGTGTGACCTTTTGTGAATATTGGTTTTGTTTATATATTTGGGTTTGAGCTATAATTGTGCTTTTACACTGCTTTTGTGGATGTTTGAGCTTGTGGCTCTGTGTTTTTAATTGTAAATGATTTTTGACCCTTCCAAAAAAATTGTGCCACCTCCTGTTTGTGTTGAATGTGGCTGTTCTTTTGAAAATTTAAGTATCAATTTTGATCAATACCGATGACTTAAATAGTGCTAAAAATCGAACAAAAATGAATGTGCAGCTACAATGAGACCAAATGAAGTTGCATAGTCAATATGTGAACTCTTTGCATCTTGTTGTGACTAGCCAAGTATCAAATTGAGTCTCTTGTGATGAAAGTGTGGAGTCTTGTTTGACATTGGTGTCAATGCCTTGTGTGATGAGCTTACCGTGAACCATGTGTGATGACACTTAGAATTCGCCCCGTTGGCCGGGTTGACTTGGTGATGCAATCTCTTGATATGATTTTAGGCAATTTTGAAGAGTGTGAACCAATTTGACATTATACCTCTTTTTGTGGCCTACCTTTTGAGCGTGTGAACCCCGCTTGAGCACCCCTTGAGCCTTAACCTTTTCTTGGAAGAAACTTGATGAAAACATAACATTTCTTGATCCATTACCCATAATCCTCATGATTTGTGGTTTGGTTGAATAGCCAACTGAGGCCAAAAGCCTAAGTTGGGGGTGTGGTGAAAAGAGAAGGTACATCAAGAAATGCAAAGAAAGTTCCCTTTGACCCATGGGTTTGAGAAAAATGGAACCCCTCCATACAAAGAGAGAGAGAGAGAGAGAGAGAGAAAGAATAAAAGAATGAAAAAGTTATGAAATAAAGTTGTGAAAATACAAAGAAAATGGGGTTTCCAACAGTCCATGGAAGATGAATAGAGGGTGACTTTTGAGCTTGAATGAGAATAATAAAAAAAAGGAAAGAAAGTGTTGTTCACACCACATTTCATGAGGATAGAAGTCACTAAGCCTAAATGACCATACCTTTGCACTCAACCCCGTTATATGCCTTAAAAAGACCTTTTTGATCTTGAGTGAGCTGAAGCAAGTGTTAATTGGAAAATACATGCAAATCTATGGGTGAAATAATACATTGTATTCATCTTTGTGAGTGTGAGCGTTGCATCTGATTTTGGATCTTTAAATTTTTGAGCCATTGTGTATGAATATGGAATCATTCTTTGTGTGAGGGCATTTGATCACCTTTGTTGAGCTCGAAATTGCATTTGAAGCAAATAACGTGAGCTTGAGATTCTTTGATAATGGTGAGTCACAACTTGAATCTTTGAGTGCACAATTGATTCTTGCATGATTAAGTTGAGTTTCGTTGTGTGCATTCATGATTGAATCTTGTGTAGCATTATTTGAGACATCCTTTTTGAACTGCTGAGCTTGAGTTTTACTTGAGGACAAGCAAAAGTTTAAGTTGGGGGTGTTGACGAATCCACAATTTGGACTCATTTAGGGCTTTATTTTAATACATTTAGTGTCCTCAAATGAATATTTTGTGCCAATAACTGATGTAAATCCTTCAATTTCAGGTATTTGGATTGAGGAACAAAGCATGGACACTATTGAGTAAAAAGGAACAAGACACCTGAAACAACAAAATAAAGAAGGCTTGAGGATCGCCTAACCCAAGGTCTTGCCTAATGTTCCAGTGTGCCAAGCCTTGAAGAAGAAAACCAAGTCGGCGATTGAAAGGAGTAGTCGGCGAGTCAGCGAACGGTTCCGCGATGCACTACCATATCGCCAAAAGTTACAAAACTTGAAGATGATGAAGGCCAAAGAAGAAAGGCGATTGAGTTGACCAAAGGGCGGATCGCCGATCCCGACTTATTGGACTGAATGGACGTTCACAACACATTTTTGGGCAACTATAAATACATTTTAAAATTCCTAGTTTAGTATTAAACAATCAAATAATAAAACATTCAATAGTTTTTAGTATTATTTAGTTTTTGAAGCTTAGAGCTTAGAACTGAGTTTTTGGAGGTATTTTTCATTAGCTTTGAAGATTTGAAGATTTCTATTTCTAAGAAACTGGAAGTGGGTGTTGAAGATTCTTCATCTTAGACTTTTGTAAAGACAATATTATTGTACCCAGTTGATGGAAACACAACTTGGTAACGATTTTTACCTTTTATGATGTCTAGCTAAAACTCCAATACTTGGGGTGTGATTATGTGATTATGGGTTGATTTAGCTATTGGGTATTATTAATTGATAGTGTAAATATTGTTTAAAAGTGATTTCGTTCAATGATTATGGTTGAAATTAGTGGGTTGTAGTTGCAAATACAATCCTAACTTAGTGGTTTTGGCTTGCTCGAGAGAGAGGTTTTAAAACCAAGATTTTTGAATCATTGTTCTGTGGGTATTGGGTTGTTATGGGTTCAGCTCGAGAGAGTGAACCCTAAACCTTTTTCCACACATTCAGCTCGACAGAGTGAATGGACTAAAGTGAAGGTTGTGCTTAATTGCTGCTTATTGGTGTTCTAGAGAAACCTATTTTATTTAGGGTAAATTGTTCGAGAGAAAGTTTATCCCCATTAAAGTCTAGCTTATTCACTAATGTACAACTATTCACTATTAGTTGCAATTACCTGGTTGTTTACCTTAGCCCATAATCCAATCACATCCCAAGAAAGCGTCTCCATATTTGTATTTTCGTGTTATTTGTTGTTTTAGATGATAATCGAATACAAAATCCCCTTTGATAGTTGACACTTGCATCACCCCAAAACTTTAATTATGTTTTTCTTTGCTAATGTTTTAGCTATGATTTACTTGAGCATATTATTGCTTTTCGATTGATTCTTGATTACAAACCACTCCCTTGGTACTCGACCCCAATTCACTAGTTGGGTTATATTACTATTGAACGATCGTTGACACTTAGTATTGGATGAAGTGTCTTGGATGATGTTACAATGATCAGGAAACAAAGGGAATAGATAGTATTTTAAGACTAAAAGCATTTGTAGGGTTTACTTATAGGGTCAAAATGGTGTATTTTAGGAGTTAAATGGGGTAGGAAATGACCCAAATAACCTTAACATAAAAAGTATCAGACAGATCCTACGGTACGTAAAAATTCCTACAAACTGTTCTGGTCATTCGCACTTCCAAATACCAGATCCTAAGTATTCTTCAGTTTCCGTGATTTGATTCCTAAGGTTCCTAGAGTTTTCTATGAGTCATAGACACCAACCGTAGAACCTAAAGTAAGTACAAAAGTTCACTACTTCTGGGACCCTTTATACAAACACTTTCTATGGGTCGTAGGACTTTCTACAAATTATAGACCATCTTGGTGGTCTGTAGGAAAAGTTCAAAAACCCAAAATAATTGGAACTCTCAGGATCATTCTTACGACTTCGTCCTACGCACAGTAGAACCTTCTATGATTTGTAGACATGCCCTATAGACTGGTCTAGTAGAAAAAATGAAACTTTTCTTTTCAAGTTCAAATTTCCAAATTTTTAGGTGATACAATATTTTCTCCTTGGGAACATTCATTCTCGAATGTGACTCAAGGTAGTATGAAATAGGGTAGGGAAAAGAGATCAAACAACCCAACATGAATGCAAATAACATAAAAAGGCGCATAAACTAGGTGAAATCAATCAAGCTAAATCACAACTAAAAAATAAGCTTTCATGAAAATTCATGCATACAAAAATAGTGACTAAAACACATTAATCCAAAGGAGTGAACATGAGTAACTAATGTCTCATGCCGAAACTGAAAGGAAAGGAAAGAGATAGGGGTACTAGGATAACACATCGGCTTGAGCCTTCCACATACCTATCCAGAAAAAAAGAACCCTTCCAAAAATTTAAATTGTTCCATACACGCTACCTCAACCATATATCATACCATCTCCCCTTTGGGAGCCAACCTCCCTATACTTTTGAAACCATTCCCTCAAAACCAAGCACAAAATAAAAGTCAGTCTCCTATTGGGTGGTATGATGCATTTAACGTGAGACCTTGGGGTACTTATCTGTTGAGGGAATCATTAGAGAAGGTAAAATTCATTCAGGAGAAGCTTCTAGTAGCTTAGAGCAGACATAAGAAGTATAAATATTGGAAGGTCAGGGACTTGGAGTTGATGGAGGGAGAGCAAGTGTTGCTGAAGGTTTCACCCATGAAGGGTGTGATGAGTTTTGGTAAGCAATGTAAGCTTAGTCTGAGGTATATTGGTCCGATTAAAGTTCTTAAGCGTGTGGGAGAGGTAGCCTATGAGGTTAATTTGCCTCTAGGGTTGTTAGGAGTACACCTGGTGATTCATGTGTCTATGTTGAAGAAATATCATGGTGATGGAAACTACATTATTCATTGGGATTTGATCCTGCTTGATGAGAATCTGTCTTATGAGGATGAGCCTATAACTATTCTAGATAGGGGGGTCCACAAGTTGAGGTCAAAGGAGATTGCATATGTCAAGGTCCATTGGAGAATAAGTAGTGGAAGAGTCCACTTGGGAAACTTAGGATTATATTCACGAAAGATATCCACACCTTTTGTCGATTTAGGTACCCTTTCTTACCCTTGCCTTCTTTTGATTGTTCGAGGACGAGTGATGGGTAAATTGGTATCTAATGTAATATCCCATTATATTATTTTGAGTACTAGAACTATTTCGACCATTCCTGTAAATTTTAAATGAGAATCTTTAACTATTTGCTTAACTACAATTATTTAGTTGATGGGTATTCATTAAATAATTAATTTTTAGTTATTTGTAAATGGACCAAGTTTGAAATTTATTTTTGGAAATTTTATACAAATCCCATGGTGTTAAGATCTATTTACATCCTATCCCTACTCTTTTCCAAATTATAAAAGTCTCTCAAATTTGGTGGAATTCGGATTCATCCTAAAACGTCTTGTTACACTGAGTCTAGATTTTGGATACATCCCGATACATCAGGTTTCGATTTTAGATACATCACTTAACATCTCAATACATCATGTACGTCCCAATATATTACGTAAAGTGATGAATATGACTGATACATCGCGTAAAGTGATGTATTTGGCTGATTTATCGTATAAAGTGATGTATCCTGACAATACATCGCGTAATGTGATGTACCCAATATATTACGTAGAGATTTTTGTAATTTTTCAAATGGTAGGGAATTTTAGAAAATATGGTAAAATAAGTTACGTATTTAGGTAATTTTTCCTTTATTTAATACCCTTTGTAAACTTGGCCGATATGTAGAAACAAAAATAATAAAATTTAGTTATTTTGATTTATTATTAATTTAGAAAAAAACAAAATAGAGAGAAGACATACGTGTTGACGACCTAGTGCGGCATCTGCATCCCAGGTAAGAATTCCAAGGCTTAAATTTAGTTATTGTTGGATAGAAAATATTCCTTGAACTAAATATTATTGTAATGGAATAGATAGACACGTATCCTAATAGTATTATAATATTATGGTTGGATATGAATTGAAGGTGGGCTAACGTGATTACTGGTTGATTTTTGGGAGACAAACTTGGTATCTTCCATTATTAGCCAGTGATGTGCTAATGATTACTAAATATGAGACAAGGGATAGTTGAATGTTATATTTGAAAGTGGAAGCAATTTCCCAATTGAGTCCATGATTGTTGCCATCTTCAATTTTAAACATTATAATTTGTTATCATATTATAAAAAAAGTTTTGATTTATGAAGATAGATAATTAAATATTAGGTGTATTGTATTATATGAATACCATTATATTTATGACATTGGAAGAGTTGAGACTTAACCTTACTCTTGAAATTTAAGAAATAGGAGACTTGATCTATTAATTGACCTCAAGATTAGGAACTTGATTATAGATTCGTGCTTATTAGTTTTGGGTAATTGTTTTAGTCTACTCTAGACATATAGTAATATGGGTATCTAGGGACTCGTGTGCTTACAAAGATTGTATACTTGATAGATTGAAAATATTCTAAGGAATTGAGGAAAGGAAAACCATTGGAGAATTAGCTTGCTCGACTTCGGTTCTTTGGTTGAGGTAGGTTATGATTTATTTATATGATAGAGAGACTCTTAATACTTGCCTTAAGGTGGCTCATGAAGTGTTGCTCACATGATATGTTAACACTAGATTGTAATGACTATGTATATGTTCCCAATGATGTTTCTTATGTTCACTAGTTGTGATTGATGACTACCATGCTATAGTCTATATCTCTTCATGATGACTTTTATGCTTATGACTTGTGTTTCACACTACTTTCCAAATGATGATTTAAACTAGCAAAGTGCACGCATTTAACTAAAATATCCCTTTTAGCATGTTTTCAAAGGTTTTCATGCATGACTATCATATTTAGTACATTTTTGTGCTAACCCATATTTCTTCTACATTTTTCACTAAGTGTAGGGTTTGGAGACTTGAGTACTATTCTTGGAAGATATGTTTCTAAGGAGCATGGAGTTGAAGATTTGGTGAGTCCTCATAGCTTCGAGGACAAACCCACTATTCCCTTTATGCTTTTATTTTATTTTTAGACCTTTTGCATGGGCTATGTCCCAAAGCGTTATTCAAGTGTTGTAGATAGTTTGATACATAGTGTCATAGACTCCCGCCTACATTTATAAAAGAATTTGATTGTAAATAAAAGTTTTAAATTTCCGCCAAATTTCCTATGTTCTTATGTTATGATATGCTAAGAGGCTTGTATAAGGCTCTTCAGAGTTTTGTACGCTGTCTTACGTCTAGGGGGTACTCTCAGGTCGTAAAAAACTTGGTATCAGAGCACACGATTTTGGAATGGTTTTAGGATGTCTCAAACCACATCTAGTAGAGTCTTGTTCATAGTGTGAAGCGTGCCACATTTATGAATAAGAGGCTATTAGATGTTAGGAAAATATCACTTCTTCATTCGCCAAGTCGTGCCATAGAGCTTAACTTTATAAGTTCTCTCTCCTATTCCTTGTCTGATGGTGTTTATGATTTAACCACTTGAAGGGCTCATGCAATAAGGATCGTGGGAGAAAAGGTTAGTAGTGATGCCAATTATGGATATATGACTAGATGAGTCTTGATATGATAGGTTTAGATGGAATCCTTTGGTATGAATAGGTTGCATTATGGTTATGTGTGTTTGTTGGTAGAACCCGACTTAGTCATGATGAGTTTTAGGGTGTGTCGAAAGATTTGATGAATAATGGTGTTTAAGTGATGCCTAAAGATGTTGAGAGAGTAGACTCTTTAAAAGGAGCGTAGGAGTGTAATTCTCTATGGTTTAGAATCACCTTGTGTGAGAGATGTGAAAGTTGAGTGACAAATTGACCCAACCTTAGAGTTGAAAGAAATGATGTTTTGAGTAGTCTGTATAGGCTTACTCCCAAGGGGGAGATAATGTGCTTAGATGGAAAATGGGGTTAGGTGTCTTATATGTTCATGATTAGGATTCGCTTGAAATTCTCACCTTGAGAGGTGTAGTGAGTTGAGGAGTTTAGTCCCAGTTGGATAGGCTCATATGAGGTCTTGAGTGGTGTTAGTAAGGGTGCTTGTGAGCTAGAATGCCTAAAAGAGAATATTTCTATCTTAGAAGTTCCGGTAGAGGTCTTATACCGACAAGTTAAGAAATAGAAGAGTGAGAAAGAGTTGCTTTCATGAAGGTGTGAATAAGTGGTTTTTGTGTGAAGGTTGTAGGTGAGGATGCTACTTGGTAGGCCAAGGGCCAAAGAGATGTCCCGATATCTTTATCTTTCCTTCTATTCCTCCTTTAGCTTGAAATGATAAGTTTTTCTTGACTAGTTTTATGATTGTTAAGTCTTAGATGTTGTAAGTAGTTCCTTTAAAAATTTCCTTGCTTTGGAAATCATTTGTGGATTATGTGTTTCCATGGTCTCCTTATGTTATGCATGTTCTTGATAAATTCATGTTTAATGAGAAAATGAGTTTTGATGATTTATGTTCCTCATGTTTATGTGCATTTAGTATGAGTTGTCTATATGCTTCATGAGATGAATGGGTGGGATGAACATGCTTAAATGTGCTTTTGAGAGTAATTGCATAATTTCTTCATGATGTTATGATGAGCATGTTTTGAGTTGGAGAAGGTAAAACCTCCAATCAAATGAGAAATGTTGAAGTTTTCATGCATAATGGGTTGTAGATGTAGTTCCTACTTCCTTATGTTGCATTGAGTATGTTTGAGATGGAGTTGACGTTTCCTCCTAGTATTGTGCACTGTTTAAGGTGTTTCATCCATGATGGGCTGCTAATCTTGAGTCTTTAATTTTGTAAGGTGTTTAAAGTGTCATTCGAGGATGAATGTTCCCAAGGGGGGAGATAATATAACACCTCAAAAAAACTAGTAGGTGAAACTAGAGCCTTATGAGTTTGTTGTTGAGTTTGATGCGGGGTTTTATGTTGTAAAGTGGTTTTCCAAGCTTAGGTTGAGGGGTTTAGGGGTTAAACTTCAAGGTATGACTCCCCAAGGACAAACCTAGGTTCCTTAAGGAGGACCCTAAAGTCTAACCCCAAGGCTGCCCCAAGAACAAAAAAGCTGTAAAAAAAAAAACGTAGACCTACGGATGCGACCTACTGGGCGTAGGTCCATCCACGCCCCATGGATCCAAACCGTAGGTCAGGACCACAAGGTGTGAAGTTGCAGACCCCACCCATGGACTTGCAGGATGGGGCGTGACTCCACTCACGGTCCGTGGATCAAGGGGTGTGAGTGGCACCTGTGAATCTGCCTAGGTGTGGCCAAGGGAGGGGCAACTTGGTAAATTCCTAGGGTGGTTAGTTAAGTTAGGGGTTGGTTTATTTTGATTATTTAGAATTATTTAAGACCTTTTAAGCTATTAACTACCCTATTAGAACTCATAATCCCCAAAACCAAAAATAGAAACTACCTCCTCTCCAAGTAATTCTCTCTCTAGAAACCTTCATTGGAGAGGAAGAAATCAAGGTCTAGGGCTCAAAAAACTCACCTTTTCCACTAAAATTCGTGAACACTTAAGGTATGGTAGTTTTGATTCATGGTTAACTTTTCATCCATGAAGTCCTTAAATTCTCAATTCCAAAGGTAGAAAATTCTCCAAAACTAGGGCTTTCACTCCAAGTCATGGATTCATTCTCAAAATGTTTTCAATGATTCAATTGTGTTATATTATGGTTTAATTACTGATTTAGAATGTTTTTATGATAAATTCTTCCATGAATTGCACCAACTTCTCAAATTGTATGTTAAAGTATGGTTATTGAATTATATGAGTAGAAAGTAATAAAATTATGAATATAATGAATTGATTACTTGAATTATGTATTAATTAAGGAATTTCTATGGTTTTTATATTGGATTTCCCTCAAGAACTTATGAACCCCCATGTCCCCAATTTGTGACCTTGTGATGTGGGTCATTTCTAGTAAGATGAATGTTGTGGGATTATATTGCATTAAGTTGAGTTAATTGAATCATGTTGCCTTCCATGTTAAATGTATTAATCATAAATATGATTGATTGAATGTGATCCTTGATCCAAGAGGGGTAAAACATGAGATTTATGCCAAATTGTGGCTTTATGTGTATACTCTATGAACATGATTATAATCTAAACTATTGTGTGTGTTGAATTGTATGTGGTTTATTGTGGAAAGACTCCACCAACATGACCTATATTATGGATATTTGAGATCATGCATTTAATGACTAGATTATTTGAACTAAGACTATGTCATGTCTAATATAATGAATGTTAGATGTATTGAGTAAATATGGTCTTTTTTCCTTAAAGGGGCAATATAGTATATTATACATACCTTGTGAAAGTGTGTTCATGATGTAAGACTATCTCTTGAGCAAGTAAAGTGATCATGACTTTTATGTAATTTGTGGTGTAGTTGAAAGTCTATTCTCACTCACACACATTTATACATGATTATTCTATGATTATGATGATAATATTGTGTTGATTGAAAGATCATTCTCATAAACACATAAAGAGTATAATAGGAAAGTTTTCCTCACATATTGAAGATTCTAGGTATAAAGTTAGTTCTCACCTAATTGAGTCTATCATGAAGATTCTAGGTTGAAAGTCCATTCTCACCTAATGAATCTATGAGATATCCTTATGAATTGTGTTGGATGGAGCGTAAGATACTCCTTCATGCTTGTAAATTCAATTCAAGACTAAACATGTATTCGTGGGAAATTATGCCTAGCACCGAGTGGATATTAAATATGATATGAAAGATCCCCTACTAGAAAGGACGGACTTCTAGAAAGTATCTCATGGGATGGAAGCTCCCCCGTTAAGTAAGGACGGACTTCTAGAAGCAATCTCCTTATCCCATAACTATGTGCCTCTATAGGTTATTTAGCCATTGAATTCATTTCCAAGCTAATACATTTTAGTTCTACCTTAGGCAAGTAGGACACCTCTTTTCGGTGTGGGGCATGAAACTGGATTCCATGCAAGCTCACATGGTCTATGTCGGTTAATGCTAATTCCCACAAGGTCAAGTCTAGGATGTACTATGTCTATTCAAAGAGTTCTACTTAGTATGGGTGGGGGTATGGGACTTCATCCATGCATTGAACAAGTAAGCTTTGAGAGTAGTTATGCTAGGTTCCTATTTGTCAAGTTGACTCGAATGTTCTTGTGCCTAAATGGTAATTGCATTTGATGTCAAGGCTACTGGTATTGTTGCATGTTAACTTGGATTGTTACTATGAGTTGCTTTAGTTGACTAAAAGTGAATGTTTCCAACTCTATGAGAGATAGGCTAAGAATGAGATTAAAAGAGGGTAAACATGAATGAGGATCTAAAGTGACTTGCTTAGTGTAGGTGGGATTATGGGGTCTCACCTAGCATTGCACAAGCTTGCCTTAAGGTGGCCCATGAAGTGTTGCTCACATGATATGTTAACACTAGATTGTAATGACTATGTATATGTTCCCAATGATGTTTCTTATGTTCACTAGTTGTGATTGATGACTACCATGATATAGTCTATATCTCTTCATGATGACTTTTATGCTTATGACTTGTGTTTCACACTACTTTCCAAATGATGATTTAAACTAGCAAAGTGCATGCATTCAACTAAAATATCCCTTTTAGCATGTTTTCAAAGGTTTTCATGCATGACTATCATATTTAGTACATTTTTGTGCTAACCCATATTTCTTCTACATTTTTCACTAAGTGTAGGGTTTGGAGACTTGAGTACTATTCTTGGAAGATAGGTTTCTAAGGACATTCAGTTGAAAATTTGGTGAGTCCTCATAGCTTCGAGGACAAACCCATTATTCCCTTTATGTCTTTTATTTTATTTTGAGAGCTATTGCATGGGCTATGTCCTAAAGTGTTATTCAAGTGTTGTAGATGGACACAATGTCATAGACTCCCACCTACTTTTATGAAAGACTTCAATTGTAAAGAAAAGTTTTAAATTTCCGCCAAATTTCCTATGTTCTTATGTTATTATATTCTAAGAGGCTTGTATAAGGCTCTTCAGAGTTTTGTACGCCGTGTTACGTCTAGGGGGTACTCTCGTGTCGTAACATCAACTTTGTTGAGAATACGAGAGAGCATATCCTCAAACTGGCCACCCTAAAAATCTTTTGGCTTTTGACGCTGGTGGGGAGGAATGTACCTGTCCTTCTCCCCATCTCTTTCTTTCCAAGTGGGGTTATGATCCCTCCACTCTCTATTACGATCTCTCCAGCCATCATCCCTGTTCCAACCTTGGTTACCACCCTGCCCCAGGTTGTTTGCATGATAACCACCTTCTTGGTTGGCTAGGAAGTTTACCTCTTTGTTGTACTATGCTTCAAACTTGGCATCTTCACGGTTTACACAACCAACACCCACAACATTGACACTCCTAGCGCCAGCTCCCATGACTTTTTTGGACAAAAATGTCAAGTTGGGTCATGATCTTTGCCATGTTTCGGTCCCTCTCTTGATCTTTCTCAAGTTGCTCCTTTTTCAATTTAAAAGTGAGAGGGGTGACCTGATCTTCACGGGTGTACCATGCTTGATTAATTCTGGTCATACTATCCAAAAGCTGGGCTGCTACAATGTAAGGTTGTTGCATCAAACCTCCCGGAGAAAGCTGGTCAGCTACTCCCCCTTATTAACCGAATCAAGGCTTCGGTAAAAGTATCGCAACAAAATGTTGTCAGGCAAACCATGAGTTGGGTATTGTAGCACCAACTTCTTGAATCGTAGCCAAGTCTCATGGATTGGCTCACCCTTGAGACGCTTGAAACTCTGGATCTGTCCCTAAGTGTCATCATCTTTGAAGGAGGGAAAAATCAAACTTGAAATGTGGTGACAAGCTCTTCCCACGAAGTGATGGAGTCTCTTGGCAATTCAGGCAACCACTTACATGCTTCTCCCATTAATGAAAGTGGGAACAACCTTAATCGGACAAAATCTTGGGATATGTTTTTGAAGGAGAATGACCCGCAAACATCAGCAAAGTTTCTTATATGCTCATGGGGATCCTTATGAGCCAAACCACCAAACAACCCTTTCAACTGCAAGAGTTGCAACATGGTACTTGTAATGTGGAACACAACACAAGATTCAACTTCACAAAAAGAATCTTAAACAACACCACTACCCGGCAATGGTGCCATTTTAATTTAACGTTTCAAGGACACTTCATTTAATTCTAAGTGTCAACGATCTCTAGTCAGTAGAAAACTCAACTAAATGAGTTAAGGTTGAATCCCACAAGGAGTGGTACGTGTTTGAGATTCAATAGTAAAGTGTGAACATGGTCAAATCATTCACAAGAATACAAATTATCGAATAAAGACATTATTTAAATTAGGGGTGACACTAATTTCAAATGGGGGGTTTTGGTTTGAAATTAAAATGGTGGTAAAACAATACAAAATAGCAATAATGAGATGGGTTTTTGGGATGTGATTCGATTATAAGCTAATATAGACAAATGGCTAATTGCAACTGTTAGAAAATAGCTAAATATTAGTGAGTAAACTAGACTATAGAGGAGGTAAACTTTTTCTCGAACAATTTACCCTTAATCAAGTCAATTTCTCTCGAACATCAATAATAATGCAAAATAAGAATAGCCAACACCTTAGGTCATTCACTCTCTCGAGCTGAATGTGTGGAATTTGTTTTAGGATTCACTCTCTCATGATGAACCCATGACAACCCAATACCCATAGACCATCAATCAAAAATCTTAGTTTTAAAACCTCTTTCTCGTGCAAGCAAAAAACGTAAGGGTAGAACTGCATTTTGCAACTACAATTCTTAAATCAAACCACTATTATTGATTGAACTCACTTCTAAACAACATTTAAACTAACAATTAGCAATACCCATAAACTAAATCAGCCCATAATCATATAATCACACCCCCAAGAATTGGGGTTTTAGCTAGACATCATAAAAACATAAAAATTGTTACCAAATTGAGTTTCCATCAACTGGGTAAGATTGATTTCATCTTTACAAATATACAATTCGAAGAATCTCAATGATCCACTTCCAATTTCTCAAAAGTGAAAAACTTTAATTCTTCAGGCTAAAGGAAAACTAGAGAAAAACTAGTCTCAATCCTCAGAATAATATTATGAACTCGGATACTATTCAATTGATACTAAACTAAACATTCAAAAATGCATTTATAGTCGCCAAAGATATATTGCGAAAAGCCACTTGGCGTAGTAAGTCGGGCTCGTCGATCCACTTGGTGAGCCGCCCTTTGGTTATTTCTATTGCCCTTCTACCTTGGCCTTCACCATCCTCAAGGTCTATAACTTTGGGTGATCCAACACTGCATCGCGGAACCACTCGTCGATCCGCCGACTACTCCTTTCTCTCACCAACTTGGTTCTTTCCTTCAAGGCTTGTCACACTGAAACTTTAGGCAGTCAAAGAGCCATTTGGCGACTCGCCAAGTGGACTTGGTGATCACCAGACATGCTTTTCTTTATTCTTTCAGCTCACTTCATTCCTTTTTGCACATTAGTGTATGTGCTTTGTTCCTCAATCCATATACCTGGAAATTAAGGGTTTTACATCAGTTATTGGCACAAAATAAGAATTTGAGGACACTAAATCTATATAAATAAAGCCCTAAATGAGTCCAAATCTCGGACTCATCATAACATAAGATAATAGGGTTAGTAAACATAAAACGAAATCATAATCAATACAAGTAAAATTATCTTTGAACACATGTAAGATACTTTAAATGTAACCTTAGTTCAATATTGTGGGAACTAGCTTTAATCGACATAGAGACCATGTGATCTATAACATAGACCCCTGGTGTCTTCCACACTGAAGAGAGTTAATCTAGTTGCCAAGGTAGAACCATTAATCTAAGGTAAAGTGGATCCACTAGGTAATGTCTATCTAGACAATCATCCTATTAGGGCACATAGGTAAGGGATAAGGAGATTTCTACTAGAAATCCGACCTCAACACGGGAGAGCTTCCATCTCAATATCCTCTCGATGCTAAGCATAAACCCCACTGAGTAGTTATTAATTTTAACTTGTCTTATCTTTAAAAGACATGGGTAGTCGCGACTTTTCTTATCATAGAATAGCTCCTTAGACCATGCATGAGAAAACTTTTCACCATCCATGATCTTTTCATAATAGATTTTAAGGCCCATTGTCAGCCACTTCATGCTAGATATGTCCCAATAATACTCGAAATAGTTTTGAAATCGTGGTATCTAATCATTGATGGCGTATCTAGATACCATACTAATCAAGACCTAATTTAGAAAAGCAGCCCGAAAAGCATTGAAGGCAAATCTAGATGTCATTCATGTCATGTAGCCAAGCTTCATAGAACATATATACACTCTCAACTATGTATGCCTTGAAGCTACCCCCATGATGCAGACACGGGACAAAGGATCACGAGGGACCCCAAGCCAACCCTGCTGGCATATCATAAGCATACTTAAAGAATACTAAATTAAGAGAGTACTGTGCGGAATCTAAATAATCTTTTAAACTGAAATGATGGGGATTACCCATAAACTGTCTGGATATTAAAAAAAATGAGAATTTAACAACAATTGAAAAGTCAAACTGAAATACTAAAGCTGAAACTAACTATGTCTGAAGATAACCTCTAACTAACTAGAAGTGTTGGGACATGCCCTAACTAAATCTAGCAAAAACTGAAACTAAGACCCAAAGCATAGGAAATATGTCTATCGTCATCGGAGAATAAGGACTCACCACTGATGTTGCTGAGCTAAAGATCGTGAACCGATCTACGCGTGATCTAGAGTAATTGAATAAGGTAAGTTCTAATTTAGTTTCTAGGATGAAACTAACCAAAACCACATAGTTTAAGGGTTAAACGATGTAGTTTAGGTGACCAATGCATAAGGAAAAGACCAAACAACCCCTAGCTTAAAAGTTGTCAGGCCAACAGACGGACCAGACCAACGGTTTATGGATCGACCCATGGTTCATGCTTTTTGTCCATCATTCACCTTCAGAGATGCTGAATCTAGGGCCATGATCCATGGTTCATGGCCTGACCTACGATCTGTGGGTCTGACCGTAGGTCATACATTAGAAGATTTTGTCTGAGGTTTCTGGGGAGGGTTGCACTTGGTGAACAGCGGACCACCAGAACGGACTGTGGGTCACCCTACGGTCCGTGGATGGCAACTGTGGATTGCACCCATAACTTCTGAAAAAATGCATTTTGGTAGTTCTAGCATACGGGGTGTTACATTATCTCACCCTTAGAAACATTCATCCTCGAATAAAGACTAAACTAGCTGGAGATGGGGGAAACAAATGTAAACCCTACCACTAAACACTGTAAACTAATTTTTGACTGAACTAGGTTCCAAGAATATGCAAATATGCTGAAAATACAAGAACAAACTGAGGAACATGATACTAAGACTGAATTTGCACATTAATGACTAAAAAACTGAAGATAAACTATTACTTCAAGCTGAAATGGAATCAAAAGGAAGAGATGAGGATACTTAGACTTCATAGATGCTTGTGCTTCCCAAGTAGCTCTCTCTACGGACTGACCCCTCCACAAAACCTTAACCGAAGCGACTTATTTATTTCTCAACCTTCGAACCTAACGATCAAGGATATCAACTGGTACCTCTTCATAAGTGAGACTATCCTTTACATCCACACTTTCTAAAGGTACAATAGATATTGGATCACCCACACACCTTCTTCAACAATGAAATGTGAAAAACCGGATGCACTACTGCTAGTTTTGTTGGCAACTCTAACTCATAAGACACTTTAAAAACTCTTTTCAAAATTTTTTAAGGTCCTACATATCTAGGACTGAGCTTACCATTCTTTCCAAATCTCATCATCCCCTTCATAGGTGACACTTTCAGGAAAAACCCAACCATCAATTTGGAACTCCAAGTCCCTTCTCCTTATGTCAGCATAGGACTTCTGGCAACTCTGGGACGTCTTAAGTCTATCTCTAATGAGCTGAACTTTTTCCATGGCATCATGAACTGAATCTAGTCCTATCAAGTCTGCTTCACCTACTTTAAACCAACCAACTGGAGATCTAATCTACACCCATATAATGCTTTATAAGGGGTCATTTGAATGTTGGAATGGTAACTATTATTGTAGGCGAATTCTATAAGAGGAAGGTGATCATCCCAACTACCCTTGAAGTCGATCACACAAGCTCTCAACATGTCCTCTAAGGTCTGAATGGTACGCTTTGCCTGACCATACATCTGTGGATAAAATGTTGTGCTAAGATTAACCTGAGTACCAAGACCTTTCTGAAATGACTTCTAGGAATAAGAGGTAAAGTGAAGACCTCTATCTGAGATGATTGAAAAAAGAACCCCATGCAACCTAATATCTTAATAATATAAAGCTTGGTGTAGTTGTCCACTGAATTTGTAGTCTTAACAGCCAATAAGTGCGCAAACTTAGTAACTCTATCAACAATCACCATAAAGGAATCATGTTGTCTGCAAGTACGAGGTAAACCTGTAATGAAGTCCATGTTTATCCCTTCCCACTTCAAAGTAGGAATGTTGATCTATTGAGTCATACTTCTTGGTTTCAGATGTTCTACCTTCACTTGCTGGCAATTAGGGCACTTAGCCACAAAATCTGCTATATCCCTTTTCATACCACTCAACCAAAAAACTTCCCGCAGATCACGGTACATCTTACTAGCACCTAGATAAATAGAATACCTAGAGTTATGGGCCTCAGCAAGAATCTATTGTCTTAACTCACCCACCTTAGGATCACACAATCGACCCTGACAGCGAAGCACACCATCTCCCCCTTGGGAGAAAACCTCAACTCTCTGCAGATGAGCTGCACCCTTTAGTTGAAGCAATATCGCATTATTGTTTTGCTTTTCCTTAACCTCCTCTCTTAATGAAGATTCTGACCCATTCTGAACTGTTACACCACCATCTAATATGCTCATAAAATAAACTCCTAAGCGAGCAAGTCTATGAACATCTTTTGCTAGTTCATTTCTTTCTTCCTCAACATGTGCTACACTACCCATAGATAGTCTACCATGATCATCTGCTACTACATTGGCCTTACTAGGATGGTAATGCACTCTCATATCGTAATCCTTGAGGAACTCAAGTCATCTCCTTTGGCTAAGATTCAACTCTTTCAGGGTGAACACATAATTAAGGCTCTTAGGGTCTGTGAACACATCTACATGAACACCATAGAAGTAATGTCTCCAAATCTTAAGTGCAAACACTAGTGCTGCAAGCTCGAGGTCATGAGTTAGATAGTTCTTCTCATACACCTTAAGTTGTCTAGAAGCATAAGTTATAATCTTACCTTAATGCATCAACACAAAACCTAGGCCGACTTTGGATGCATCATAATAGATCACATAACCATCTTAACCCTATGGTAGAGTCAAAACAGGAGCTGTAGTTAACCTAGTTTTCAATTCTCCGAAGATTTTCTCACAATTATCTGACCACTAGAACTTAACCTTTTTTTGAGTCAACTTAGTCAATGGAGAGGCTATGGATGAAAATCCTTCTACAACCCTTCTATAATAACCAGCCAAACCCAAGAAATTTTTTATATATGTAGGGGAGTAGGTCTGGGCCATTGTTTCACTACTTCTATTTTCTGAGAATCAACTCGGATTCCTTTGCTACACAAAATATACCCAAGGAAAGCAATTGATTGCAACCAATACTAACATTTTCTAAACTTAGTGAATAACTAGCGATCTTTGAGAGTTTACAGGACAGCTCTCAAATGATTCACATGTTCTTCTTCATTCCTAAAGTAAATGAGGATATCATCAATAAAGATGATAACAAACAAGTCCAAATAATGCTTGAACTCTTTGTTCATCAAATCCATGACACCTGCAGGAGCATTGGTTAGTGCAAATGACATAACTACAAATTCATAATGACCTACAGAGTTCTAAAGGCCATCTTTAGGATGTCACTATCATGACTCTAAGCAAATGATAATCAGATCTGAGGTCTATCTTTGAGAAATGACTAGCACCCTGAAGTTGGTCAAAAGAGTCATCAATCTGGGGATAGGGTACTTATTCTTAATTGTAACTTTATTCAACTTTCGATGGTTAATGCACACCCTGAGAGAACTATCTTCCCTTTTCACAAACAACACTAGTGCACCCATGGGGAAATACTAGGTCTGATGAAACCCTTATCTAAAAGGTCTTTCAATTCTCTTTCAATTCCTTAAGCTCAGTAGGAGCCATAATGTAAGGAGAATAGAAATAGCTTGGGTATCTGGAAGGAGATCAATTCCAAAGTTGATTTCCCTTTCGGGAGGAACTACAGGAAGATCTTCTGGAAACACTTCTGGGAACTCATTAAGTACTGGAACTGATTTAAAAGTTGGGTTTCGGAGCTTGAATCCTTAACCCAAACTAGATGACAAAGATAACCCTTAGAGATCATCTTTTTGTCCTTAAGGTAAGAAATGAATCGACCTATAGGCGCTAAGCTACTACCCTTCAATTCTGAGATTGGCTCATCTGGAAACTGAAAATAAACAATCCTAGTTCTACAATCGATTGAGGCATAACAAGAATGTAACTAATCCATGCCTAGAATGATATCAAAGTCTACCATTTCTAACTCTACAAGATTTGTTTAGGTGACTTTCTAAGAAACTGTGACAGGGTAATTTTTGTATACCCGTTTAGCTACAACTGGGTCACAAACTGGAGTATAGATTGAGAGGGGTTCTGAAAGAGTTTCTGGACTAACATTGAAGTTGATTGTTATTTAAGAAGCTAAAAAGGACAGAGTAACCCCTAGGTCTAACAAAGCATAAACGTCTAAGTTATAAACTCGTAATGTACCAATGACTACATTAGGAGAATTTTCCTAGTCTTGGCGAGCCTGAATAGCATACAACCTATTTTGGTGTTGTCCACCACCTGTACCAGATGAATTACCCTACTGATTTCGGTGACCTGCTGGTGCTGCTGAAGTTGTAAACTGAGCTCCACTATGATTGCCCCCTCTACCCTGTTTAGCGGAAGGACAATCTCTCAACCTGTGACCAGACTGAATACACCCAGAGCATCCTTCCTTTCTTGCAAGACACTCGTGCGGATGGTTCTTACCAAACTTTTGACAAATTGGGTATGTTATAGTGCCTGAAGCACTCCTCTGAGACTTAGAGCCTGATGCCCTACCTTTCTTATCCTGTTGGAACTTGGAGGATGGAACACTAGCTGATGAAGGTGCTGGAGTTGAAGACTTTTTCTGAAACATCGAGTGATTTCCACCACCCGATTTTTGTTGAGAATACTCATAGTTGCATGTCCTAGCCTTCTTATTATGCTTAGCATGTTTCCTAAGCTTATCACCCTCAACATGCTGAGCATGAGTCATGACCCTAGAGATGTTCATATTTTCCAGCAACATAGAATTCCTACACACTGTTTTCACAAAGTCAGATACCCCATATAGAAACTTGTTCATTTAAGCCCTGGAATCGGCAACCATCTGAGGAGCATACTTGGAGAGTTGGGTGAACATGAGTCTATACTCTTGGATTATCATGTTTCCTTGCCTCAAATTCATGAAATCCTGAGCTTTTTCCTCCTTCAACTCTCTCGGGAAAAACTTGTCCAGAAAAGCCTCACTAAAGCATTCCCAAGTGATAGGAGGTGCATATGTACCCTTGTTCTCTTTCGATTGTGTAAATCAGATGTGAGCTACATCCTTAAGCTGATAGGATGCCAACTCTACCCTATCATTACATGTCACTTACATCACTCCAAAGATCTTCGTGACCTCATATATGAAGTTTTGGGGATCCTCACCAGTTTGCTATTCTAAGAACTCAGGCGGATTCATCCTAACAAAATCGCGAACCTTGGCTGCCACTGATCCACCACTAGCATTTGCAGGAACTGGGACCTGCTGGTTGTTCTGGTTGGTCACACTTTGAGGCAAAAGCATAATGGAGTTTCGAAATTTAGCATTCGAAACTTCCTATTCTAGGACTGGAGGAGCTACGTTAGCATTGCGTGTATTCACATTCCTTCTATAAGATCTTCAAGGAGGCATGATCTGAAAGCTCATGACGACCAATTAGAATGAGGAAATTGGATCATACCTCATGCACGATAAGAGTAATAAAGAGAGTGAAGTTTTCCTAAAACACATCGTAGCCTCCCTCTCATTAGATGTGGTGCACTTCACACCCATAAAAAGAACTCTACTTAGTGCGGCTTTTCATACATCCTATGACACTTAAACCTAATGCTCTGGTACCAAGTTTGGCACGCCTCGAAGCTACCCCAAGACGCGGACACGGGACCTAGGATCATGAGTGACTCCAAGCTCACCTAGGTGGCATATCATAAGCATACTTAAAGAATACTGAATTAAGAAAGTACTGTACATAATCTAAATCATGATGTATTATGCAATGATGGGAAATAACCATACACTATCTAAATATATAAAAATATAGAGTTTAAGAACAACTAAAAAGGAAAAATCAAATACTAAAGTTGAAACTAACTATGTCTGAAGATAGCCTCTAACTAACTAGAAGTGATGGGACATGCCCCAGCTAAATCTAGCAAAACCTAAAACTAAGACTAAAAGCAAAGGAAACATGTATGTCATCCTCGGAGAATGAGGACTCACCATTGATACTACTGAGCTGGAGATCGGGAACTGATCTATTCGTGATCTGAATGCTGGGGACCTGAACCTACACCACAAGAAGATGTAGCGTAGAGTATGCGTCAGTACTTGAAATGTACTAAGCATGCATGAAAGAATAAAGCCGAACAATATACATAACTGAACAAAGCATACTTTGCAATGATATAATATGAGCATGAAAACTCTACTTGAAAATACTGTATATGAACTAAACTGAATGTAATGACCAAGTTTATAACATGCTGAAACTGAATGCTGAACTGCAACGAGTAACCTGGTCAATGCAATAGAATCTGACTGTAAGAGCTACTAATAACCAACATAAAACCACGTGAGCTAAACATGGATTTCGATGTATACGCCTCATCGAGAGGACCTAATATACCCTTCCAGAGGTGTAGATACATGATTGGTGTGATCTCTAAACTAATGCCATGGAGGGGACTTATAAACCTTTGGGGGCACATAGTTCTGGGACTTTGAGGGTAACTAACCCTAGTCTAACTCGGTATAAAGCCTACTCCCAACTGAATATGTGTAAATTATAACATACTGCAGTAAACTGCATACCTAAAAAATCTAAAATTCAACATTAATTCCTCATAATGAAACATTAGAAAACTGAGGCATGTATATCTATTTATTTTTCCTAGTTGAGGTAATTCATGAACTAAAATAACTACACAACTAGGGTTCTGAGTATATGCAAGAATCTTTGCAAAACAATACTAAGACATGATAATCTAATTAACAATGTTATAATAACTAAATCATAGTAATTTGCTGAAATTCTAGAAACCCTAGGTCTAGATAGTATGGAGAGAATCAAGAATCTGACTGAATTCTAGGGACCCAATGGGTGAAAGGAACCCACTAGTGAAAGCTCACGAACCTGGTGATGAAATTCACGGAGAAATCTTTCAATTTTGGGGCTAGAATTGAAGAAAACCTTGTTGTTCTTGAGGAAAACTGGTGCCTCTTTCTCCCTCTTTTGCTCTAAGTTTGAATGATTTAGGTGAATGATCGATTAGTTTAGGGGTTAAACAACAAAGTTTAGGTGTCCAATGCATATGGGAAAAAAACAAAACGACCCTGCTTAAAAATATGACGCGGCTGACCACGGGCCATGTGATGGACTATCAAAGGGACCACGGACCGTCAAGTTGGTTGTGGTCCTTGGACAGTGGTTGCAGGTCTTTGAGCCTACCCTTTACGGTCCACTTCACAGACCATGTGAAGGATCATGAACCGTGAAGTTCTTCGTGGTCCTTCACTTGGGCTAGGGGCTATTCTGGCTCTACTTCACGGAAGGCACCACGGTTCGTGTGGTGGTCCACGACCCATGAAGGGTCTTGTGGTAGACCACTTATGGGCTGGTGTGAGACCACGGACAGGTTGACGGACCGTGGTCCCTTTCACGATCCGTAAACCCTATCTTGGTTCACCTTGTTTTGCTGGTTTGCTGCTAAAAGTTCTAAGTTTGATTTCCGAGGTGTTACAATATCTCCCCCTTGGGAACATTCATCCTCGAATGAAGCCTAAGATTGCTGACTATGGAGGGAAAGAGCTACAAACCCTACCACTAAGTATTGAAAACTTAAATCTGACTAAACTAAGTTCCATGAACATGCAAATACGTTGAAAATGCAAGTATAACTCGAGGAACATGATACAAACACTGAAGCTATGCATGAAGGACTGAAAAACTAGAGAGGAACTATTACCTCAACCTGGAATGGAATCGAAAGGAAAAAGATGAGGATACTTAGACTTCATGGTTGTTTCTGCTTCCCAAGTAGCTCCCTCTACGGACTGACTCCTCCACAAAACCTTAATTGAAGTGACCTCCTTTTTTCTCAACCTTCGAACTTGACGATCAAGAATTTCAACTAGTACTTCTTCATAAGTGAGACTATCCTTCACATCCACACTTTCTAAATGTACAATAGATGTTGGGTCACTTACATATTTCTTCAAGAAGGAAATGTGAAAAACTAGATGGACTGATGCTAGTTTTGATAGAAACTCTAACTCATAAGCCACATTCCCAACCCTTTTCAAGATCTTGTAAAGGCCTAAATATCTAGGGGTGAGCTTCCCTTTCTTGCCGAATCTCATCACC
Source organism: Solanum pinnatisectum (assembly GCA_035578085.1). Taxonomy (NCBI): domain Eukaryota; kingdom Viridiplantae; phylum Streptophyta; class Magnoliopsida; order Solanales; family Solanaceae; genus Solanum; species Solanum pinnatisectum. The sequence continues at coordinate 17,541,254 of CM069084.1, read as the reverse complement.
CCCTTTATAGGTGACACTTTCAGGAAAACTAATCATCAATTTAGATCTCCAAGTCCTTTCTCCTTGTGTATGCATAGGACTTCTGGCGACTCTGGGGTGTCTTAAGTCTATCTCTAATGAGATGAACTTTATCCATGAAATCATGAACCAAATCTGGTCCTATCAAGGCTGCTTCACCTACTTCAAACCAACCGCTTGGAGATCTACATCTACGCCCATACAATGCCTCATAAGGGCCATCTAAATGTTGGAATGGTAACTATTATTGTAGGCGAACTCTATAAGAGAAAGGTGATCATCCCAAATACCCTTGAAGTCTATCATGCAAGCTCTCAAAATGTCTTCTAAGCACTAAATGGTACAATCTTCCTAACTATTCGTCTGTGGATGAAATGCTGTGTCGAGATTAACTTGAGTACCAAGACCTTTCATAAATGACTTCCAGAAATTAGAGGTAAACTGAGGACCTCTATATGAGATGATAGACAAAGGAACTCCATGCAACCTGACAATCTCTTTAATGTAAATCTTGGCGTAGTCCTCCACCGAATCTGTAGTCTTAACTGCCAAAAAGTGTGTAGACTTAGTAACTCTATCAACTAGCACCCTAATGGAGTCATACTGTCTGCGAGTACGAGGTAAACCTGTAATCAAGTCCATGTTGATCACTTCCTGCTTCTATGTAGGAATGTTAATCTCTTGAGTCATACCTCCTAGTTTCTGATGTTCTACCTTCACTTGCTGACAATTCGGGCATTTAGCCACAAAATCTCCTATATCCCTTTTCATGTCATTCCACCAAAAGACTTCTTGCAGATCACGGTACATCTTAGTTAAGCCTAGATGAATAGAATACCTAGAGTTATGGGCTTCTACAAGAATCTATTGTCTCAACTCACCAACCTTATGAACACATAATTGACCCTGATAGCGAAGCACACCATCTCCCCCTAAGGAGAAAACCTCAACTCTCTGCTGATAAACTACACCCTTTAGTTGAAGAAATATATGATCACTGTCTTGCTTTTCTTTAACCTCCACTACCAATGAAGCTTCTAACCAATTTTGAACTATTACACCACCATTTGATATGTTTAAAAGGTGAACTCCCAAGCGAGCAAGCATGTAAACATCTTTTTCTACTTCTTTTCTATTTTCCTCAATATGTGCTACACTACACATATATAATCTACTAATAGCATCTGCTACTACATTGGCTTTACATGGATAATAATGCACATTCATATTATAGTCTTTGAGGGACTCAAGCTAGCTCCTCTGGCGAAGATTCATCTCTTTCTGGGTGAACACATACTGAAGCCTCTTATGGTGTGTGAACACATCTACATGAACACTGTACACGTAATGTCTCCAAATATTTAGGGCAAACACTATTGTTTCAAGCTCAAGGTCATGAGTTGGATAGTTGTTCTAATGCACCTTAAGTTATCTAGAAGCATACGCTATAATCTTACCTTGTTGCATAAACACACAACCTAGGTCGACTATAGATGCATCACTATAGATCACATAATCGTCTGAACCTCTGGTAGAGTCAAAACAGGAGTTGTAGTCAACCTAGTTTTCAATTTTGAGAAGCTCTTCTCACAATTGTCTGACCACTGAAACTTAACCTTTTTCGGAGTCAACTTAGTAAATGGAGTATCTACGGATAAAAATCCTTCAATGAACCATCTGTAATAACCAGCCAAACCCAATAAACTTTTGATATCTGTAGGAGAGGTAGGTCTGGGCCATTGTTTCACTGCTTCTATTTTTTGATAATCCACTCGGATCCCTTCATATATACTATATGACCAAGGAAAGCAATAGATTGCAACCAAAACTCACATTTGCTAATCTTAGAGAATAATTGGTGATCTTTGAGAGTTTCGAGGACAACCCTCAAATGAGTCACATGTTCTTCCTCATTCCTAGAGTAATTGATGATATTATCAATAAAGACGATAACGAATAAGTCCAAATACTGCTTGAACACTTAGTTTATCGAATCCATGAAAGTTGCAGGAGCATTGGTTAGTCCAAATGACAAAAGTACAAATTCATAATGACTATACCAAGTTTTGAAGGCTATTTTTGGGATGTCAATTTCTCTAAATCTGAACTGATGATAACCATATCTGAGGTCTATCTTTGAGAAATGACTATCACCCTGAAGTTTGTCAAACAAGTCATCAATCCTGAAAAAAGGGTGCTTATTCTTTATTGTTACTTTGTTCAACTATCAATAGTCAATGAACATTATAAGAAAATCATCTTTCTTTTTTAACGAACAATATTAGTGCACCCTATGGGGAAATACTAGGTATGATGAAGCCCTTATCTAGAAGGTCTTTCAACTGCTCTTCCAATTCCGTAAGCTCAGCTGGAGCAATTTTGTAAGGAGGAATATAAATAGGCTGGGTATTTGGAAGGAGATCATTTCTAAAGTCGATTTCCCTTTCGGGAGGAACTCCGGGAAGATATTCGGCAAGCACTTATGGGAACTCATTTACTACGAGAACTGACTCAACAGTTGGGGTTTCAGAGCTTGAATCCTTAACCTGAACTAGATGATAGAGATACCCCTTAGATATCATTTTTCTATACTTAAGGTAATAAATGAATCAACCCATATGCACTGAGCTATTACCCTTTTATTCTAAGACTGGTTCGTTTGGAAACTAAAAATGAACGACCCTAGTTCTACAATTGACTGAGGCATAACAGAAATGGAACCAATCCATGCCTAGAATGATATCAAAGTCTACCATTTCTAACTCTACAAGATTTTATGAGGTGACTTTCTAAGAGACTATGACAGGGCTATTTCTGTATACGCGTCTAGCTATAACTAGGTTACTGACTGGAGTAGAGACTGAGAAGGGTTTTGAGAGATTGTCTAGACTGATATCGACGTTGACTATTATATAAGAAGTTACAAAGGAAAGAGTAACGTACTGGTGACCACATTAGGAGAATCTTCCTGATGTGGCGAGCCTGAAGAGCATACAACCTATTTTGGCAATAACCTCCGCCTGTACCTAATAAGTTACCCTACTGAGTCGGGAGACATGTTGGTGCTGCTGAAGTTGTAGACTGAGCCCAACCATTATTGCCTCCTTGACCCTGCTTCGAAGAAGGACAATCTCTCGAACTGTGACCAAACTGACCACCCCTAAAACATCATTTCTTTCCTGTAAGACACTCACCTGGATTGGTTTACCACACTTTAACCAAGTTGGGTAGGTTCTGGTACTTGAAACACTCCCCTGAGACTTAGAGCCTGATGCCTTACCTTTTTGATCCTGTCAAAACCGGGAGGACGAAACAGTAGCTGATGAAGGTGCTAGAGCTGAAGACCTTTACTGGCACTGCCAGCGATTTCCACAACCCGATTTCTACTAAGAATAATCATAGTTGCTTGTCCTAGCCTTCTTATTATCCTTAGCATGTTCCCTAAGCTTATCTCCCTCAATCTTCTGGGCATGAGTCATGAGCCTAGAGATATTCATATCTTCTAGCAACATAGCATTTCTACAATCTCATCTCACCAAGTAATATAACCCAAATAGAAACTTACTCATCTGAGCCCTGGAATCAACAACCATGTGAGGAGCAATCCTGGGGAGTTGGGTGAACTTAAGTCTGTACTCTTGGACAGACATAGAACCTTGCCTCATATTCATGAACTCCTAAGTTTTTTCTTCTCTCACCTCTCTCAGAAAGTACCTATCTAGAAAAGCTTCGAGAAAAAACTCCCAAGTCACAGGAGCAGCATATGTACCCCTGCTTTCCTTTCATTAAGTAAACCAGATGTGAGCTACATCCTTGAGTTGATAGGAAGTCAATTCTACCCTAATAAGTCGAGTCACTTGCATTACTCAAAAGATCTTCTTAACCTCATATATGAAGTTTTGGGGGTCCTCACAAACTTGTGACCCTAGAAACTCAGGTGGATTCGTCCTAACAAAATCAAGAATCCTAGCTGCAACTGATATACCACTTGAATTTGCAAGAACTGGAATCTTCTGATTGTTCTAGTTGGCTACATTATGAGCCAAAACTTGGATGGCATTCCAAAGCTCTGCATTCAAAACCTCATGATCTGGGACTGAAGGAGATGTTTTAGCATTGCGTGCATTAGCATTCCTGGGGTAAGCTCTACAAGGAGGCATGATCTATAACACATAACGTTGAGTTAGAAATGAGAAGTTAGATCATACCTTACGCACGATTAGAGTAACAAGAAAGTGGAGTTTTCCTGAAACACTTCGCAGCCTCCCTCTCATTAGATGTGGTGCAGTTCACACCTATGAAAATGACTCTACTTAGTGCGGCTTTTTAGACATCCTATGACTCTTAAACCTAGTGCTTTGATATCAAGTTTGTCACGCCCCGAAGCTATACCCAAGGCATAAACACGGGACCTAGGATCACGAGTGACCCCAAGCTAACCCTGTGGGTATATCATAAGTATACTAAGATAACTTAAATGAAACAATAGTGTGTGGAAGCTTAAAACATATTGTAAAATGAAATGATGGGGAATACCCATTACTATCTGAATAAATAAATTGAGTTAATGACATTGAAAGATCAAACTCAACAAAAATTTAATCTAAACTATGTTTGAATAAAAGCATCTAACTGACTAAAGATGTTGGGACATGCCCCAGCTAAATCTAGCAAAAACTGAAACTAAAAGACTGAAAGTAAAAGAAACATGCTTGTCGTCTTCAGAGAATGAGAACTCACTACTAATACTACTAAGCTGGAATCAGGAACCGATATATGCGTGATCTGAATGCTAAGGACCTGAACCTACACCACAAGAAGATGTAGCGTAGAGTATATGTTGGTACTTGAAAGGTATTGAGCATGCAGGATAGAATAAAGCTGAACAATATACATAACTGAACAAAACATACTTAGCAATGATATAAGATGAGCATGATAACTATGCTTGAAAGTACTTAATGTGAACTAAACTGAATGCAATGACCAAGTTTATAACATGCTGAAACTGAATGTTGAACTCTTACTAGTAACTTGGTCAATGCATTAGAATATGACTGTGGGAGCTACTAATAACTGACATAATACCAAGTGAGCTAAAAATGGAGTCCGATGTATATGATGATTATCATGACCAATGACACTAACCTATGATTTGAGTGTCTACGATCATCGAGTATATAGTAACCCAACCAAGGGTTAAGGTCGTGTCCCAAAGGAGCGGTAGTGAAAGCAGTAGTTAATTAGAATTTTCTTTTCTAATTAGTTGTAGTTAGAGAAATTTATGAATAAAATCAAGGTAAATTTAGTGGGTGACACAAAGATGGCAAATAACGATGGGGGTTTGTCACAAGTAGTAAAAACAACTAAAATATAAAGGGAATCAAGTATGGGGAAAAGTTCTTGGGGTGTGACCACGATACAAGTTAATATAAATTGATGGGTTCACACTTTCGATAGGAAATTTGCAAGAAAATAGTGACTAGGCAAAGCTTTAGATGGAAATAAGTTCTCTCTCGAGCAACTTACCCCGTTTCAAATGGGTTCCTCTCGAACACCCATTTGCCATATGAAGGCCAGCCTACGCCTTACCCCACTCACTCTTTCAAGCTGAGTGTTAGGATATGGGACTAGGGTTCACCCTCTCGGGTTGAACCTCATGTCGACTGACTCCTTAGGCCATCAGTCTAGCGGTCTTGGTTTCGTGACCTCTCTTTCAAGCAAGCCGAAAACACATGGGTGGTTTTGTATTTACCACTACAAACCTATTAAATTAAACCACAACCACTAGGTGAAATCACCATTAAAGTACATCTTACCTATCAGCAAGCAAAACCCAACAATAATCTTAACTCATATTGGCTAAATCACACCCCAAGAATGGGGTTTTTAGCCACACGTCAAGAAATAAACAATTATACCTAAAATGATAGAAAAATCAAATGGGTATGAGAAATTAAACCTTGATATAAGCAAAGGAAAAAGAATGGAGAAGACCTACTTCCGTTTTGGGGAAGATGAATTTCTTTCTTCAAGTCTCCCAAAAACCCTCTCCAAACTTGAGAGAAAATAGAAGAAAACTAGTATTCTAAGGTAAAACTTACATTAATATTTGGAATCTTTAAAATAAAACTAAGGCTAGTATTTATAGCTTCATAAAATAGTACTCGGTGGATTGTTCGGCGAGGTTAGTCGCGATCGCCGATCGACTTGGTGATTCGCCCTTTGTCTAGTTCATCGCCTTTTGTGCTTTGCCTTCAGCATGTTTGTGTCTTGGATCATTGGGTGGTATATTTTTGCTTTGCGGAACCACTTGGCGACACGCCGAATACTCCTTTCATCGCCTTTTGATCCACTTCCTTCAGGGCTTTGCATTCTGGTACAAAGGGCGAAGTGCGTCCCTTTGTCGATTCGCCAAGTGTGCTTGGTGATGCTTAGGCTTCAGTTTCTTCATTTTTTTTAGCCCTTTTGTTCCTTTTTGCACCTAAGTGTCCATGCTTCTACTAAATCTTCAAATACCTGAAACTTAAGTGATTTCATTAGATATTGAGATAAAATAAGCATTTGAGGACACTATTTCTATCAAAATAAAGCCCTAAATGAGTCCAATTTCTGCCCATTCGGCGATGTTTGTCAAGTTTTCCCAATCATTCGGTGGTACACCGAATGTCAGATTTCCTCGTCGAAGTTAGCAGGGCCTTTTGTTTTTGTGGGGATCCTAATAGCAGTCTTTATCGAGGTTGCCAATATGGTTGGCAATGCACTAATAATTTCTACAAACCGCCAAGTTTTACAGTAGCCCAACTGAGGATGCCTTTATTCAGACGGCGGAAAAAGTCGAGTACGCCAAACAAGTCAGTGACACGTTAATTGGATCATTTGCTAGCCTTCATACACTTCTTAAAACATGTCCCTAACTTCAAACTATACAAATAACATACCATTATTTAACCAAGAAACAAAAGCAACTAAAAGGGTTTTGGGTTGCCTCCCAAATAGCTCCTTAGTTAACGTCGTGGCACGACGCAAGTCAGCCCTCTATTTTTCATCGTCAGAGTCACCCATAGTGTAGTTGGGCGAGTCCTCAGCGAACGGTGGGTAGCGACCTGTCCTCAAGTGTGAGATTTGAGCATCCTACAGTAGGATAGTCATGGAGTTTGAAGTGGACACCTCATTTAGCATTTACATGTTATATTTTGTCTCATCCAACTTCTTTTTTTGTTTGTCAATCTTTTGTTGAATGAGAGCAAGGACCTCATCATCTCACGCACCTCCCTGCTTCTTCCCATGTCTGCACTACTAGAAGATGACGCGTTTCTCCCTTTCCATGGCTTGTGCCTCTAATGCCACGACTCGGTTGGACAAAGTATCCAACTTAGTAACCAGTGCATTCCATTCCTTTTTTTTGTTTCTTTGTTAGCTTCAACCATGCCATCAAGGGTTTTTGCTACGCCCTCATAGGGTTGACTCAGCACACCACCAGCAAACAATTGATTTGCGTTACTTTTATTCTCAAGCCCCAGACTTTTGTAAAAGCATTCCACTAACGCTTTGTTAGTCATCCCATGAAACGGGCATGGACTTAGCACTTTTTGAAATTTCAACCACATTTCTTCAAGAGTCTCATCCCCTACTTGATTAAAGGCCAGGAGGTTGTCCTTGAGATTCAGCAGTTTCAAGAAGGGATGATCTGTGTGATGCCCGTAGTAGGTGTCCATTCCTGTTCCTCTAAGTCAATACACAAACATGCAAACCAAAAACTAAAACTTAAGTTAGTAAAACTACACTAAGAAGAACAAAAACTTTAGCTAACTACATTTTCACGTGACACCACTCCCCGGTAGCGGCACCATTTTGATGTTTATCGTGACCAACGACACTAACCTACGGTTTGAGTATCTATGATCGTCGATAATATAGTAACCCAACCAAGGGTTGGGGTCGTGCCTCAAGGGAGCAGTAGTGAAAACAGTAGTTAATTAGAATTTTCTTTTCTAATTAGTTGTAGTTAGAGAAATTTACGAATAAAAACAAGGTAAATTTAGTGGGCGACACAAAGGTGTCAAATAAAGATGGGGTTTGTCACAAGTAGTAAAAACAGCTAAAATATAAAGGGAATCAAGTATGGGGAAAAGTTCTTGGGGTGTGACCGCGATACAAGTTCATATAAATTGATGTGTTCATGTTTTCAATAGGAAATTTGCAAGATAATAGTGACTAGGCTAAGCATTAGACGGAAATAACTTCTCTCTCGAGCAACTTACCCCATTTCCAATGGGTTTCTCTCGGATACCCATTGGCCGCATGAAGGCCAGCCTACCCCTTACCCCACTCACTCTTTCAAGCTGAGTGTTAGGATATGGGACTAGGGTTCACCCTCTCGGGCTGAACCTCATGTCGACTGACTCCTTAGGCCATCAGTCTAGCGGTCTTGGTTTCGTGACCTCTCTTTCAAGCAAGCCGAAAACACATGGGTGGTTTTGTATTTACCACTACAAACCTATTAAATTAAACCACAACCACTAGGTGAAATCACCATTAAAATACATTTAACCTATCAACAAGCAAAACCCAACAATAATCTTAACTCATATTAGCTAAATCACACGCCAAGAATGTGGGTTTTTATCCACACATCAAGAAATAAACAATTATACCTAAAATGATAGAAAAATCAAATGGGTATGAGAAATTAAACCTTGATATAAGCAAAGGAAGAAGAATGGAGAAGACCCACTTCCATTTTGTGGAAGATGAACTTCTTTCTTCAAGTCTCCCAAAAACTATCTCCAAACTTGAGTGAAAATAAAAGAAAACTAGTATTCTAAGGTAAAACTTACAATAATGTTCAGACTCTTTAAAATAAAACTAATACTAGTATTTATAGCTTCAGAAAATAGTGATGCGACGGATCGTTCGATGAGGTTAGTCGCGATGCCGATCAACTCGGCGATTCGCCCTTCTTCTGGTTCATCGCCTTTTGTGCTTTGCCATCAACATGTTTGTGTCCTGGATCATTGGGCGGTATATTTCTTCTTCGCGGAACCATTTGGCGACATGCCAACTGCTTCTTTCATCACCTTTTGATCCACTTCCTTCAAGGCTTCGCATTCTGGAACAAAGGGAGAAGTGCGTCCCTTCGGTGATTCACCAAGTGTGCTTGGCGATACTCAGGCTTCAGTTTCTTCATTCTTTTCAGCCTCTTTGTTCCTTTATGCGCCTAAGTTTCCATGCTTCCACTAAAACTTCAAATACCTAAAACTCAAGTGTTTTCATCAGATATTGAGATAAAATAAGCATTTGAGTACACTATTTCTATCAAAATAAATCCCTAAATGAGTCCAATTTGTGGACTCATCAGTATACACCCCCTCAAGAGGATCCAATATATTGTGCCAGAGGTAAGCATGACTGGCGTGATCACTAAAGTGATGCCCACAGAGGGGACATATAAACCTATAGGGGTACGTAGTTCTGTGACTTTGAGAGTGGCTGACCCTAGTCACATTTGTTATAAAGCCTACTCCCAATTGAATATGTGTATATTATAACATACTTAAGTAAATTGGATAGCATGGAAATCTGAAGATGCAACATTAATTCCTGATAATGGAACATTAGAAAACTGAGGCATGTATATCTGTTTATCTATCCTAGCTAGTGTAATTCATGATATAGCTAGGGTTCTATGTTTATGCAAGAATCTATGCAAAACAAATACTAAAACATGATAATATGAGTAAGAACGTTACCATAACAAAATCATAGTAATTTGTTGAAATTCTAGAAATCCTAGGTCTAGATAGAATGATGCGAATCAAGAATCTGACTGAATTCTAGGGACCAATGGGTGACGAGAACCCACTAGTGAAATTCTACATACCTGGTGACGAAATCCACAGAGAAATTTTTCAATTTTGGGGCTGGAACGGAAGAAAACCTTGTTATTGTTCTTGAGGAAAACTAGTGCCTCTTTCTCCCTCTTTTGCTCTAAGTTTGAATGATTTAGGTGAATGATCGATTAGGGTAAGGTCTGATTAAGTTAATAGGCTCAAAATGACAAAAAATATGTAGTTTAGGGGTTAAACCATGTAGCTTCGGTGTCCAACGGATAGGGGAAAAGACCAAAATAGCCCTACTTAAAAATCTAATGACGCTGACCATGGGCCCTATGACGGACCGTCACAGGGACCACGAACCGTCAAGCTAGTCGTGGTCCTTGACCAGTAGATGCAGGTTTTTAGGCCTTTGATGAGTCCACAATTTGGACTCATTTAGGGCTTTATTTTAATAGATTTAGTGTCCTCAAATGCATATTTTGTGCCAATAGCTGATGTTAATCCTTGAATTTTTGAGGTATTTGGGTTGAGGAACAAAGAATGGACACTAATGAGAAAAAAGGAACTAGGAAGCTAAAAGAACAAAGAAAAGAAGGCCTGAAGATCGCCTAAACCATTGGGTGAGTCGCCGAATGGCCATGGTCTCGCCTAATATTCTTGTGTGTCAAGCCCTGAAGGAGAAAATCAAGTCGGTGATAGAAATAAGCAGTGGGCGAGAACGGTTCCGCGATGCAGTGTTATATCGCCCAAAGTTACAAATTGAAGATGATGAAGGCCAAAGCAGAAAGGGGATGTAATTGACCAAAGGGCGGATCGCCGAGTGGATCAGTGATCCCGACTTATTGCGATGAATGGTCCTTCACAGCACATTTTTTTTGGCGATTATAAATATAATTTGAAATTCTTAGTTTAGTATCTAATTTTCATAATAGAATTATTATTATTCAGTTTCAAGTTTAGAGCTGAGAACTGAGTTTTTGAGAGACAATTTTTCCTTAGCTTTGAAGATTTGAAGATTTCCATTTCTGAGAAATTGGAAATGGGTGTTGAAGATTCTTTATCTTAGACCTTTGTAAAGACAATATTAATCTTACCCAGTTGATGGAAACACAATTTGGTAACGATTTTTACCCTTTTATGATGTCTAGCTAAAACCCCAATTCTTGGGGTGTGATTATATGATTATGGGTTTATTTAGGTGTTGGTATTGCTAATTGATAGTGTTAATGATGTTTAAAAGTGATTTCATTCAGTAATTGTGGCTTAATCTAAATGGTTGTAATTGCAAATGCAACTCTACCTTCGTGTTGTTGGGTTGCTCAAGAGAGAGGTTTTAAAACCAAGTGATTTAATGGTTTGTGGGTATTGGGTTGTCATGTGTTCAGCTCAAGAGAATGAATCCTAAATCCTTTTCTACACATTCAACTCGAGAGAGTGAATGGACTAAAGCGATGATTGTTCTTAATTGTTGTTTATTGGTGTTCCAGAGAAACCAATTTGATTCGGGGTAAATTGTTCGAGAAAAAGTTTATCCCCACTAAAGTCTAGATTATTCACTGATTTACATCTATTCACTATTGATTGTAATCACCCATTTGTCTACCTTAGCCCATAATTCAATCACATCCCAAGAATCCCTTCTCCGTATTTGTTATTTTTCATGTTATATGTTGTTGTAGCTAATAGTTGAAGTGAGACTTCCGCCTCATACGGCTCCATCCCGAGCTTCCTTCGTCGGCCTTGGCATTAAACCATTATCCAAACCCCCCTGTTATTTGACACTTGTGTCACCCCAAACTTGAGCCATGCTTTTATTCGTAAATGTTTTTAGCTATGATTTACTTGAGCATATTTATGCTTTTCTATTGATTCTCAAGTACGTACCACTCCTTGTGGGATTCGACCCCAACTCACTTAGTTGGGTTATATTACTAACTAACGATCGTTGACGCTTAGTGGATAAAGTGTCTTTGAAACGTTATTAATCAAAATGGTGCCACTGCCGGGGAGTGGTATCATTTGAGAATTCTTAGTTAAGTTGAATTTTGTTCTTGATAATTATAGTTGAATTTACTTAATTTTTAGTTTTGGTTTTTCTGTTGGTGTTTTGAGCAGAGACTTGGAGCATATTTGGTAGGAACAGAAACCCAATGGATCACCCTCCTTCGAGATTTATGATTTTTAGTTTCCCTTGCCACTGCCTATGAGTCACCGGCTCATTCTTCAACAGGCACGCGGTTAGAGCCCTGGCTCCTCCCACTGCATAACATCCAAAATTTCAAGAAATTGGAGGGTGAGTCTATGTATGAGTTGTGGCAAAGGTTTAAAATCCTATTGCAACAATGCCCAACTTATGAGATTAACTACTTCTGTAATGTTTCTACTAGGGTCTTAGCCCCAAAAATAGAATAATGTCTGACCAACTCTCTTCGGGCTGCTTGATGCGACATTCCTATGAGACCATGATGCTTATCGTAATCAACGATACAACTTCTAGTACGAGTGTCTACGTTCTGTCACGACCCGAGAGCACCCGTAGTCGTAACACGGCGTACTAGAACCCGAAGGGGTTGCATACAAGCCCTTAGCATAATCATAACATAAGTTGATAGAAAATACAAATGAATGAAATCTTTTAAACAACAATCTATGTCATTTTCATAAAAGATGCAACGGAAGTCTTTTCTAACACCATGTCTCAAAACCATCTAACTTGACTTGAATAATAATAAACTTTGGGACGTAACCCATACAAAGTCTTAAACATAAGAGAAAATGACATAACAAGGTAATAGGTTCGTCCTCGAAACTATGAGGACTCACCAAGTCTTCAATCTTCCTTAGCCTCCTAGGAACCTATCTACAAATCAACTTTAGCCTCCAATCCCTACATTTGATTAGAATATAAGCAATATGCGTTAGCGTAAAACATACTAAGTATGCAAGCTAACACAACATCATAAGAGCATCTCAAAAATGGTTAGTCAATATAAGACATAATCATAAGAGATAAAATCATAATCATAGTCATAAACACAAACATGGTCATCATAGTCATAGCATAATCTCCATATAAGCATCATATAAACCTAAGTCAACATAAAGCATAATAAATGAGCATAGGAGATACATCATAATTATAATAAGTCAATTCCTCATCATAAGCATCATACATACATAATTAACTCTTAGTCATCTATATCATATTAACACCATTCTCAAGTAACCTCAAAAGCATACAAGTGCAAGACTATAATAGCATCCCATAATACTACCAAAGCCATGTATCCCTTCTTAGTCATCTTAATCATAGTCTATACACACGGTCTAAGTCTTTAGGCTTCACTACCATAAGGGTATCATAATTATAAGAAACCTCAAAGTATACTTGTGCAATGCATGAAAGGCATCCCATAATACCCTTCACCCTAAGCATAACTTTGAAGTCATACTAGTCATATGCACCCTACTTCGGTCTCACTATAAGCTTAACTTCTCATAACTGAGGGAATCTCTCACCTTTAGTTAACTATGGCAAGGAAGGCAACCATGACACAATCCTATCTTATCTTACTCTCTTTGGTAAACCTAAGTCATACTTGTGCAAGGCACTCATAACATCCCATAATACTAATCATGCTAAGTATCACCTTTAGGTCCTCTTACTAATACTTCTCTGTTTGGAACCTAGTTCCTCCCTTAATCATTAGAACAATATGAGGTACTCTCTTAAGCACAACTTAGTTCATCTTAAACTTGAACTCTATGAGCTACCACTTTTAGTATGTCTAAGTTCATTACTAGCATGGAATCTAGGAGCTACTTACCAAGTATGTCAATCCTCATAATACTTTGAACTCTATGAGATACACTCTAAAGTATCTATAAGTTCCTTCATCACATGGACCCTATGAGATGCTATCATAAACATGTCTAAGTCCATCTATTCTTTAGAACACTATGAGTTACTTCATTAAGTAAGTCTTAGTTCATAATGCCTTGAACTCTACGAGATGCTTCTCATACATGTCTTAGTCCATTATGCTTTGAACACTATGAGATGCTTCTCAAGAATGTCTTAGTTCATGGATATGGAGATTTCTACGAGGAACCTTGACTCAACTACGTGAAGAATCCCATCTCATAAGATCTAACTACGGAAAAACCCACACTCTACTACGTAAGAGTTCCCCCTTGTACTTAGATAGTCCTCACATCAACTAGGTGTGGTTCTCCTTTCTACTTGGAGCCCGGACCCTTTCTTGTGTGACACTCCATCTCATTGTCAATATCCACTTGGAGCCAATCACACACCCCAAGGTTTACTTGTTGAGCCTAGCTCAACACTCATATCTCATGGAAGAATGTCCTTGACAATCAATCCATGCTCAAGTGATTCTATCACTTCATAATTTCAAGCATTCATAAGGTAGGTTAGATGAGTGTAGGCCTTTCACCTTGATTAGACTCCTAGTCTCTTTTAGACTTTACTCTCAAAGCCCTTACAAAAATAGGTAATCATATTAGCTTCACCCTAACTAACATTATCATAACCTTACTCTCAAGGTTTTTCTCTTAATTCCTTCTTTATAGCTAAACTTCAAGGTTTTCTAGTCATAACCCTCATTACTAGGTAATTCTTGTCATAATTGACCATAAAGTTTCAAACTCAACTTTACATACCAAGATCAATCATAATCCATTAGGTCTAGTTCAATTCATAATTAGATGATTCTAACTTTTATCAAATACTACTCATGACATTGATTTAGGAAGATTACTCATGAACCTTCAATTTCACCATTAATGGCTTCAACCCACAAAACATGCAATTCAACAAGAAACTAGGGTTAACCATTGAAATCACATAATTTCATCATATAATCACTAAAAAAGGCTAAATTAATCATAAATGGGTGATATCCACTAGTTTGGAATCACACCCAGACACTACCCACAAATCAAGCACAACCCTAACTAGAATTTGGGTTTTTGACTTTCAATTGGGGGACAACTATGGGGGGCTCCATGGGTGGAAGAACTCATGGATGAAAAATATTTACATACCTAGAATAAATTCCCTAAAACAAGCTTGAAACCAATGGACAATCGACCTAGATGTTGTCCCTCTTCTCTTGTCTCTCTTCTTCTTCTTCTATTCTAAAGGGAGATTTTTGGAAAGAGTTTTGGGGTCTTTAGTTGGGTGAGTTAGAATGATTAGTTTAGGGTTTTTTAAGCTTATATAGGTGGTTAGATAACCCATTAACCCCTAAATAATTAACCCAACCCCTAACTTCTTACTTAAAACGAAAAAGCTGAAAACTGGCAGCACCTACAACCTGGCCATCTACGGACAGAAGATTGAACTACTGTCCGTAGTTTGGTCTTGTGGTTTGGACCTGAGGCTCATATTTTTCAGGGAGTTTCAAGCCTGGCCTACGCCCATGACCTACGGGGTGTAGGTTGTTCTACTGAACGTAGATTGCAACCGAAGGTCACAAAATTGACAGTTTTGGGGACTGTTTTTGGGATCCCCTTCAAGGACCCCTTGGGTGGTCCTTGGGGGGTCGTACCCAGACGTTTAACCCGTAATTATGTCCATATAAGTATAGGAAACATTTATACAAGTTTTGACCTCCATATGACACTCAAAAACTCAACTACGAGACTCAACAACACACTAGTTCAACTTACTAGTTTTCGGGCGTTATGATCGTTTCTTGACGTTTG
This sequence comes from Solanum pinnatisectum, assembly GCA_035578085.1. Classification (NCBI taxonomy): domain Eukaryota; kingdom Viridiplantae; phylum Streptophyta; class Magnoliopsida; order Solanales; family Solanaceae; genus Solanum; species Solanum pinnatisectum. Next base: position 17,525,667 of record CM069084.1, on the reverse strand, counting down.
ACCTCAAAACTCCTCAACCCAACTTGAAAACCCATTTTACATCATTAAAACCCTACCTTGACTCAAAAAAACCTCTATAGACTCTAGTTTAACCTACTAGATTCTGTCAAACAATAGCTAGATCTAACTAGGTTTTGACGGGGTGTTACAATATCCCCCACTTGGGAACATTCGTCCTCGAATGACACTCTAAACACTTTATAAAGTCTAAAGTCTAACTTAACAGTCCATTATGAATGAATTACATCTAATGCACATAGTCAAGGAAGAACTTAAATTCCTAGCTAAACACATTTGATGCAACATAAGGGAGTAGGAACTACTTCTACCAACCCAAAATGCATCAAATTCTACATCTACTCATTCTCGAGGAGGAACTAACATTTTCTAGCCAAAACATGCTCAACAAATACACTAGGATCCTAAAATACAAATTACTTCTTATATCACATTTATTCATTGAGGAAATCTTTCAACTCAAAACTTGGGCATGCTCATAGTCCAACTCATGAAGTCTATATGCAAGTCTACAAATGCACTACGACATGATATAAACCATGCATATAAATCATTTCTAACAAGACCTAAGCAATTTCATGTCATGCATATAAGGAAATCATGGCAACACATAAGGCACAGATAGGCACACTATCCCCCACTTGGGAGTGAGCCTACCCAAACCTTTCTAAACATCATGTATACTAAAAACAACTTCAAATCCAACATAACAAGTCACAAAAGACAAGAAATCTGGAATTTTTTTGTCTAAAGCATAAAACACATACCGGAAGGGACATGAGAAGATCACTCTTGATCTTCTCTAGATTGGAGAGTTTAAGATCTATTCTCTTTTGAGGCTCCACTTCCCCACTACTAGAGGCAACTTACTTACCTTCTCTTCTTGTAACCTTAGCCTTAGGGCTATCCTTTATCATATGACCACTCTAACCATAACCATGGTATCCCTAATTCATGAACATCAAGGATATTCAACAACCTTGCTATCCAAGCACACTATCTACTCCTTGGGAGCAAACCTATACAAACTCTTTCAAGCATCAATTCTTCCAATTCTATGGTCGGATTAAGTCATCACTTAGGCTTTTACATTCATAACACAAGATGATTCTATACCATCGTGAATTACACTTTTACCCTTCTTAGAGGAGTCTATTCACTCAACCCATCTAGGCATTACTTCAGTACCCTATTAAACCAATCCATCAACATTCTTTAAAACTCAATCATGACTGAGTCGGGTCTTAACAACAACTAAACATAACCTAACTATCACCTTGCTAGGTAGGCACACTATCTCCCCATGGGAGTAAACCTACATAAATTCTTCTACACATCTATCATAACATAAAGGCAACAATGAAGCATCATTCATACTACGGACAACATAAAAGTTTATCATCTCAAATCTTACCAAGTCGCATATCCATAATTGGCATCACAACCAACCTTTCTCCCTCACTCCTTATAACATAAATTCTTCTAATAGTCACATCCTAAAGACCATCGGATAAGGGATAAGAGAGAGAGATTTTAGATCTATGGCACGACTTGGAGATGAAGAAGTGAGATTTTTCCTAAGCATCCAATAGCCTCCTATTCATAAAATGTGTCGCGACTCACACCCATGAATAAGACTACTTAGACATGGTTTGAAACATCCTAATTTTTCCCAAAACCTGGCTCTGATACCAAGTTTGTCATGACCCGAGAGCACCCCCTAGTCGTAACACGGCGTACTTCACCACGAAGGGGTCACATACAAGCCCTTAGCATAATCATAACATAAGTTGATAGAAAATATGGAGGAATTTAAATCTTTTAAACAACAATCTAAGTCATTTTAATAAAATATGCAACCGAAGTCTTTTCTAACACCATGTCTCAAAACCATCAAACTTGACTGGAATAATAATAAACTTTGGGACATAAACCATATAAAGTCTTAAACATAAGAGAAAATGACATAACAAGGTAATAGGTTCATCCTCGAAACTATGAGGACTGACCAAGTCTTCAATCTTCCTTAGCCTCCTAGAAACCTTTCTCCAAAGCAACTTTAGCCTCCAATCCCTATATTTGATTAGAATGTAAGAAACATGCGTTAGTACAAAACATACTAAGTATGGAAGTTAACACAGCATCATAAGAGCATCTCAACAATAGTTACTCTACATCAGACATAATCATAAGAGATAAAATCATAATCATAGTAATAAACACAAACATGGTCATCATAGTCATAGCATAATCTCCATATAAGCCTCATACAAACCTAAGTCAACATAAAGCATAATAAATGAGCATAGGAGATATATCATAATAATAATAAGCCAATTCCTCATCATAAGCATCATACATACATAATTAACTCTTAGTCATCTATATCATATTAACACCATTCTCAAGTAACCTCAAAAGCATACAAGTGCAAGACAAGAATAGTATCCCATAATACTACCCAAGCCATGTATTCCTCTTGGTCATCTTAATCATAGTCTATAAACACAGTCTAAGTTAGGCTTTACTACCATAAGGGTATCATACTTCTAGCCAACCTGAAATCACACTTGTGCAATGGATTAAAGGCATCCCATAATACCCTTCACCCTAAGCATAACTTTGAAGTCATCGTAGTCATATTTACCCTACTTCGGTCTCATTATAAGCTTAACTTCTCATAACTAAGGGAATCTCTCACCTTTAGCTAACTATGGCAAGGAAGGCAACCATGGCACAATCCTATCTTAACTTACTCTCTTTGGTAAACCTAAGTCATACTTGTGCAATGCACTCATAGCATCCCATAATACTAATCATGCTAAGTATCACCTTTAGGTCCTCTTACTAATACTTCTTTGTTTGGAACCTAGTTCCTCCCTTAATCTTTAGAGCACTATGAGGTACTCTCTTAAGCACATCTTAGTTCATCTATAACTTGAACCCTATGAGATACAACTTTTAGTATGTCTAAGTTCATTACTAGCATAGAATCTCGGAGCTACTTACCAAATATGTCTATCCTCATAATACTTTGAACTGTATGAGATACACTCTAAAGTATGTCTAAGTTCCTTCATCACATGGACCTTATGAGATGCTGTCATAAGCATGTCTAAGTCCATCTATTCTTTAGAACACTATGAGTTACTTCATTAAGTAAGCCTTAGTTCATAATGCTTTGAACTCTACGAGATGCTACTCAAGCATGTCGTAGTCCATTATGCTTTGTACACTATGAGATGCTTCTCAAGAATGTCTTAGCTCATGGATATGGAGATTTCTACTAGGAACCTTGACTCAACTACGTGAAGTATCTCATCTCATGAGATCTAACCATGGGAAAACCCACACTCTACTACGTAAGAGTTCCCCCTTGTACTTGGATAGTCCTCACATCAACTAGGTGTGGTTCTCCTTTCTACTTGGAGCCCAGACCCTTTCTTGTGTGACACTCCATCTCATTGTCAATATCCACTTGGAGCCAAGTACACACCCCAAGGTTTACTTGTTGAGCCTAGCTCAACACTCATATCTCATGGAAGAATGTCCTTGACAATCAATCCATGCTCAAGTGATTCTATCACTCCATAATTTCTAGCATTCATAAGGTAGGTTAGGTGAGTATAGGCCTTTCACCTTGATTAGACTCCTAGTCTCTTTTATACTTTACTCTCAAAGCCCTTACATAAATAGGTAATCATATTAGCTTCACCCTAACTAACATTATCATAACCTTACTCTCAAGGTTTTTCTCTTAATTCCTTCTTTATAGCTAAACTTCAAGGTTTTCTAGTCATAACCCTCATTACTAGGTAATTCTTGTCATAATTGACCATAAAGGTTCAAACTCAACTTTAAATACTAAGATCAATCATAATCCATTAAGTATAGTTCAATTCATAATTAGATGATTCTAAATTTGATCAAATACTACTCATGACATTGATTTAGGAAGATTACTCATGAACCTTCAATTTCACCATTAATGGCTTCAACCCACAAAACATGCAATTCAACAAGGACTAGGGTTAACCATTGAAATCACATAATTTCATCATATAATAACTAAAAAAAAGATCAATTAATCATAAATTGGTGATATCCACTAGTTTGGAATCACACCCACACACTACCCACAAATCAAGCACAACCCTAACTAGAATTTGGGTTTTTGACTTTCAATTGGCGGACAACTATGGGGGGCTCCATGGGTAGAAGATCTGATGGATGAAAAAGCTTCACATACCCGGAATCAATGCCCTAAAAAAATCTTGAAACCAATGGAGAATCGACCTAGATGCTGCCCCTCTTCTCTTCTCTTCCTCTTCTTCTTCTATTCTAGAGGGATGATTTTTGGAAAGAGTTTTGGGGTCTTTAGTTGGGTGAGTTAGAATGATTGGTTTAGGGTTTGTTTAAGCTTATATAGGAGGTTATATAACCCATTAACCAGCCTACATTAACCTTTAATTAATAACTAACCCAACCCCTAACTTCTAACTTAAAATGAAAAAGCTGAAAACTGGCAGCATCTACGACCTGGCCATCTACGGACAGTAGATTGAACTACTGTCCGTAGTTTGGTCTTTTGGTTTGGACCTAAGGCTCATATTTTGCAGGGAGTTGCAGGCCTGACCTACGCCGATGACCTACGGGGCATAGGTTGATCTACTAAACGTAGATTGCAACCGTAGGTCATAAAATTGAAAGTTTTGGGGACTGTTTTTGGGGTCCCCTTCAAGGACCCCTTGGGTGGTCCTTGGGGGGTCGTACCTAGAGGTTTAACCTGTAATTATGTCTATATAAGAATAGGAAACATTTATACAAGTTTTGGCCTCTATATGATACTCCAAAACTTAACTACGAGACTATACAGCACACTAGTTCAACTTACTAGTTTCCGGGCGTTCTAATCGTTTCTTGACGTTTGACCTCAAAACTCCTCAACCAAACTTGAAAACCCATTTTACATCATTAAAACCTTACCTTGACTAAAAAAAACCCCTTTAGGCTCTAGTTTGACCTACTAGATTCCATCAAACAAGGGCTAGGTCTAACTAGATTTTTAAGGGGTGTTACACGATCGGTGATAATATAGTAACCCAACTGAGGGTTGGGACCGTGTCCCCAGGGAGCGGTTTTTGAGAATTTGCAACAAATTAGAATTTCATTCTAACTAGCCGTAGCTAAAGAAATTAACAATTAAAAGCATAGTAAATTAAAGGGGTGACACAAAGTGTCAAATATTGATTTGGGGTTTTGTTGCAAGTAAAGCAAAAACAGTAAAAAAACGAAAAGAAATCCAAATATGAGAGGGGAATTCTTGGGATGTGATCAGAACATGGGATAAACAAGACTGTTGGGTACATGCTTTTGATAGAAGACTTATAGAGTAATTTTGACTAGGCTAAACTTTCAGTGGAAATAAGTTCTCTCTCAAGCAACTTACCCCGTTTCAAATAGGTTCCTCGCGGACATCCACTTGCCACATGAAGACGACCCTATGCCTTACCCCACTCACTCTCTCGAGCTGAATGTTAGGATATGGGACTAGAATTCACTCTCTCGAGTTGAACCTCATGTCGACCCACTCCTTAGCCCATCAATTTAGTAGTCTTGGTTTCGCGACCTCTCTCTCTCTCGCAAACCGAAAACACATGAGTGAACTTGTATTTGCAACTACAAATCCATTAGATTCTTCCACGAATACTAAATGAAATAAAAATTAAACTACATTTAAACTATCATTAAGCAAGACCCACTAACAAATCTAACCCATATTCACAAAATCACACCCCAAGAATTGGGGTTTTTAGCCACACATCAAGAAAGGAAAATTTATATGTAAATGATGTTGCATTCAAATGGGTATGAAGATTCAAGTCTCAATTTAGGCCAAGAATGAAGAATCCAAGAGACCCACTTCCAATTTGAAATAGATGAAACCTTTTTCTTCTTCTTCTTATTTTCAAAACCCTCTCAAACTTGAGATAAACATATATTAGAACTATATTGTATCTAAAAATATCTTAACAAATGGTAGTCTAATATTAAAATAAAAACTTCAACTAGTATTTATCGTTTTTAGAAAATATTATTACGGCGGATCACTCGGCGAAGTTAGTCGCGATCGCCGATCAAGTTGGTGATCCGCCTTTCGGTGCAGTTCATCACCTTTAGTTCATGCCTACAACATCTTCGCATCCTGGATCATAGGACAGTATACTACTGCTTCGCGAAACTGTTCGGAGACACGTCGACTGCTCCTTTTCAACACCAATTTGATCTTCTTCCTTCAGCACTCAGCACACTGGAATAAAAGGCGAGGTAAGACCCTTCGGTGACTTGCCAAGTGGACTCGGAGATGCTCAAACCTTCAATTTTTCATTCTTTTCAGCCTTTTTGTTCCTTTTTGCGACATAGTGTCCATGGTTTTCTTCAATCTTCAAATACCTGAAGTTTAAAGGTTTTCATCAGATATTGAGATAAAAGAGGCAGTTGAGGACACTAATTCCATAAAAATATGGCCCTAAATGAGTCCAATTTAGGGACTCATCAACACCCCCAACTTTAACTTTTGCTTCTCCTCAAGTAAAACTCAAGTTCAGTAGTTCAAATTGGATGTCTCAAACAGTTCTACCCAAGACTCAATCATGAATGTACACAACAAGACTCAATTTACTCATGCAAGAATCAATTGTACACTCAAAGATTCACGTCGTGACATATCATTACCAAAGATTCTCATGCTTGCAATACTTGCTTCAAATGCAAGTTCAAGCTCAACAAAAGTATCTAAATTCCCTCACACAAAGAACGATTACATTTTCACACACAAAGGTTTAATGATTTGAAGATTAGGAATCGAATGCACCGCTCACACTAAAAAAGAAGAACACAATGCATGCTTTCAGCTATAGGTTTGCCCATATTATCCAATCAACCTTCGTTTCAGCTCACTCAAGATCAAAAAGGTCTTGTCTAGGCGTGTAATGGGGCTGAGTGCAAAGGTATGGCCATTTAGGCTCAGTGACTTTCATTCTCATGAAATGTGGTGCTCTCAACACATCCTTTTCTCTTCCTTTATCAACTTCTTCTAGTGCTCATAGGTCATCCTATTATTCACTCTCCATGGATTGCTTGAAAACCCAATTTCTTTTGTACTTTATTCCACAACTTTCTTTTCATTTCTTTTCTTTTCTCTTTTTCTTCTCTTTTTTTTTATGGGGGGTTTCCGTTGTTTTCGCAACACCATGGGTTTAGGGATACTTTTCTTGCACTTCTTGATTTTCCCTTTTCCTTTTCACCACACCCCCAACTTAGGCTTTTGGCCTAAGTTGGCTATTCACTAAACCATAAATGAAGAGGATTATAGGTAGTGGAATAAGAAAGTTCTAGGTTTCATCAAGTTTCTTCCAAAGAAAGGTAAGGTCCAAAGGGTGTTCAACAGAGGTTCACACAATCACAGGATAGGCCACAAAAGAGGTATAGGTCAAATTGGCTCACACTCTTTAAAGTTGCCTAAAATTCATCTTAAGAGCAAGCCTTACTTAATAAATCAGACTAACGGGGAAAATTCTAGCTGTATACGTGCATGGATCAAAGTAAGCTCATCACACAAGGACCCGACACTAAAGTCAAACAAGACTCCACACTTTTTCTAGTGTGCAACAGTCATTACAAGAGAATCAATTTGATACATGGCTAATCACAACGAGAAGCAAAGAGTTCACATATTGCCTATGCAACTTCATTTGGTCTAATTGTAGCCTTACACTCATGTTTGTTCGATTGAGACGACTATTTGAGTCATCGGTATTGATCGAAATCAAGACTCAAATTTGCAAGAGAACATCCACTTTCATCACAAGAGGTGGCAAAAATTTTTGAAAAATAATTTTTTTCGAAAGGGTCAGAATCGCTTTGCAATTAAAATTGCAAATAAAAAAACAAAAGGAGCTACAAGCTCAAACAATCGCACAAGCAATTTAAAACATAATTTCAAAAGGGCAACCCAAATATATACACAAAACACAATTAACAAATAGCAAGCAAAAGGTGAGCCTCACCCCACCACACATAAATAGTATTTGTCCTCAAATGCAAATAACAAATATCCAGCAATGAAAATAAAGAGAGGTAGAGAGGGAGGTGAAGATGAGATCCTGTTTAAGCAGTTGCTCTATTTGTCTGGGCATCAGTGCCCGATGCATCAGCCTGAAATTTAACAATGGTCCCCTTGGCTTCTCCAGAAGATTCGGCCAAAAAGGAGTTTATGGCCGTGTAGAATCCACATTTCCATGAAGGAATAGTGGGATCAATGGGAATCCTCCTACTGTAACCAGATTTCTTATTCTCTCATCTTTCATTAGCTTGATCTATTTTCTTTGCTTCTCTTTCAAAGTTGTGTGCTCCTATATGTCGGGGTGGTATGTTTCTCCCTGCAACTTTTGGTCTAGCCTTTTCTGCAAAACGCTTCAAGAAAAAGTTAGGAAGTATTTTCCAGGAGTAGGGAAATTTCAAGTGTTGAATCATGTCGCCAAACCAGTTGGCGAAGTGCTTATCCACTTAGGGGATTCGCCAAAAATAATGCACAGAGGGTACAAGGGTGCAAATAAAGGGCGAATAGAAAGTATTTTGGTGAGTCACCAAATGCGTTTGGCGACATCAGGCTTCTCGCTGAAAGTTACAGAATCAACTACACATTTAACATTAAATTAAAGGCGAGATAGGGACATTAGTCGAACCGCCGAGTGGTTTGGCGGCTCAACGTGCCTATTTTCAACTCGTCTTCTTAAATTCAACCCCGCAACCCCTAAAAACATAATTTTAGCTCCTACAACACAAATTCAACTAAGACCCATAACAATTGCACACTCCCATAGCAAATCAATTTAACTCAAGGCACTGGCAAGTGGGATTTTGAATTGTAAATGATTTTTGGACTCTTCAGAAAAAATTGTGCCACCTCTTGGTTGTGTTTGAATATGGTTGTTCTTTTGCAAATTTGAGTCTCGATTTTGATCAATATCAATAACTTGAATAGTGCTCATAATCAAACAAAAAATGAATGTGCAGTTACGATGAGGCCAAATGAAGTTGCATAGTCAATATGTGAACTTTTTGCATCTCGTTGTGAGTAGCCAAGTATCGAATTGAGTCTCTTGTGATGAACATTGCACACCAGTGAAAGTGTGGAGTCATGTTTGACATTGGTGTCAATGTCTTGTGTGATAAGCTTACTGTGAACCATGTGTGATAATACCTAGAATTTGCCCTGTTGGTCTGGTTAACTAAGTGAGGCAACCTCTTGAGATGATCTTAGGTAACTTTGAAGAGTGTGAAACAATTTGACATTATACCTCTTTTTGTTGGCCTACCTTGTTAGTGTGTGAACCCCGCTTGAGCACCCCTTGAGCCTGACCCTTTTCTTGGAAGAAACTTGATGAAATTGTGACCTTTCTTTTCCTTATGATTTGTGGTTTGTGTGAATAGCCAACTTAGGCCAAAAGACTAACTTGGGGGTGTGGTGAAAAGAGAAGGTAAATCAAGAAGTACAAAGAAGTCCCCTTTGATCCATGGTTTTGAAAAAATAAAATGGAACCCCTCCATATTAAAAAAAAGGAAAGAGAAAAAGAAGAAAAGAATGAAAAAGAAAAAGAGTGAAAAAGTTATGGAATAAGGTTATGAAAGTACAAAGAAAATGGGGTGTCCAAACAATCCATGGAAGATGAATAATGGGGTGACTTGTGAGCATGAATGAAAATGATAAAGAAAAGGAAAGAATGTGTTGTTCACAAAACATTTCATGAGGATTGTAGTCATAGAGCCTAAATGACCATACATTTGCACTCAGCCCCGTTACAAGTCTTGAAAAGACCTTTTTGATCTAGAGTGAGCTGAAACATGTGTTGATTGGAAAATACAGGCAAACATATGGGTGAAATCATTCATTGTGTTCATTTTTTTTAGTGTGAGTGTTGCACTTGATTCTGGAGCTTTAAATTGTTGAACCATTGTGTGTGTATGGAATCATCCTTTGTGTGAGGGCATTTGATTTCCTTTTCTGAGCTTGAACTTGCATTTGAAGCAAGTATTGTGAGCTTGAGATTCTTTGGCAATGGTGAGTCACAACTTTAATCTTTGAGTGCACAATTGATCCTTGCATGAGTAAGTTGAGTCTTTTGTGTGCATTCATGATTGAGTTTTGTGTAGCACTGTATGAGACATCCTTTTTGAACTGCTGAACTTGAGTTTTACTTGAGGACAATCAAAAGTTTAAGTTGGGGGTGTGTATGAGTCCACGATTTGGACTCATTTAGGATTTTATTTTAATAGATTTAGTGTCCTCAAATGTATATTTGGTGCCAAAAACTGATGTAAATCCTTGAATTTTAGGTATTTGGGATAAGGAACAAAGCATGGACACTAATGAGCAAAAAGGAAGGAATCTGAAAGAATGAAGAAAAGAAGGCCTGAGGATCGCCTAAACTATTAGGTGAGTCGCCGAATGGCCATGGTCTCGCCTAATGTTCCAGTGTGCCAAGCCCTGAAGGAGAAAATCAAGTCGGCGATAGAAAGGAGCAGTCGGCGAGTCGCCAAACATTTCCACGATACAGTGTTATATCACCCAAAGTTACAGAAGTTGAAGATGTTGAAGGACAATATTAATCTTTTTAAAGACAATACTAAACTTAGACCTTGGTAAAGACAATATTAATCTTATCCAGTTGATAGAAACACAATCCGTTAACGATTTTTACCTTTTTATGATGTCTAGCTAAAATCCCAATTCTTGAGGTGTGATTATGTAATTATGGGTTTATTTAGCTACTGGGTATTGTTAATTGATAGTGTAAATTCTATTTAAAAGTGATTTCATTCAATAATTGTGGCCTAATTTAAAGAGTTGTAGTTGCAAATCAACTCTACCATCGTGTTTTTGGCTTGCTCGACAGAGAGGTTTTAAAACCAAGATTACTGATTTGATGTTTTGTGGGTATTGAGTTTTTATGGTTTTATCTCGAGAGAGTGAATCCTAAACCCTTTTTCACACATTCAACTCGAGAGAGTGAATGGACTAAAGCGAAGGCTGTTCTTAATCGCTACTTATTGGTGTTTGATGGAAACCAATTTTATTCGGGGTAAATTGTTCGAGACAAAGTTTATCCCCACTTAAGTATAGCTTATTCACTGATTTACAATGATTCACTATTGATTGCAACCACCCATTTTTCTACCTTAGTCCATAATTCAGTCACATCCCAAGAATCCCGTCTCCATATTTGTTATTTTTTGTGTTATTTGTTGTTGTAGCTGATAGTTGAAATCAAACCCCCCTGTTATTTGACACTTGTGTCACCCAAAACTTGATCCATGCTTTTATTCGTAAATGTTTTTAGCTATGATTGACTTGACCATATTTATGTTTTTCTTTTGATTCTCAAGTACGTACCACTCCCTGTGGGATTCGACCCCAACTCAGTTAGTTGGATTATATTACTAACTAATAATTGTTGAGGCTTAGTATTGGATGAAGTGTCTTTGAAATGTTATTAATCAGCCTTCCCTCTACGATCCACTTCACGGACCATGTGAAGGATCACGGACTGTGAAGGTCCTCATGGTCCTTCACCTGGGCTAGGGGCTATTTTGGCTTGACTTCACAGAAGCCACCATGGTTCATGTGGTGGTCCATGGCCCGGGAAAAGTCCTGTGGTCCGCCACTTCTAGGCTGGTGTGAGTCCACGAACAGGTTGACGGACCCTGTTTCACGATCTATGAACCCTATCGTGGTTCAACTGGTTTTCTGTTGAAAGTTCTAAGTTTGATTTCCGAGGTGTTACAGTATTAATGCAAAATTCTAAGCCTATTGCAAATTTAGTGAGAAATTGAGTGGAGCTACATTGAATTATTCTACTTATGATCGTGAATTTTATGCATTTGTAAGGGCTTTGGCTACTTGGCAACAATACTTATGGTCGCGTGGGTTTGTGATAAAGACTGACCATGAATCATTGACGTACTTTAAAAGCCAAGCTAAGTTAAGTAAACGACATACCAAGTGGGTGGAGTTCATTGAGACGTTTCCTTATATGATTTCATACAAATAAGGTAAGGACAACGTTATGGCTGATGCATTGTCCTGAAGGTACGTTCTTGTTTCTACTCTTACTTGTAATCTGATGGGATTTGATCACATTAGAACTCTGTATGCAAATGATTCAGACTTTGGGGTTTCTTATGATGCATGTTTGAAGGGACGTAAGAAATTCGCTCTACGTGATGGGTTCCTTTTCAAGGAAAATAAGTTGTGTGTGCCTATATGTTCATTGTGTGATGTTTTTGTAAGAGAGGCACATTGTGGGGGGCTTATGGGTCACTTTGGAGTGCCAAAAACCTTAGATATACTTGCTGAAAATTTCTTTAGACTGGCATGCACAACGATGTAGAAAAAATTTGTGCACAATTTTTAGAATGTAAACAGGCTAAATCTAGGGTTTTACTACATGGGTTGTATACTCCATTGCTTGTTCTAATTTATCCTTGGATAGATATCTCTATGGATGTTTTCTTAGGTTTAACAAAAACGAAGAATGGCAAGGATAGTGTCTTTGTTGTGGTGGATAGATTCTCAAAGATGGCTTGTTTCATTCCATGTTTGAAAAATAATGATGCTTCCCATGTGGCTGATTTTTTTGTTAAGGAGGTGGTGAAATTACATGGCATACCTAGAACTATTGTTAGTGATAGGGATGCTAAGTTTTTAAGTCACTTTTGGCGTATTTTTTGGTGAAGGTTAGGGACCAAATTGTTATTTTCTACTTCTTATCACCCCCAAACTGATGGGCAAACTAAGGTGGTGAATAGAACTTTAGGGAACATGTTGAGGGCTGTTTTGAAAGGTAAATTAACTTCTTGGGAGGATCACTTGCCTTTGGTTGAATTTGCTTATAATAGACTTATTCATTCTTCTACTAGCTCTTCTCTTTTTTAAGTTGTTTATGGTTTTAACCCCCTTACTCCCCTTGATTTAGTACGAATGCCTAATAATGATATTACTAGTCTTGATGGAAAAAAATAAAGTTGAGATGATGAGGAAGATACATGAACAAACTAAGTTGGCCATTGAAAGACAGAATAAACAAGTTGCCTTGAGAAGAAACAAAGGGAGAAAGCAAGTCATTTGAGTCTGGGGACTCAGTTTGGATTCACGTGCGTACAGAAGTTTTCCCAACAAAGGGAAGTCTAAATTGCATCCTGGAGGCGATGGACCCTTCATAGTTCTCGAGCGCATTGGAGACAATGCTTACAAATTGGATTTGCCTAGTGAGTATCAAGTAAGTGCTACTTTCAATGTTGTTGACTTGTCCTTGTTTGATGTAGGGTCTAATTTGAGGATAAAATCTTTTCAAAAAGAGGGGGATGATAGCTCCATGGACATGGATGTGGCTATAGAAGCCCTAGGAAGACCATCAAGGTCTCAAGATGAGGAGTTCTAAGCTAAGGTCGTTGGACTTCAATGGGAAATCAAGAAAATGCTTATCATGAAAGAAAAGCCCAAGAAGGAGTCCAAGAATTGTAGAGAAAAATAGAGTAGGTGCTACACATATTTTACGGTTCAAGTCCAAGCCGAAATGGAAGAAGATTGGGCCAAACAAAGCCCAACAAAGGATCCCAAAAAGTTGAATGGTTAAAGTCAAAGTTTAGTCAAAGTTTCCTAGTTTAAAAACCTTTATTTTAAAGTTTCCTAGTTTAAAAAGTTTCCTTGTTTAAAGTTTTCCCAGTTTAAAGTTTTCCTAGTTTAAAGTTTCCATAAAATTATAATTTAAATCTCATTCTATTTGGGATAGGTTTTCTCTATATATAGGGGTTTGATTTTATTATTTTGACAGACAACATAATTATTAATTGAGAGTTTTTATTTACACATATGTGTGTGGCTACTTGGAATTTATCTTACAATCTTATAAGAATGATTCTGAAGAGGTGAGATTAATTCTTTAACTTGATCTCTTTGGTTATTATTCGTAAATTAAAAAAGGTAATTAGTATTATACTAATTATTGTATCTAGTTTCTTTGTAATAGGGGTCTAGATAAATTTTGATCTAAATTGGTGAATTGACTCTATTAGTATCCTAATTAGTCTTAATCCGCTAATTTTGAAGACTAAGATCAATTAGGATTCTTAGTACTTTATTGTGAAATTGGGGATTTTATTCTTGGATTTTGCATATCTTTCAATTTCTGTCTTTAATCTCTATAATTTCGCTTCCACATTATTTTCTTATTTATTCTGGTAACCCGATTCTTATCAACATGGTTAGCAGTCTTGTCTTGAGTGTTGATATAAGTGAACCACCAGGAACCAAAGAACTCAGTAGAGCTAGGATTAGTATCAAATGGAACAAATGAAAACTTCCTTTACAATTGGCAAAACCTTGATTGAATTTCTTCAATGTAATCTGCAGACTGGAATATTTTCTTCTAATTGAAAGTTAATAGGCTAATTGATGGAAGGGGACAGGCTGAGTCATACTAAACTGTCGAGCAAACGGATTTGGAGAATAATGGTCTACCCCATATTTGCACTTTGAAGATTGATCCAGAAGGATACATTAAGGGAGGTCTCGAGCAATGAGATAACTAGCTCAAATGTCTTGTAGCTCTGGCTTATTATATTTTTAGAAGTTAGGATCAAGTGACTTCTTAAACAACATAGGTCCAAACATCCTAGAAGAAAATGGGGTGAATTGGCTGGCAGTTCTAGATGTGCATTTATGAAAGAAGAGAAAGTATTCTTTGAACAGTTTAGGTCTTAACACGCCTTCAAATAAGGGGTACCCATAGGTGGGTAAATTACAGTTTACCAAAGTCGTAGGTCGGAATTCTGGAAAATAAAACTGTAGCCAGAACTACAAGATCAAAAATGGACCTTTTCCATAAAGAAACCTACCCATAATGATTTCAGTGCATCCATGATATAAATTAGACAAGAGAAAGGGTGCCAAAACAATCTTTCTACCCGCAGCAAGAGCAAATGCCAGTTTTTTCATTAGTTTCTCATGTTTAAAGAAGAGTCACAAAACATATGCTCACTGAGCCACGTAAATAGAAAATATATATATTCTTTCTGTGTCACAGTTGTTTCTACCTCTACACATTAAGAAATTTATGGTTGATCCAGCCATACCAGGCATGGCACTGACTTCCTTCCCATGTGGCCTAAGTCCTATCAAAGAAACAATATCTAGTACTGTTGGCCCCATCATACCAAATCTAAAGTGGAATGAGTATGTGGAGATTGACTAATAAAACAAGGCAGCATAGAAGATTTTCGTCCATGGGAACAAATATTTCTGAGAACTAAATGGAATCATCAATTCATCTTTTAGTTACAGAAGACCATGAATACTGATACTTGCCTCCAAGCCAATCAGCTCGCACAGAATGTAAAAATAGCTTCTCTCCTTCAGCTAAGGGGTAGAGGAGAGAGCTCTGGAGGAAATGTAGTCTTAAAACATGGACCTAATATAGTGATCTAGGAATAGGAACAAATGTTTTGTCAACAATCAGCTTTGTTCACCTTTTGCATTTTTTTGGTCACATTTTTCTTTGACTGGGAAACTTCAGTACCTAAGCTTCCAACTTTATCTTTTGCCATTTCTAGTTTTCTTCTGCTGGAGAAAGTTAAGAAGAAAAGGATTGTAAACACCTCACAGAAAAACCTGCAGATACGAATGCATAATTTGACATCTTTCAACTATTAGAATTATTAACTTCTAGCGAAGACAATGAAACATGGGAAACATATTAAAGAAGTTCACTTTCATTATCTGTTGCTCTAAACCATTTGTATAATTCTGAAACTTCATAGCAGATAAATGAATTCAGCCTTGTCCCAAATGCATTAATGGAACAAATGAACTCTTATAATGATTATCCACTAACATTAACAACAACAACATACCCAATGTAATTCCACAAGTGGGTTTGGGGAGGATAGGATTTACCCTTCCTTTTGTGGGGTAGAGACATGGGACTTTGAATTAAGGGTGACAAGAAGGTGTCAAAATAAAATGGCGGTGACATAAGTCTTAATTATTGAGTGTATATGACAATTATGCAATTAAGGATTAAGGATTATGGGAGTTGACCTCAAGTTTTAAAGTTGACAGTTTGGTCCATTGTATTAAATGAGGGGTAAAAGGGTAAATGACTAAAACCTAATTTAACCAATTTTGGTGGGAACCAAAACTGGAGGGAAGCCAGCGAACCGAACCAAAAAGGGAAATAAAATTTTTTTTCCCCGCCTCCCGCTGGATTCCTCCTCCTCGTCTTCTTCTAATGCTTCATTGTTGCTTGCTTACTTTCTTTCCGTTCTCTTCATCTTCTTCTTTCTCTTGTTTGTACATTGTTGGTCTTGGCCGCTATTCTTTGTGCTTCTTCTTCTTCTCTTCTTCTCTTCTTTTCATATTCTTCTTGAATCAGATTTAGCCAGTCAGTGGATCAGATTTCATTCTGTATCAATTGGAATTACTTCATAAGTGCTTATGTTCACATACCAGTGCTTGGTAAGTGAGATTAATAGTTTTTTAATCATTCCTCATCTTGGTATAAACCTGCAATTTTTTCAATAATTTGCATTCGCATTTCCAATAGAAGGTTATATATGTTGCAACAGTTGACTATTGGAACATATGATAGTCTTATGTTGCAACAGAAAGATTATTTCAATCGCAACAGAATAGTCATATGTTGCAACATATAACTTACACAAGTCGCTACATATAACTTACACATGTTGCAACATATGATTTATGTGTCGCAACAGAATAGGTATATGTAGCAACATATGACATACATGTTGCAACAAAATAGTCATATGTTACAACATATAACTTACACATTTTGTTACAACATGTGACTTATGTGTCACAACAGAATAGTTATATGTAGCAACATATGACTTTATGTCGCAATAGAATGGTCATATGTTGGAACATATCACTTACATGTTCCAACAGAATAGTCCTGTCACTCCCCGAACCTAAACCCTAGGCGGAACTGGCACTTGAGAACCATTGTTGGCCCCAAGAGAACCCTTGGCTTGGCTTACTTACTCAGCGGAACACTTAATTCAACAAAGACAAGTCCATGTAATAAACTGGAATGCTATAATAGAACATTCAACTTGGCCATTAAGGTAAACCCGAGTCTTAAAATAAGATAATGACAATAAAAGACTAAAGAACTAACACCTGACTGTCTATAAAGCCTCTAAAAACAACTAAGATGGATATTGGGACAAGCCCCACAACATCATAATGAACTGATAATAAAACTTAAAGCAATAAAAGGAGTCCTCCAGAATGCAAGAAAGCTCACCAACTGACTCTACAGTGCTCACTGGATCAATGATGCGCTGGATGCCGATCCTAGTTACATGTGTCTGTATCACAAGACGATGCAGACCACCTGGCATCAGTACATTGAATGTACGGGTATGCAAGTTGGAATGGTAAATACAACATAGGGTTGAAAAGAATCTGAAGAACTTACCTGGCTCAACTCAACTCAACATAACTGAACTCATTTCAATATAAACCAATTTAAAACAAGTGCAATAGAAAGAAAAGTTGTTTAAAACATGTTGTCAACTCTGTGTATTTGGAAATGCAATAATAACTCTGTATGTATGCAAAGATACAATATGAACTTTGTTTGTATATGAAAATACAAATATTTTTTATGTATATAAAAATACAAAATACTGATGTGGGAGTCTCTCTAACCGACAACTAAGAGCTATTGTGATGGTACAACATTTTGCCTTACGCTGCCAGGGCCGTTCTATACTTTACCATTAGTATAGAACTTGAACTACTAAGTGGATCCACTAGTCTATGCTAAAAAACACTAAAGGAATCATCTAAAAAGTATAACCATTTTTACCAATGGTGGCTATATGGTTTATGGGGACTATGAGTTGTCTGAACTCTCCCCCATATCGATGCTCAATACTCCTCCCAAAAATAATATAATATTAACTCTTATGTTTAAAAGCATACTTCCTTCTGTGATTTGAGATTAGTGCTCAAAAGCTATCTTGAAAATCAAAGTTTCCCCTCTTGCTTTATCATGAAAGCATACTCTTTTATGAAAACTAGCTCAAACGCTCTTTGGAAATCTCAGTTTCCGTTCTTATTTAAATGTGAAAACATTTTAAATCTCTTTGGGAATACATAGTCCCCATATACTTTTGAAGAAATGAACTTCAAATCTGAACTCTTTGCTTAACTTGAAACTTAAGTCTTAAAACAAAGTTAAAACATTTGTGAAAGACTTTTGAAAAACTTTAAGAACTTATCTTGACTTAACTCTTGACTTCTTGACTTGACTCTTAACTCTCCTTGAATTGAATTATGGATTCAAGAATTGTGATTTGTGGTTGGAAAGATCTCATGATGTTTAGGAATAATTTTAGATAGCTAAACATAAGTAAAGACCAAAAGATCGATATCTGAGGGTGGGTCCATGACGCGGAGAAGCCTTTAAATTTTGGTTTTGAAAATAAATTTTTAGGCAGAACAGTCCGTGATGCGAAATGATTTTCCCAAATCTGGGAACTTGCTCCGCGATACGCCATCATAGCCCAGATTTGTCCGACGAAAATTCTTCTTCGTTTTTCAGCTCTAAACTCCAATGGGTTCTTTCCCAAAACACTTAGAATTGATTAAATGTTCAAAGCATATCAGATTCTACTCAAAATTGAACCTAAAATCACGGATTCAGATCAAACAACTCCTCAACGAATTCAACAAAACAAGAATTTAATGGAACTTCAACAAACCCATCAAGAACTCAATTTCTAAGCTTTCAAGAGCTTAAATTCGCTGAAATAAATCATGATTGGTGCTTGGGCGAATTAAGCCAATGTTATGTGCTCTCACATACCTTTTAGGGATCACCCCCTACGAAATCCACAAGCTAATCTCGACAATCTTGACGAATCTTGAATGTTCTTCTCCTTTCTCCTCCTCTTTTCTCTTCTCCCAAAACCCTAACTCTTTTGGTAAAAGTGTAAACTGATATAATTCAGCTTAGACCCCTAATTAATTACCAAAAATGAATTAAAATAAAAGGGTAAGGAAAAGACCATACTACCCCTTCAAAATTCGGATTGAACTTTCCTTATTCCAACAGCCCAACTTCCAAAGGGCATAACTCACTCATACAAACTCAGAATCATGCAAACTCGGTGTAGTTGGAAAGATAATTCCAAGAACTTTCCAACTATATTTGGAAGTACACCTAACTCATTCTGATCTAGGAGTTATGGCCATTTGAAGTTGACTAAGAACTCACTTTCCTAACTTAAACAATTTCCCAGATTTTTCATTCTTTCCAAAAATGACTATTTCAACTTCTAAGCTTCTCCCTAGCTATTTCAATTTGTGAGATGTTATAAGTCCTATGTAGCAACATATCACATACATATGTTTTAGTACTAATTGTTTTTTGAATTAATTTCTTCATTAGTACTAATTGTTTTCTGAATTAATTTCTTCATTAGTACGAATTTTTTTTTTAATTAATTTCTTCAGGTACAATAAATGGGGGGGGGGGGGGGACTATTTGTAGGGATTTATTGTTGTGGTGAATGGATCGAGAAGAAAAATAGATATATTTTAAATTGGATGGATGGTAAGAAAGGATCGGTAGGGATGACTGTCGAAGAAGTATTTTGTATGATGATTTTGTGAAGTGTTATACAGAAAATGTGTGGTAATTTTTAATATTTTCGTATGTAATCACGTTTTTATCAATGTATTCAACCTTTTAAATGTGTTAATTCTTATGTAGTTTGATTTTTTCAACCATAACGATCCAAATGCATTGGGAATGATTAATCACGCAGCAGATGGAGGCCACGTTTGTGCATCATATGTGCTTGCCATAATTTCAATTTTCAAGAACTATGAATCCATGAGATAATGATTAATGTTCATTGCCAACATGAAAAAAAACTGAGCCACTATAAACCAGGAGATGTCGACACAAGTTGCAATATGTTTTAGGTGAAAGGTGGGTGGCAGAACCTCATTTGTTGGGAGAAAGACTCATTTGTTGCACTATTCATCAACATGAGCAAAGCGTTCGCAAGAATGGTTGGCCTAGGGAAAGTGACGATGAAGATGAAGATGATATTCATTGTGAATTATGTAGTTGTGATTTAGAACTAGATTATGTAGTTAATTTTTGTCCTATACCACTGTGTGATATTAATAAAATTGTCATTTGTGGCAACATATGTACATTCTGTTGGATAATATGTTGAATTTTGCAACAGATACGTCATATGTGGCAGCATATGTATATCCTAAAATGTGGGTTTTTGTATTAATTCAATTAAATTGTGACTTAGTACAACATTTAACACTAATATATAGTCCTACAAAATTTTTAAGTACAAAATTATGGTCTAATACAACAACCTTCATCAATTATATCAATTATTTTTACAAATACTAGCATACCGCTAGTTCATCATAGAATGACTAAGTGATTCCATATGATAGTTATATAACACCCTTGTAAATCGTTGCTCAAAGTGTTATAACATATTTTTATTACGTAATTATGGTCCAAAGTACTAAAATATGGTCTAATTTGACATTATTCATTGCTAAATTGATTAATTTATCGATTAACTCATCCATCAAATGTCATATATGGCAACATAGGTACGTTCTGTTGGATAATAGGTTGAATGTTGAAAAAGAAATAGCAACAGATACATCATATGTGGCAATATATGTATATCCTAAACTGTGGTTTTTGGTATTAATCCAATTAAATTGTGACATAGTACAACATTTAACACTAATATATACTCCTACAACATGTCTAAGTATAAAATTATGGTCTAATACAACAACCTTCATCAATTCTATAAATTATTTTTGCAAATACTATCATACCACTAGTTCATCATACAATGACTAAGTAATTTCATATGTTAGTTATATAACACCCTTGTAAATCATTGTTCGAAGTGTTATAGCATCTTTTAATTGCGTAATTAAGGTCCAAAGTACTAAAATATGATTCAATTTGACATTTCTCATTGCTAAATTGCTTAATTTATCGATTAACCCATCCATCATATGTCATATGTGGCAACATATGTACGTTTTGTTGGATAATATGTTGAATTTTGCAACAACAGTTACAGCACATACGTCATATGTGGCAACATATTATATCCTAAAATATGGTTTTTGGTATTAATCCAATTCATTTCTAACCTAATACAACATTTAACACTAATATATAGTCCTACAACATGTCTAAGTAAAAATTATGGTCTAATACAATAACCTTCATCAATTCTATCAATTATTTTTACAAATACTATCATACCACTAGTTCATCATACAATGACTAAGTAATTCCATATGATAGTTATATAACACCCTTGCAAATCATTGTTCGAAGTGTTATAGCATCTTTTTATTGCGTAATTATGGTCCAAAGTACTAAAATATTGTCCAATTTGACATTTTTCATTGCTAAATTGCTTAATTTATCGATTAACCCATCCTTAGAATGTTATCTGTGGCAACATATGTGCGTTCTGTTGGATAATATATTGAATTTTACAACAGAAATATCAAAAGACACGTCATATGTGCCGACATATATGTATATCCTAAAATGAGGTTTTTGGTATTAATCCAATGAAATTGTGATATAATACAATATTTAACACTAACATATAGTCCTACAACATTTCTGAGTACAAAATTATGGTTTAATACAACAATCTTCATTAATTATATCAATTGTTTTTACAAATACTATCATACCACTACTTCATCATACAATGACTAAGTAATTACATATGATAGTTATATAACACCCTTGTAAATCGTTGTTCGAAGTGTTATAACATTTTTTAATGTGTAATTTGGTCCAAAGTACTAAAATAAGGTCCAATTTGACATTTTGCATTGCTAAATTGCTTAATTTATCAATTAACCCATTCATCAAATGTCATATGTGGCAATATATGTGCGTTCTGTTGGATAATATGTTGAATTTTGCAACGACAATTGTAATAGATATGTCATATGTGGCAACATATCTATATCCTAAAAAGTTGTTTTTAGTATTAATTCAATTAAATTGTGACGTAATACAACATTTAACACTAATATATAGTCCTACAACGTGTCTAAGAAAAAAATTATGGTCTAATACAACAACATTTATCAATTCTGTCAATTATTTTTACAAATACTATTATACCACTAGTTCATCATACAATGACTAAGTAATTCCATATTATAGTTATATAAGTAAATCGTTGTTCGAAGTGTTATAACATCTTTTTATTGCGTAATTATGTTCCAAAGTACTAAAATATGCTCCAATTTGACATTTTTCATTGCTAAGTTGCTTAATTTATCGATTAACTCATCCATCAAATGTCATATGTGGCAACATATGTACGTTCTATTGGATAATATGTTGAATTTTGCAATAGAATTTGCAACCAATACATCATATGTATATCCTAAAATGTGGCTTTTGGTATTAATTCAATTAAATTGTGACCTAATACAATATTTAACACTAATATATAGTCCTACAACATGTCTAAGTACAAAATTATGGTCTAATACAACAACTTTCATCAATTATATCAATTATTTTTACAAATACTATCATACCACTAGTTCATCATACAATGAGTAAGTAATTCCATATGATAGTTATATAACAACCTTGTGAATCATTATTTGAAGTGTTATAGTATCTTTTTATTGTGTAATTATGGCCCAAAGTACTAAAATATGGTCCAATTTGACATTTTTCATTTCTAAATTGCTTAATTTTTCTATTAACTCATCCATCAAATGTCATATGTACATTCTTTTGGATAAAACACGTAAGTTCGATTAACTCGTCCATCAAATGTCATATGTACATTCTTTTGGATAAAACACGTAAGTACTTTATAAAAGGCATAGGCCCAACCTCTAAAACTGGCCCAATCGGCTCATTATTTCATTTCTAGAAGGGATATATATAAATTAGGGTTGTCATTTTATTCCTCGCCGCTTCGCTTTCTCTCTCTTCACATGGATCTCACATCTCTGGAGTGCATTGGATATAATAATGTTATTTATTTCATCAGTCTTTTCTGTTCTTTGTTTTTTAACACGCAACTAATTGATTGGGGTTTGGTTTAACCAAATCAATAAATAAACATAGTTTTGCACTTTAGTTCCAACATTTTTACTTGTTCTCAACTTAACATAACACCCATGTGTTGCTATATATGAGTGAAATGTTGCAATATTTAAGGCATATGTTGCTATAGATGACTCATTTGTTGTTACAGATGCATCAAATATTGCAACATATCACCCTTATGTAGCAATATTTGTCCATATGAGGTATATGTTGCTATAGATGACCCAAACACTAGATATAAGTCAAATGTGGCAACATTTCAGGCATATATGTTGCTACAAATGACCCATATGTTGCTACATATGAGTCAAATATTGCAACATATAAGGCATATGTTGCTACAAATGACCTATGTGTTGCTATATATGAGTAAAATGTGGCAACATTTGAGGCATATGTTGCTACAGATGACCCATGTGTTGCTACATATGAGTCAAATGTTGCAACATTTGAGGAAAATGTTGCTACATATGACTCATCTGTTGCTACAATTGACTCATTTGCTGCTACATATCACCCTTATGTATCAACATTTGACCATGTAGTGGATAGATAGAGTTAAAAGGGAATTGGTTGAAGCAACGTAACATATAACATCACGAATAAAATAAAACATTATCATTAATTACAAACATATTGACAGCAAGTCAAACACAGATTGTATGAATGTCAAAAACGCATCATGTTCCGTACACACCAGGTTGTAGTCATAAACATTCATGCGACCCTCATGCAAGGGGATTTCAAGAGTCACAAATGAGTATTGTTCATGTTCATGACTGCTAGAATTCTTTTTGCACCAATCCAGTCGATGCCTCCAGGATTTGGTATAATGCCACTGACATAGTCAATAATATTATCATTCCATACAAACTCATTCAGTAACTGTGTAAAGATTTTGTCACCAACTCTTGTTGCCTCCTCGTTGATACTGTCATACCTTTATTTGAAGTTGGTATAGAAGTTGAGATCCATGATTCTATCCATGGAATCATAGTGCTCAGAGTAACTCAACTACCTCTCCCGCATAAGGCTGATAATTTCATCAATATACTGAAATAACAATTAATATTAAGGAGTAAAAAAGAGTAATGATTGAAAGGATAAAACAAACAAACATTATAAATTGAAGGTTAGTAGAGAAAAATTACCAGTCTTCCCACCAAACGATTGTACTACCTTCTTATTTTTTTATTTTTTTTTTGGAATTTCGACAGTAAAATGTTGCAACATATGACAATTCAAAAATTGTCATATGTTGCCACATATCTCCTTTGTGTTGGGGCACATGCAAATAATTTTGTGTTTCTTTTTACAACAAAGGTTATATATGTTGCCACATATGACCTTCATGTTGGAGAACATGCAGATAATTATGTGATTTTTTTTTTTTACAAAAAAGAATATATATGTTCCAACAAAATAAAATATTAATAATCATTAATATTATTAGAAAAAATAACACTTCACCAATTGTTTATTTACAACTTATCAACAAAAAAAGTCAATGGTATACATAACCATCAAAACTAAATCTAATCAATGGTAGTAACCATAACATTTTCATCTGGACACGAATAATAAAATATTCATGTTTCTGTTCACATCCTTTGCATCGACAAGAAGAGCATTTGGTGTTAGATGAGGAAGCAACACTAGCAAAAGATTGAGTTATTGCCATAGATGAAGCTCGTTGTGACATTTTATTTACAAAGTAAATAAAAAAGGTTTGAGAGTTTACAACTGATTATAAAATAATAAGGGTAGCAATTTATACTTATGTTGATACAGTTGAACATTCTGTTGCCACATCTGCACCTTTTGTTGACACAGATGATCATTTTGTTGCTCTAACACATAGGTGACATGTTCCAACATATGACAACTATGTTGGAATATATACCAACATATCACCAATATGTTGCAACATACAACACAAGATGAACAAAATGTTGGGCAACTGAACAAAACTAAATTTCTACAATCATATGAACAAAATGGTCACAAAAAAGAAGAACAAAAGCAACAAAAATGACTCTTCACTGAACAACAACAAAAATGACTCTTCACATATACATTTCCTAAAAATTAGGGTTTTTGGGTTTGTCCATTTTCTTTCAAAAACAAAAAAAAATATGTACCATTAAACCATTATTTAATTTTCACATCTATAGAACGATTTCTTGTTCATTAACCCAAGAAAAGAACTTAATATCAAGAGTGTGTTGTTTGAAATTGTAAAAACTTTTAAGAAAATGACTTACCCGTTTTAAGTCGAACACGATCTTCACTTCAGAAAGAGAGAGAGAGAGAGAGAGAGAGAGAGAGAGAGAGAGAGTGATGGCCGGAGATGAGGAGGAAGATAATGGGGGAGAATGATCAGATTTTCTAAGGAAGAAGAAGAAGAAGAGAAGAACATTGGAGAGAAGAAGAAGAAAAAGAAGAAGAAGAAGAAGAAGAGAGAAAATTCTATTTTCTTTTAATATTTCTTTTTAAATAGAAAGTTTAAAATGTAGTAGTTTTTTTTAATTTTATAAGAGATTAAAAAAATTTGAAAATGTTAATTTGGTCCCAAATTAACTTAATTACCTTTTTAAGTGGATTTGACCATTTCTTGATCAAAGTGTCACCAAAAATCAAAGTAAGACTTGATTAGCAACTTTCATTTAATTTTCTCTAGAGACATTGCTTGCGACAGACCCTCGGCTCAAAAGAAGTGAAGTCAAACCAAGATTGAAAGTGAAATAACGAGACTACTACTGAAAATTGAAGAATAAGATACTACATGACTACTAACTAAATTAACCCCTTGCCTTCCTGACATAAAAATATGAATACTCTCGGCTACTTACTACCCTTCTACTTATTATTTAAGCCTTGGTTAACAAGTATCCAATACATATCAGTGCATAGTAACTCGGCCTACTAATTCACCTAATTTTGTTAATCACTAAGACACACCTTGGATCAAGTTCCCTCCTTTACAAAAGGAAAAGGAGAAACAGCAAGAGTACAACAATAAAACTAATGCATTTGGCTATCTATATTACATTTATGAGATAAACATTGAAATATACTCAAGGTGATACATAAATCATGTAAAACTCAAGAAAAACAACGCTCAATTTGAATTTTCACCAAAAAAAATAGCATCAACATACATTATAGGACTAAGTTACCATTAATGAGGTGGAAGAAGCTTTTTTAGGGTTACCCCATAACTGAAATTTCTTATTCTTCATAACGAGAGAACTTGTTCTTTTTCACAAGAGTATTTTGCTTAGAAACCTGAAAAAATTAAATTAAAGGTGTCAATTAAAACTTGGTTTTGTTTTGGGTGACACTTTAACCAAAAAATTGTCAAATCTACTTTAAAATGTAATTAAATAAATCTGGGACCAAATTAATATTTTCAAAACTTTCTAATCTTTTATAAAATACAAAAAAAAAAAAAAAAAAAAAAAAAAAAAAAAGCTTCATTTTTAACTTTTATAATCTTATCCAAACCACTTTTAAAAAAAAAAGTAAAAGAAAATAGAATTTTCTCTTCTTCTTCTTCTTCCTTAGAAAATCCGAAAATCAACAAATATTCTCCCCATTATCTTCCTCCTCATCTCTAGCCATCACTCACTCTTTCTAAACTGAAGATCATGTTTGACTTAAAATGGTTAAGTCATTTTTTTGAAATATTTTACAATTTTCGAACAATATATTCTTGATACTAAGTTTTTTTATTGGGTTAATGAACAAGAAATCATTCTATAGATGTGAAAATTGAATAATGGTGTAATGGTACCTATTATTTATTGTTTTTGAACGAAAATCAACAAACCCAAAAAAACCTTAATTTTGAGGAAATGTATATGTATTAGTGTTGTTCAGTGAAAAGTCTTTTTTTGTTGCTTTTGTTATTCTTTTTGTAACCATTTTGTTCATATGATTTTAGAAATATAGTCTTGTTCAGTTGTCCAACATATATTATATTTGTTGAAAGATGTGTCGTATGTTGCAACATTTTAGTGATATGTTGGTACATATTCCAACAGAGTTGTCATATGTTGGAACATGTCTCCTATGTATTAGGGCAAAAAAATGGTCATCTGCAGTAACAAGTTACCCATCTGTGGCAACAGAAGATTCATCAGTGACAATAGAAGATTCATCTGTGTCAACAAAAGGTATATCTGTTGCAACAGAGTGTCCATCTATGTCAACATAAGTATAAATTTCTACCTATTATTATTTTATAATGAATTGTAAACTCTCAATATTTTTTTATTTACCTTGTAGATCAAATGACACAAGAAGCTTCATCTATGGCAACAACTCAATCTTTTGTAGGTGTGCTTCCTCTTCTAACATCAAATGCTCTTTTTATCGATGTGAAGAATGTGAGCAGCAATATGATTATTTTATTAGTCGTGTTAAAGAACTCACTAATATTTTTGAGGAAATGACTTATAATATTGATGTCCATACATCCCTGAATATTTCACAGCCTTTGAAGTGTAGGAAGTTGAAAAAAATTATTTCTGAATCACTATCTATAATTAGTAAAAGAAAAAACCAATGACTATTGTTTGAGTATCTTCCTCAACCCCAAAAGGAAAGGAGAATGAGAAGGAGAAAGAGAAAGAGAAAGAGAAGAAAGTTGTCAGTTGTGATGTGAAGCAACAATATCCATTTGATGGTTTTAACATTACCGGCGATCTAGGGTCCAACTAAACTAATTCCATCCTTCTCGCAATGGATCATGCAAAAAAGTAAAGTCATTCAACTATTATAGTATTTCTTCTTAATGACCTCTAAATAATTATTTATAATGTTTACACAATTATAGAAGAGACAAGGATGATTACTACTTAGTCAATTTCTCGAAACTTGGATTCAAACAACTTGATTTTGTAGTGGCATTTCCAACTAAGAAGGATGGGTTCTACGTAATGTCTCAATCCAATAGGTGTTGGACTAATGAGGTAAATCCATGCCCACTTATGTTTTGATTAAGACATGAATACATAGAAATAGTTGATAAAGAAATACATTTGTTGCTGCATCTATGCAGCATGTGGATGTCATATTATACTATTTGAGGAAGAAGTCGAAGATATATAATCATTCTAAATATTGATATACCTCTACTAATTTTTTTTTTCAAAACATACATTGACAATGTCAGCGTTGTTCTTGAAAATTAGAATAAAATCGTTGAAACTATCAAAGGGTTTGGTATACCTGCTAGACAGCCTTGGCACCTCACAGATGAGGTTTATGTCCCTGTAAATTGTAATGAGGAGTTTCACTGGGTTTTGATTGTCGTTGTATTAAAGGAATGGTGCATAAAAGATGTATGATTTGATGTCCTCATTTACGACTAAGATTCAAAAGTTGTCTACAATGTTGCCAAAGTACCTTGTATCCAACAAATTTTTTTACCAAAAAACCCGAACCAACAGGTCAGTTCTTGAATCTTACCCGGGAAAGAACAAATCTCACCCATTCGAAGACATAAATGTTACTGATATTGCCCAATAAGCAAGAAATAGTATGTAAGTATCACATTATTTTTTTGTCTTACCACTATCTAAATATGATGTTAATATTAGGTTTATTATATTTTCTAATTGATGATATACCATGCAGAGATTGTGGACTTCTTGTTGCTGCATATGTTGAGTTTTTTAGTGATAGACTACAAGTACCATCTTATGGAATTATTTATCAATCCCTTTGCATGAGATATGCTTCACTCCTATGGAATTATGGGATTTTAAAGGCTCTAAGTGGCTATGTTAGAAACAATGAAGACCCACAGAGGCCTAGACCTAAAAAAAGCAAAGATCATATCTCCAGATGAAAATATTGTGGTTACCACCATTGATTAGATATAGTATCTATGGTTATGTATACCATTGTGAATTAATTTTTTGTTGATAAGTTGTAAAAAACAATTGGTGAAGTGGTCATTTTTTGCTGATAATATTAATGATTATTATTATAATTATTATTTTGTTGGAACAAATGTCAATTATGTTGGAAAGGAAGAAATATGGTATATATGGCAATATATATAGCCTTTGTTGTAAAAAAAATCACACAATTATCTATATGTTCCCCAACATAAAGGTGATATGTGGCAACATATATAACCTTTGCTGTAAAAAAAACCACAGAATTATCTGCATATGCCCGCAACATATGTCATTTTGAATTGTCATATGTTGCAACATTATACTATCAAAATTCAAAAAAAAAAAAATTAAAAGGTAGAAAACAATCATCCTTTTCCCTCTATAAAAGGATGATTCATATTCCAAATTTATTACTAATTTCTATTTTGTTTCCTTCTTCCTTTCATCTCTCTCTTCTTATTTCTGTAACACCCGGGAACTAATAAGCTAAACTAGAGCTTGACGTGAGGGTTAGATTCGTAAATTTAACCTCCCGTACTTAGAATTATGGGCTTCAGGTTAGAACGTCAAGGTACACTCCCCAAGGACCAACCAAGTCATTTAAGAGGACCCTAGCAAACTACCCTAGAATCTGCCCCAAGCAGTGTACCCACGAGGGGATCCACACCCCGTAGGGGGGTCCACACCTCATGGATGGCCTCGTGGGTCAAGGTCCCAAAAGTTCACTTACAGACCACCACCCACGGAAGACCAGCACGCCCTGTGGGTCCACCCACGGCCCATGGGCGTGGTCTCATGGGTGAGGCAGTGAGGGTCATTAAGTCGGTTAAGTGGAGGCTTAGTGGAACATTCCGGAATTAATTAGGGGTTAAGTGGTGTCATTTTAATATAGTTTAGACAACCTATATAAAGACTTTAGACCCTTAATTAAGTGATTGCAAATCATTATTTCAGCTCACCCAAAAGAAACTCAATTCCCTCCAAAAATTCTCCCTCTAGAAAGTAAAGAAGAAGAAGAAGGTGAGAATCAAGCTAGGTCAAGACTCCATTGTTGCAATCTTTGTAAGGATTTATAATCAAGGTATGATAGCTTATTCATCCATGGATTCTTCCATCTATGGAGTCCCCTAGTTATACCACAATTGTGAAGATGAAATCCCCAATCCAAGTTAGGGTTCCTTCCAATATTGTGGGTTATGTTGAGTATGAATCCAATTTAGTGGATATTGATTGTTTATGATTGAATTAGTAGTAAATCATGTTATTATGAAGAAATTACATGTTTTCTATGCCTAACTCTAATCTAATTGATGAAACTGAAGTAATGTGGGTTTATGCTATGAAAGGTTAAATTGAGGATTTAGAGATAATCATCTAGGGTTGATGACGTGTATAGTAATTTTTCAAGATTAAAAGCATATAGACATGAATTGAATTAGAATAATACATATGTGAAGGATCATGACTAGTAAAGCTTCAGATTGAACCTTTATGATAATATATGACTAGAATCACTTAATAATGAAGCATGTGATTAGAATGCCTTGAAATCTAGGTATGTGTGATGATTGTAAGATGTAAAGTTTTGAGGGTAAGGCTTGTATTCATGAATGTTGATTGCTAGGGCTTTGAGAGTAAAGCTAATATGTTGAATTATGCTTGTAATGGCCTTGAGAGTGAAGCCTATATGAGAATGGTGGACTAGTAAGTATCATTGTTATGGAAGGACTTTAACCACCTCATATACCTTATGAATGTTTGAATGCATAAAGTGATAGAATCACTTGAAGCACGAATTGGTTTTCAAGGACATCCTCCATGAGTCATGAGTTAATTAAGGCTTAATAAGCTATCATGTGGAATTTATTCCAAGCACCGAGTGGATATTAAAATGAGCTGGAAGCTTTTACCTAGTTGAGTTCGGCTTCCAAAATGGGAACTCTCACAAGTAGAGTCTGAGTTTATCAAAGTATGTCTCATGAGATGGAGTCCCTCACAACTGGAGTCTGGATTTCCTAGTAGAAATCTTTGTATCCAATAACTACGTTAGAAAGTTAGTTAGTGGATCCAACTAAGCTAACAAATCGGTCCTACCCTAGGCTAGTAGATCAACCCTTTTCGGTGTGGGTAACATCAGAGGGGATCATGTGATAGCTCATGTGTTCTCATGTTGGTTAAGGCTATCCCAACTAGTACAAGATTATTGAGGAACTAACACATACTTGAAGAAATATCTCAAAGTGTTCCATGTAATTAATTA
The DNA here is from genome assembly GCA_035578085.1 of Solanum pinnatisectum. Taxonomy (NCBI): domain Eukaryota; kingdom Viridiplantae; phylum Streptophyta; class Magnoliopsida; order Solanales; family Solanaceae; genus Solanum; species Solanum pinnatisectum. Next base: position 17,494,210 of record CM069084.1, on the reverse strand, counting down.
ACTAAAGACATGCTTGAAGAAGCATCTCCTAGAGTTCAAACCTAATGAACTTAGACATGCTTAATAAAGTATATCATAGTGTTCAAAAGTAAGGAAGAGGGACTAAGATGTGCTTAAAGAGGTATCTCCTAGTGCTCCAATGTCTGAAAAGAGGATTTATTCCCAATCAAAGAGTATGAGTATGATGACCTAAAGTGGTACTTTGTATGGATAGGATTATGGGGTCATATACATGCATTGCACATGTATGACTTAAGGTTACCTAGAAAGAGTTTCTCTTGTATGATGTATGTTTAAGTAGAATTGTATTATAGTTGCCTTCCTTGTTATGATTGACTAAAGATGAGAGATTCCCTTGTCTATGAAAATTAAGCTAAGGATGAGATCAAACATGGTAAGTATGTATGATGGCCTAAGGTGGTACTTAGTGTGAGTGAGATTATGAGGTCTTATTCATACATTGCACAAGTAGGACTTGAAACTACTTATGAAGTGTTCCTCTTATGATATGAAGGACTAAGGGTTGACTAATGCTTATATTATGCTTCTATTGGAGATTATGCTTATGACTATGTTGTTGTCTCTTATGCTTATAGTTTATGTTTCATGAAGTATCTCTTATGATTATGTCATATGACTTATGTTGACTAACCCTTATGTTATGCTCTTATGATGTTATGCTAGCTATCATATTTAGTACTTTTGTACTAACGCATACTCATGCCTACATTCTAATCAAATGTACTGTCCGACGATTATGAGTTCCATTCTTGTGGCTAGATTTCTAGAAGATCAAGGAGTTAAAGACTTGGTGAGTCCTCATAGCATCGAGGATTTGATCACCTTTCCTTTATATCTTTCTTTTATGTTTTAGACTATTGTATGGGTTGTGTCCCAAGGTATTCCTGTTCTAGAGTGTTTGAGACAAGTGTAATAAGACTTCCGCTTTGCTTTTATAAAGACTTTGATTGTATGCAAAATGTTTTAAAATTTCTACACTTTACTATTATCTTATGTTATGATATGTTAAGTGGGTTACATGGGGTCCTTCGGGGTTCTATGTGTCATGTTACATCTAGGGTGTACCCTTGGGTTGTGACAATTTCTCCATTATTCTTCTTCACAAATTCGATTGTTGTTGCGATATTTTCTGCAATATGAGTGTAATCTGTTGCGATAGTTTCTACAAGAAGTTGTCGTTGCTCTCATCATTCTTAATTTATCGTTGATATTCTTAGGTAAGATTAAATTATGGTTATGAAATACTTTTGCTGGTATCAAATCAGGACGTTTTAGTGGTTTATCGCTTATTTAATTGTAGGATGGTTTGTTTGGTTGGTTGTTATTCCTTTGGAAATATTATCTATTTTCAAAAAGCATCAATTTGTAGTTTCTTTGTTAGAGTTTAGGGAGGGTTTTGTGGTTTGTTTGTTGCTTCATTTGTGGTATTGAATCGTATTTGGGTGATGTATTGTTGTTTGTGTGTTGTTGTGTGTTGTGTTGTGTTGTTATGTTTGGTTGTTATTTACTAAGAAATATTTGATTTTTTGGATGGAGATACAAATATAATGTCTCCTATCAAAAGAAAAAATTTAATAAAAACTGAAACAATAGATACAAAGATCCAGAAGAGCCTAGGACTAAAACTGGTAGGAAGAAGAAGAATGAAAATTTCAATTCCACTCTTTTAGAATAACTTGCATGTGAAGTAGATTATCCTTCTCAAGTAGAGGCAGAAGTTTCTTCTTCTCAAGTAGAACCAGGACTTTCTCAAGAAGATCTTGAAATTCTCCATAAAGTTGTTATAGATGAAGAAGGACAAGGAAAAATTAGGATGATTATGATAGAAAAGATAAAAATGAAGTTGATGATGATTAAGAAAGAGAAGAAGAAAAAATGAAGTTGATGATGATGAAGAAAGAAGAGAAGAAGAAAAAAATAAAGTTGAGGAAGAAGAAGGAAAAAAAGAAGTTGAGGAAGATAAAGGAAAAAATAAAGAAGTTGAGGAAGAAGAAGAAAAAAAATGAAGTTGAGGATGATGGGGATCAAAACTGCCAATGCACATACTTTCCCTGTGCACTTCCAACCTAATGCTACTGGTGATAGCATTATAAGGTCAGTCATGGGAAAATCTTTCAACTCCTTCAGGACCATACTCTAGGAGAATGGTTTGGAAGATCTTTTTAAGAATAGTTCTTTTGGTCAATATCTTGATTTGCCAATGAGTACCAATGCACATTTTCAAATGAGCATTGTGTATGAACTTCTGAAAAGAAGGTTCATTTTTTAGAATAATGAAAAGAAGAATGATGTGTTGATTATTTATTGTGACATGCCACTCTTCTTTGGAAAAAAGAGAGTTTGTCATAGTTACTGGGTTAAAATGGAATTTCCTTCTGAGCCAATCCCTGATTTCACAGTAAAAAAACAACCACAGAGATGAAAGAAAGGAGAAACAAAACAAGTAAGGAACAACCAACTGAGGAGCAAGACTTGGTGTCCCTTGTTGGCCCAAGCTTCAAAATCCCAAATTGATATATTTGTTGAATGACAAAGATACATCACTGAAGCACTGGGAGTCATTGTGCTTACTTTGGTTTGTACATAATGTATTTACATCCAAAGATGTCAACACCAACCAACATACCCCTTAAATGGGTGAAGTTATCTGAGGATATTGAGGTTGTCAACAACTATCCTTGGGGTCGTGACAACTACGAATTAACTGTCAAATACTTGTTGGCTCCATTATCTCCAAAGATCAATAACTTATTTGGCTTTCCATGGGATTTCATGGTAAACATAAATGTTCTTAATCTTTTTATATTTTATTGAATAATTCAACATTTAATTTGTGACATGGTTTCCTTTTTTATAGGCTTGGGCATTTGAAGTCATTCCTCATTTGAGGCATCAAGTAACTACAAAAGAAGAGATTTCATCTCCAAGGATATTGAGATGGTTGACAGCAAAAAATGTCAAAAATCCTCCAGATCTTTTTAACCCTCCTCATGATGCAGTAAGTTATTATATTACAAATTTGAAATTGTCATATGTATTGAATGTTCTTACAAATGAGACATATTTTACTTAATGAGTTTGTATGGAATGATGATATGATTGACTATGTCAGGGGCCTTAGATCATATCCTGGAGGCATGAATTGGATTAATGCAAAAAGGATCTTGGCAGTCATGAACATTAACAATACTCATTTTATGACACATTCAATCCTCTTGCATGAGGATCACCTGAATGTTTATGACTGCAACTTGATGTGTACGGAACATGACAAGTTTTTGACATTCATACAACATGTGTTCGAGTTGTTGCCAAGCTTATTGAGGCATAGTGGAATAATAAAGCATTTGTCAGATAAGCTCCTCAATGAACAATGTGAATTTGAAGGTCGATTGGAACCCTTGGTAAAAATTTTAACCAATGTCATGTGCGGGTCATATTTGCTTGCATTTATTGAGCATTTGACTACCAACACAGAAATTCAACCTCCAAATACCAAGTTGTGTGACAATACAGTTGGTCACATGCAATGGAATTGGACTGCTGGGATAGTATCTAGGAGCTTGGAGCCTTAACAATGTGTTTGTAATTATTGACAATGTTTTATTTTATTAGTTATGTTATGTTATGTTATGTTATATTGAGAGCAAGTACACAGTGTAATGTTTTTTTGCTACAACCAATTCTCTTTCAACTCTATCTATCCACTACATGGTCAAATGTTTCTATATAAGGGTGATATGTTGCAATATTTGACGTATCTGTAGCAACAAATGAGTCATCTTTAGCAATAGATAAGTCATATGTAGCTACATATGTCTCATCTGTTGCTACATTTGACTCATATGTGGCAACACATAGGTCATTTATAACAACATATGCCTCAAATGGTCCAATGTTGCTACATAAGGGTGATATATTGCAACATTGAGGCATTTGTAGCAACAAATAAGTCATCTATAGCAACATATAAGTCATCTGTAGCAACATATGCCTCATATGTTGCAACATTTGACTCATATGTAGCAACACATGGGGCATTTGTAGCAACATATAAGTCATCTGTAGCAATATATGCCTCATATGTAGCAATATTTGGACCATAATTACGCAATAAAAAGATGCTATAACATTTCGAACAATGATTTCCAAAGGTGTTATATAACTATCAAATGGAATTACTTAGTCATTGTATGATGAACTAGTTGTATAATAGTATTTGTAAAAATAATTGATATAATTGTTGAATGTTGTCGTATTAGACCATAATTTTGTAATTAGACATCTTGTAGGACTATATATTAGTGATACATGTTGTATTAGGTCACAATTTAATTGAATTAATACCAAAAATTACAAGTTAGTATATACATATGTTGCAACATACGACAAGTCTGTTGTAATTTCTATGGCAATTTCTATTGCAAAACTCAACATTTTATCCAACAGAATGTACATTTGTTGCCACAGATGACAATTTGATAGATGGCTTAATCGATAAATTAAGCAATTTAATAATGAAAAATATCAAATTGGACCATATTTTAGTACTTTGGACCATAATTACGCAATAAAAAGATGCTATAATATTTCGAACAACAATTTCTAATGGTATTATATAACTATCATATGGAATTACTTAGTCATTGTATGATGAACTAGTGGTATAATAGTATTTGTAAAAAAAATTGCTAGAATTGATGAAGGTTGTTGTATTAGACCATAATTTTGAACTTAGACATGTTGTAGGACTATATATTACATGTTATATTAGGTCACAATTTAATTGAATTAATACGAAAAACCTTATGTAAGGATATATATATATGTTTCAACATATGACAAATCTATTGCAATTTTTGTTGCAAAATTCAATATTTTATCCAATAGAATGTACATTTGTTACCACAAATGATAATCTGATGGATGGGTTAATCGATAAATTAAGCAACTTAATAATCAAAAATATCAAATTCGACCAAATTTTAGTACATTGGACCATATTTACGCAATAAAATGATATTATAACACTTTGAACAACGATTTCTAATGGTGTTATATAACTATCATATGGAATCACTTAGTCATTTTATGATGAACTACTGGTATGATAGTATTTGTAAAAAATAATTGATAGAATTGATGAAGGTTGTTGTATTAGACCATAATTTTGTACTTAGATGTCACGCCTCGAGCCTACACCCTGTACACAGCTCGCACTCAAAGACCATTGCTGGCCCCAAGTGAACCCTTGGCCTGACATACTTAACTTAGTAGAAGACAATATTCATATCTATAATGATGAATGAACTTAACTGAACTGAATAATAAAATAACTGAGAATGTTTCAGAGATTAAACATTCAACTTGGCCAAAAGTGGCAACCCAAGTCTTTAACATAAGAATTATAATGCAAAGACTACTAAACTACTAACTGTCCATGAAGCCTCTAAAACAACTGAGATGGATGTTGGGACAAACCCCACAACATCCTAATGAATTGAACTAGAAAGCAAATAAAAGAGTCCTCCGGAATGCAAGGAGGCTCACCAACAGACTCTGAATGCTCAAGATTGATCAACAAGGCGCTGGATGCTGATCCTGGTTACCTGTGTTTGCATCATAATACGATGCAGGCCAACTGGCATCAGTACATTGGATGTACGAGTATATGATTTGGAATGCTAACAAACATAGGCTCGAAATAGATTATGAAAGAAATACTTACCTTGGCTCTTCTCAACTCATGGATACTCAACTCAATATAAAGCAAAAAAACACATGCGATATATATGAAGCATATAAAACAACTAAAAGCAATCTTAGTTCATTAAAGATAAAGCAATAACAAACTTAACTTTACTCATTCAGAAAGTAATATAACTTTTTTGGGAGATTCTCTAATGGACAATCATCACTATGAGCCTAAGTGATGGTACAACGTTTTACCTAACGTTGCCAAGGACCGTCCTATACCTTGCCATGGGTATAGAACTAGAACTACTAAGTGGATCCACTAGTCTATGCTAAAAAACACTAAGGAATCATCTAAAAAGTATGATCCTTTTTCTGCCCATGATGGCTACATGGTTTATGGGGGCTTGAGTTAATATGAACTCGCGTTCCCATATCGGTGCTCAATACTTCTCCCAAAATATACTTAGCTCATATGTTTTTTAAAACAACTTCTTCTCTGGTTTGAGATAATTACTCAAACTTAGCTTAAAAGCTCTCTTGGAATCAATGTTCCCTTTTGCTATTAAAAACACTTCTAGAAATCTCAGTTTCTTCTCATCTTAAATGTGAAAACATTTACTCTTAGGAATACTTAGTTCCCATATATCATTTTAATGAAAATGAACTTTGCTCTTACTCTTTACTCAACTTCAAAACTTAAGTCTTAAAACAAAATGTTTGTAAAAGACTTATCAAAACTTGAAATGAACCTCTCTTACTTGACTCTTGACTTCTCTTGACTTTGATCTTAACTACTCTTGACTTGACTCTTAACTAGTCCTTGAATTGAATTATGGATTCAAGGATTATGATTTGTGTTTGGAAAGATCTCATGTTGTTTAGGAATGATTTTAGATAGATAAACATAAGAAAAGACCAAAAATCAAGATTTGAAGGTGGGTCCGCGACGCGGAGGCTTAATTAAATTTTGGTTCCAAAAACATCTTTTGAGACAGAACACCTCGTGTAAGCTCCATGACGTGGAGCAGAATTTTTCAATTCTATGAACAGGTTGCGCGACGCGCCCCCACACTCAAATTTCGTCTTATGAAATTTCTTCTTCATTTTCCAGCCCCAATTCACCCAACCTCGGTTCTTTTTCTCAAATTACCTTAAGATACAGATACCCAAAAAATGTACCTAAGAACCTAACTCGAAACGACTCTATAATGCGACGTAACGAAATCAGAAACTTCTTAATTCATCCCAATTCAAGAACAACATTCAAATTCAAGAATTCATGTCAAGAACATCAACTTTCAAACTCTTTAAAGACGAATTCTGCTGAACGAAACATGTTTGGCGCGTAGGTGAATGAACCCAACGTTATGAGAGACTCACATACCTTGTAGGGTCAATTCCTTGGCGAATCCGCAACCAAAATCGATCGTTCTTGGCGAATCTTGCTTTTCCTCTTCTCCTTTCTCTTGCGTTCTTTCTCCAAAAGCCCTAACTCTATTTTTCAAAAGCGTAAACTGAACTAACTCAGTTTTGACCCCAATTATTTTATTAAAAATGGATTGAATTGATTGGATAAGGAAAATACCAAACTACCCTTCAAAAATCCGGATTGGACACTTCCTTAATCCAACAGCCCAACTTCCAAAGGGCATAACTTATTCATACGAATTTGAAATCATGCAAACTTGGCAGTGCTGAAAAGATCATTCCAAGAGATTTCCAACCATATCTGGAACTACACCTAACTCATCCTGAGCTAGGAGTTATGGTCGTTTGAAGTTGACCAAAAACTCACACTTACTTAAATTTTTTCCAGATTTCCCTATACTTTCCAAAAGTAACTATTTCCAAATTTTTAAACTTCCTTCTAGTTCTTTCTAGTTGTGAGATGCTACATTAGACATGTTCTAGGACTATATATTAGTTCTACATGTTGTATTAGGTCACAATTTTATTGATTTAATACCAAAAACCAAATGCTAGGATATACATCTGTTGCAACATATGACAAATCTGTTGCAATTTCTATTGTAAAATTCAACATTTTATCCAACAGAATGTATATAATTGTTCCCACATATGACAATTTAATGGATGGGTTAATCGATAAATTAAGTAATTTAATAATGAAAAATGTCAAATTGGACCATATTTTAGTATTTTTTTTTTACCATAATTAAGCAATAAAAAGATGCTATAACACTTTGAACAACAATTTCATATGACAAAATGTACCTATGTTGCCACATTTTAATTGAATTAATACCATACAGTGGTATGGGGTAAAAATGTAACTACATAATCTAGTTCTAAATCACAACTACATAATTCACAACGAATATCATCTTCATCGTCACTTTTCTAATGGCAACATTCTTGCGAAGGCTTTGCTCATGTTGATGAAAAGTGCAACAAATGGATCTTTTTCCCAACACATGAGGTTCTGACACCCACATTCTACCTAAAACTTCTCGTAACGTATGTCTACATGTCCTAGTTTTTTGTGGCTCTGTTTGTTTCATGTTGGCAATGAATATTAAGCATTCTCCCATGGATCTAACACCCTTGAAGATTGAAATTATGGCAAACGCATAGGATGCACCAATATGGCCTCCGTTTGCTGCTTGATTAATTATTTTTAATGCATTTGAATCGTTATTGTTGAAAAACTCAAACTACAGAAGAAATAACACATTTAAAAGGTAGAATCATTGATAAAAACGTGAATACATGCGAAAAACAATAAAAATTACCATGCATTTTTTGTATAAGGATTCTGAATTCCCTGATGCTCTGCAAATATCCAGGAATGAAATGGATTTTTGAACTACTAACCAACGGTTCACCAATCATCTAAAATTAGGAAAGTCGACCAAAGTTACCTATTGATATACAGAAGGTTCATTACCGACTTGATTAAGGACCGTGGAACTGAGAAATCAAATCGAATGGTTAGGAAATCGAATTAAAGAGCGGGGAAAATTGATTAATATGCATACCTTAATTTAACATTCATTAAATCTTTGATGGAGATGAAAGTATTCCTTTCAACGATATCAATAATTAGACACCTCGAAAGGGATTCAATGTAGTTTTTAAATTTTCATTTTTTACTCCTAGTCATTTTTGAATATTTCCTTTTTCTTCCCAAAAAAAGTCTTGTTTTCTCTTATAAGGAATGTAATGTATGTGAAAAGTTGCAACCTCTGGAGAAGAGTTGCAACTTTTGACTTTTCAAATGCAAATACTTTTTTTTTTAAATAAAAAAAGGTAAAATATGAAAAGTTGTAATTAATGATAGCCTTTTTCTTGAATGTTGTTCCAATGAAAGTAATTATTGATTGTTCACACACCTAATACGTAATTATTAATTAGAAATATGCTCGAACATATGTGTTATTTTGTTGTACTTGTAACACATAACTGACATATGTTGGAACATATGTAATAAATTGTTGTAAGATCTAACACATAGTTGATATATGTTGGAACAAATCTATGTTGTACTTGTAACACATAATTGACATATGTTGGAACATATACAATATTATGTCGTAAGTTCTAGCACATAATTTATATATGTTGGAACAGATGCAATATTCTGTTGTAATAGATTCACAATTATGTTTTAAAGATGCATCAGTTCAAAATAAATCACACATTTTATATAAATAACATAAGTTGATTCAAACTAAGATAAGAAGATACATCATCCTCAAATAAAAATAACATGCATTAAAATTCAACAATACTTATGGAGCATTCTGATTTGGGCATGTAGTTCTTTTGTGGACAAAGTCCTGACATACGGAACACTTATTTTTTCTTGTTGGAAATGTTTCACAAACTCCATGTCGTCTCTTATATCTCCTTCTTCCAGGTTTGCTTGGATCAACATATGGAGGAGGTATTTTTCTCTATGTTATATCCAAAGGGACAATCCAAGAATCTTCAAGTGGCACCGGGTGAATTTCCTCACAATATGCAATTATGTATTTTTCCACAGAATAATATGGAGATGAGTACTCAAAAATCGGCACCATATTGGGATCGAAGCGTTGCCATGACATGTGGACAAGGAACTTTATCCAAGTCAAAAATTCTACAAGTACAAGTTTTTCTTGTAGATCCACCATAGCAGCATCACCCTGACCAGTAACACTGAACTTGTAGTTAGCAATTTGATGAGCCAAAAACTTATTGCCCGAGTTGACATACTTTGATATGTATTTTTAAATTGAAGGAACAAATCCATTTGTAGAGTTCACCAGCTCCATTCGCCTCTGATGAAATAAAAGTGCAAATCTCCTATTTATTTCATCAAATAGAGCGACAATAGGAAATTATCTTTCAACATCAAACATAGCATTCACCGACTCTCCAATGTTTGACGTCGTAATGTTATATCTACACAACAAAAAAAAACATAAAATTATAATAAACTCAAACAAGATAGTATAGACAATAATGTACCTATTTCCCGAAAAAAATGCCCTGCTCCATGTATGGAATCCAATACGTTCAAGAGTTTCAGTCGCCTTTGGTACGAAATCTCTTATTTGATTGAAATGGTCATTGAACTCACATCTATTGTACGCCTTTGCTGCTTTATAAAAATGGGATACTACCTTTGAATTATAAAAGTTACTTCGAATATTTTTTCCCAAGGTGTCTCATGCAACAACCATAATGAGATGCAGGGTAGATAGTCGAAACCATCTTTCGAATACTTGGATGCCCATCAAAAATAGTCCACAACTCATCAGTATCATCTACAAAGCTTCTCATATTTTCAAAAAAATATATATATTTATATGAGGCATCGCATTCCTTGTCCATAACACAAAAAGCCACTGGAAATATATGATTCTCAGCATCTTGTGCCACCGCCAACATCAAAACTCCTTCATACTTTCTCCTCAGAAATGTCTCATCAAAGGCTGGTACTTTTCTCATGTGTTGAAAACCAATCATCCAAGCGGCATATGATACAAAGAAGTACTTGAACCTCCCATTTTCATCAAACGTCAATGTCGTCTTGCTTCCTAGATTTGCAATTTCAACCATATAATAGTACGCATTAAGCACTGCATACTCGTGCTCATATGTTCCCCTAACCGGAGACTTAGCATGCTCCATGCCCTTATAAATCTTCCAATAGCTTACCTTACAACCCAATTCTGTGCGGAGGTAATTTGACATGTCTCTTGTGGATGGGCCTTTACCATTGGAAAACCTATTTTCAAAGTACTTGCATATGACTTTTGTCGTGACATGTGTATTATGGCTCGTAAGATGCTCTGAACCACATGTATGGTACTTTTCATAGATTCTAATGACAAACATGTCGCTACTTGTAAATTTCACAGCCCTCAGCCACCATTTGCACTCCAGATATGAACATTTAAAAGAAAATACATTACGAGAATTGATCACCTTTTTCAGTCTAAAATCTTTTTTCAAGCAAGCAATTTTCAATGAGTTTGCTAGTTTTTCCTTGTTCTTGAATGTCATTCCCTTATAAAAATTAGTTTGATCATCTCGAACATTATTCACACATGATGATTGAGAAGAAGCTGAATTGTTGCTATCAATAATAGGTGTAGGAGGATTGGTGCTCCTAAGGTCCAACACTTCATCTTTTCCAATTTCATCATCGTAATTATTAATGTTCACAACATCAAATTCATCATTTAACAAATCTTGTTGGTCTTCTTCTAGCTTATGATTCTCCTCTATAGGATTTTCAACGTGGTAGACTCTTAATATAGGCCTCACTGCTCCTTCCAAATAAACAAGCAAACTAGGTTGATCAGTTATTTTAAAAGGTAAGACCTTCTCGTTATGAAAAAAGCTGGAATGTAACTGATGACAAGATCTTTCGATTGACATTTGAGTCCACAACTATGGATGACTAAATTCACAAAATCATCATACAAAATACTATTTTCAATAGTCATCCCTACCGACCCTTTCTTACCTTCCTTCCAATGCCAAATATATCAATTTTTCTTCTTGATCTATTCACCACAACAATCAATCCCTGTAAATAATCCCTCTATTTATTGTACCTAAAGAAATTAATTCAAAAAAAAATTAGTACTAATGATAGAATACAACTTCATCATCTATTGTAACATATGAGTCTTATGTGGCAACATTTGACTATTCTTTTGTGACATAAAAGTCATATGTTACTACATATATATATTTGTTGCGACACATAAATCACATGTTGCAACATATGTATGTTATGTGTTTCCACATATGACTATTTTGTTGGAACATGTAAGTGATATGTTCCAACAGATGACCATTATGTTGCGACAAAAAAGTCATATGTTGCTACATATAACTATTCTATTGCGACACATAAATCACATGTTGTAACAAAATGTGTAAGTTATATGTTGCAACATATGAATATTATGTTGTGACATGTAGGAGGAGGAGGAGGAGGAGGAATCTGGCGGGGAGGCGGGACAAAAAGCTTTTATTTCCCCTTTTAGGTCACTGGCTTCCCTCCAAGTTTTGGTTTCCACCAAATTTGGTTAAATAGTTTTTAGTCTTTTACCCTTTTACCCCTCATTTAATACAATGAACCAAACTGTCAACTTAAAAACTTGAGGGCAGCTCCCACAATCCTTAATTACATACTCCCTCTGTTTCAAAAAAGAATGGCCTAGTTTGACTTGGAATGGAGTTTAAGAAAAGAAAGAAGACTTTTTAATCTTGTGGTTCTAAATTAATGTTATGTTAAATGTACCAAAATGCCCTTTAATCTTGTGGTCTTAAACATGCCACTTGGAAAGTTGAAGTTAAAGTGTTGCCAAAAAAGGAAAGGGGACATTCTTTTTGAAACAGACTAAAAAGGAAATTGGGTCATTCTTTTTGAAACATAGGGAGTAATTGTTACCTACACTCAATAATTAAGACTTATGTCACCACCATTTTATCTTGACACCTTAATGTAACCCTTAATTCAAAGTTCCTAGAAACCTTAATCAACTATAAAATCATAATGTAAATTAAATTGTTTAATGGTCAAAACACAATTCATATACTTTTTAATTAAATTATTAGCAACTATTTATCAAAATACAACTTTGATTATTATATGATAGTTTATGGCTAAAATCATCCCTCAATTATGTCTCAAATCTAATGTACATTCTTATATTATCTAAGTGAGCAAAAACAAAATCCTTATATATACTGTTCAAAAAATAACAAGAATCATCCTTCAATCTATTTTTATTAAGAAATGATAGAACTAATAAAAAAATATTTTTTATTTTGATCATGTCTTAGCCACGACGAGAAGATTAAAGTTACCTAAAAAGAATAAGGATATGGATAGGAAATGAAACTTTCATTTTCAGAATTTAAATTTTGTGTGTTGTTAGTTTATATGTTTTTTGCATCATCAAGTAAATTGACTTGCAACAATACATAAGTCTTGAAATATATTATACAGTAGGTTTTGATGGTTAGAAAGATCATATAAAAAATCAGTTTAAAAACATTATGCCCAACTACTTAGAGATTTTCTTTAGTAAAATATTTAGAGCGTATGTACGTTATATACAATGCAATTCACATTTTATATAATGTACAGAAATGTTGGAAATTTAGTGAAATTATGATGTGTTTAGTCATGAAAATAAAAAATAATTACTTTATTTGAATTTTCTTAAGTTGGAGTTGTATTTGGTCATATTTTTTACAAAGAATATTTACAATTCGAATATATTTTAACTAAATATGATTAAAATCCTCAATTTCTAAAAAATAGAAAAATCACCCAACTTGACTAGCTTAACATGTGTACATGTATGATATATTCATTCGACTTAGCACATCTTTTTTGTTGGTGGCGTGAGTTACTTAAAAAATAGACAGAACGATGAATATTGCATTTTTTTAGATAGTGCAAGGATGTTTTTTGTTCACTTATATAACACAAGAATGTACTTTAGGTTTAAGTCATACTTCAGGGATGACTTTAGCCCAAAAAATTCTATATTGTATACTCGCCTTTTTGATTTATTGTTAAATGGCACTCCACAAAGATAATTATAAAAATAATTGAAAAAAATTAAGAAATAATGATTAAAAACGGTTATACCTGAAGTATAACTCTTTTGTAAGTTTTTTGTCTGAACTGTCATGTGTTTTATTCTTTACCTAAATTAATATCAATTGTTTATAAAAACACACTTTGAATGAATTAGTTGACTTAATGACAACCTTTTGTCACATGGCATAAGTAGCAGTAGTAATTTTATCGTGATTGTTCATGCATTTCTGTATTACGAATTATAGAGGAATTTTACATTAAGTTTTTGTGTTTCTATTTTCGCCTTAATTATACATCATGTATGCATGAGATGCATTTTTGTTATTGGGTTAAGTCAACGACGACCACTTTAATTGTCCGCATATTTCATTTGGACACCTTATCTTAGGTTGTTTCAATTAAACACCTTTATTAGTTAAAAAAAACATACCTATTGAACATTTTCTTACAATCAACTAAAAATAGAGAGTGTGTGTCATACATTCGGGAATGACGTGACGTAGGGACTAATAGAAAGGCATGTTGCATTGGGCCCCATAATAACAATTATATATATATATATATATATATATATATATATATATATATATATATATATATATATATATATATATATATATATATATAAAGCTAGATTAAAAATAAGTGATGTGGCACCTCTCAATGGCCTAGGATCCTATTAATTTTTTTGTGTTTTTTTTTTTTTTTTTTTTTTTATTTTTTTAATTAATTTTTTTAATTAATCAATTCATTAAATAATTTAAAAAAAAAAAACAATCATATTCATTACATATAATTATATCATATGAAAGTTACAAAAAAAACTCCACCTATTTGTATTCTCTAACTATATAACATGTATCGTCAACTTCCTTCTACTTAATTCTTATGATTTAAATCATCTATAAATAGCAATCATCTATGGTGTTGTTGCATGTTCATTTATATTTTCTCCAACTTCATATTGTTAGTATTGTTTTTTTTCTTTTTCAGTTTTATGAAGATTATAGATATATTTTTTAAAATTTCTTCTGTGTTACAATAGTCAAACAAAAGTTTATCAGGATGAAGAAGAAAGTTTGAAGCCAGTGTAAGATTCGTCAAAGGAGATGATCAGAAATTAATTTGCTACAAGTCATCAAAATGAAGAAGAAAGTTTAATGGCGGTGGAAGATTCATCAAGAGTTGGTCAGATTATAATTTAAAAATGTAGAAGTTTCAATAATTTACAAATATATAGATGCACTTATTGTTGCTTATATAATTTTTCAATTAATTATTTATCCATCAAGATATGTACCCTTCAAGAACAAGATTATATTACAAAGCACACTTTTTGTATCAAGGGCAACATGATCTTCAACTGACTATTTTGTTGCTTAAATAATTTTATTTTTTTTTGATATTTTCATCATATAAACTTTTGTCTTTTGAAAATACTATCCATACTCTATCGATATATATTATGTATATAACATGTTAATATGACATAATTTCTCGAATTCCATCATCTTTTGTTTAGTTTCATCCGCTTCTTTTCATTCTAATTTGGATGATATAAGACATTTTTTTTTCTTTTGTGAAATTTGAATTGACTAAAAAAAGAGATGAGATCCCCTCCATTAAGTTTTTGTTTCGTATTTGTTAACACTTATGTAAAATTAGTCTATATATATGATTTTTGAATTCAATTTTCACAAAACATATAATTCTTTTAATTTAATGAAATTTGTCTGAATGAACCAAGTTTGTTCTGCCAATATCCAATTGCAATGAATATATTTTCTTAAGTTAAGAAATACTAAAAGTAGAAACTAATTATACATAGAGAAAATTGATATTTTTTTAATTAAGTTGATTATGAAACTGTAAATATGAGTTTACTCTCTTCATTAATTAATTTGTTTGATAATTAAAAAAATTATAATATTTATTACATCTCATAAATTACAAAAACCTCCATCTATTCACATTTTCTACTTAAATGACATATCTCATCAACTCCTTTCTATGATTCTCTTCATTACCTCTACATTTAGTTTTCCCAAAATATAATGGCTTTAAATTTTAGTCTATCATTTGAACATCAGCTATTCAAGGTTTACATGTAAGAACATTTTCACGGATGCATATGTTTTTTCTCTATTTGTGGTTGTAAGCTTTTGGTAACAAGGCATACTCTAACATTGTTTTTTTTTTTTTTTAAATAGGGAAATACTGTTGTGTTGCGTTGTTATTTTTATTAGATGGTTGATCCATCTCATGACTTACAAAAATCTTTATCTATTTATATTTTTTTTTTACTTAAATAACATGTCTCCTCCATTCCCTTTTACCTAATTCTCACTCTTTTTAGGACTTCTTCCCATTTTTTTTCATTTACAGCATATATTAAAATTACTTAAAATTAAGTCATTTATCTATTACATATATGAGCACTCTAAATAACTTTAAAAATGAATGATTTGTTTTCCTGATGATGCAGTGTACGTATTTCGTATTCAAAAATTCATTTCATTTATAATTATTTAACATTGTAAATGAGGGGCAAAAATGAAAGAATTTTTCAACCACTCCCTTAAACTTTGAACAATTCACTTATTTTGAACTATGAAAATGGCTCAACAATTCACTTATTTTGAAATAGAGGGAGTATATATTATTTATTAACACTCAAGATTTTTAAAGTTTGTACTAAAATAATGAAATATATTTTTCTATTTTCTAACTAGTAATTAAATAAAACGACCACAACGAAACATACAAAATCCACACTAAAATGAATTGACGTACTATTTTAGTGAAATATATTGATTTATAAAGATAATTTTTTTTATTTGTGTGAAGACGAAAAAGAATTATAAATAATTTCGATATGATATAAAAACAGACAATAGCAAAAATTATTATATAGTAAGAGTCCTACTTATTATTTTTCTCCTTTTCTTTTCTTTTATTTTTTGCTTTTGTCATTATTTTTATAATTTGATTTTCTCTAAATAATTACACATTTAGTGAGTTTTGTAACTCCTCAAGAGTTAAAATATTCATTTTTATTATTTGTATAATAATTCTTTGATAATTAAAATAAATAAAATGATGATATAATTTTGTATCGAGTTGTTTTTTGAAATATTAATATTGATTGCTTTTCAATTTTATTATTAGGATTTTATATATTTATCTTTTATTTGATTAGAAAATAGTTATTCATTCTTTCCTTTGTATTATTACTATTGGCATGCCTTTTGTTATTTTTCATATTTTAACTTGCACAAAAATAAAGACTTTTAAAAAATATTCCGTACCTAACAAGTATGATTTTCTGTTAAATAAATCATATTGAGGAATGATTTAAAAAAGGTCTAAGTTCAGTAGTTCCTCATAAAAAATAAGCATCCCTTCTTTTAAAAAATGAGGAGCACGAATTATTTACTTTTCATTTGATGATCAACGGCAAATAGAAAATTAAGCAGAAAATTAAGTTAGTATTTTTTTTTTCAAAATATAAAACATGTTTTTTTCACCCCAACAAAATAATAATAAAATTGTATCTTATAAATTGAAACAATTATGATAAACATTTTACAGTTTTTACCTAAGTATTGAACATATTTCTTTTTTTTTAGTATGTGCTACTTTATAAGAAAATTTTATCTCTAAAATAGTTGTTATGATCGCGCGAAGCGCGAACATGTTAACTAGTTAAAATATAAATTAGAAAGAAAAATAAAATAAAAACGATTGTATGATTAAGCCAAAAAAAAAAAAAAATAGAGAAACCTTCCTTCCCCTTTTCATCTTTACCAGAACACCAAACTCACCCACCAGTGTCCATCCTTCCCCTTTTCTTATTTGTCGGAACACACAACCGGCTAAACCCAACACACTCCAATAATTATCTTCACTTCACCTTTTTTCTCTCAATTGTTAATCATAAATGGATTTTTTTTCCACTCATACACCTTTCTCATGTCCTTTATTCTGACACCCATCAACATTGTAATTCTCATTTCTATCAAAGTCACTCTTCTTTACCAATATTAATTCACATTTTTTTATATTATTTTCATCTTCTATGTTGTGAGCTTCTTAGGGTTTGAATTTCTTAACCGTTTTGAAGAAATAATTTCAAAGTGTATTAGCCTTGCCAGAAAAATGAAGTTTTTGCCGGAATTGTTTTTGACGCAAATTGATTTTTTATTTTTTGATGAAATTCTCTTCTACTCTAATGAAAATCTTTATCAATGAACTCATTTGATTTTTTGCTTAAGTGATGCTTCTCCAACAAAGATAACAACAATGATGATATTGATGATGGGGGAATGATGCTAAAAAAAAGAAAGAATGAAGGATCATATGGAAAAGGGGTGTATCGAGGGATGGTGGCGAAGGAGTTGGCCTAATGAGATTCAAGGTAATCTTGGATTGAGAAGTTAAATTAGGGAAGATGACCGACAACGATTTTTTTTTTTTTTTTAATCTAATCAAATTATGTTTCTCTAATGTTGATATGTCCATTTTTGAATTGTCCGAAAAAAAATTGATGTCTTCAGGCGCTTCTTAGATGTGCATTGCACCGATGATCACATGTCATCAAAAAGTATTCAATAGGTACTGCTTTTGAATGGCAGAAGTGTTCAAATAGGTATAGCCCATTGTTAAGGTGTCTTAGTAAATTATACAAACAACTTTAAGGGGTCGCAGATGACTTAAGTCATATATATATGTGTGTGTGTGTGTGTGTGTGTGTGTGTGTGTGTTAAATTACTATAATATCTCTAACTTAGGTTGTGACTTTTCCGATAAGTTAGGTTGTGACTTTTTTCAAAGTGTTGTCATTTTTCGATGAGTTATTACTTTTTTAAAGGATTGTGATTTTTCGATGAGTTGTGACTTTTCAAAAGAATTGTGACTTTTTCAGTAAGTTGTGACTTTTGCAAAGAGTTGTGACTTTTTCAATAAGTTGTGACTTTTCCAAAGGGTTGTGACTTCTTGAAAAAGTCATGACTTTTTAGATAAGACACAAGAAACATTTGTTCATACTACCCTTTGTTGACTATAAGTAGAGGGGTTTCCTCTAAATTTTCCACCACAACTTTTTTGAATCTTCTACTCTTCTTCTTCTTGCATTTTAAAATTTTTTGTGCGATTTATTGTCGTTGAGTGAGTTCAAAATTTAGTGAAATATGAGGTACCACTATTCTGATGAAGTAAGTTGTTCTATCCTAAGAGGGTATATTCCATAACCTCGAGTACTTGAGGAAAAATAATTTTGATGATATAATAATTATTTCTTCGCTTAATATATACATTAGTATGTAATGTTCCAATATATGAAGTTAACATGACGTAGTCTAAATTCATTTATTTTTGTTAACAATTTCTCTTGTGATGTAGATATATGCTTCTCAATATCTTTTTCTAAAATTTAAAGAATTGTCATGATTTGTTTTTTATGTTCAAGACAAAAGAATGACTTTATTTATCAATGTTACTTATATGATTTATACTCTCATGAAGTTTGCTTCAAAATATTTAGTACATTATAAACATTGCCTTTTGTTTTACTTATTTACTATTTCTTAATATTTCAGTATTTTGGACGAAGAAAAGTTCATATGACCTGTAAAAACGCCAATTGAAGTTTGTATCAGTTTATTTTTTATTATTTATTTTATAGCTAATTTTATGATAAAAATATTTTCATTAATGCAAATATATTTTTATATTTGGATAAGTATTTGTATTTAAATTAAAGTATTATATATGTCACAAATGTGTTATCAAGTTAACAAGATCTTTTAACTTCAAAATATATTATTTTAAAATGTTTCGAGTTCTTTTTTAAAAAAACAAATCTCACAACAAATGTTAAAATATGTAAATATATAAAATGTAGTTGTTCTCTTCACATGTTCATATGACATCTAAACAATTTAACGTGGAATAAACATGAAAAGCACATCTGGTTAGATGACAAGAAAAATACAAAACAAATAATATATATAAGGTCATATTAGTGAGATAAGACTAACCAAATGATTGAACCTCATCAAATTGAAATAAATATATACATTATTGTATTTAACTAATAAAATTTTTCATTGACCATGTTCATAGGTTTGCGTGAATAAGAGATATATATGACGATCCATATTGAACATTCACAAAAGAATCTACAATATTATTTTTTGCTAAGCTTATTATTCAAATCTTCGCTTGAATAAGTAACTAATTACTATAACATATATTTTGAAATTGGTAATCACGTGCAACGCACGTGTCAAAAAACTAGTACATATATATACACTCACATTAGTAATGATGTACGTGTGTTGCACGTGAATTCCAAACTATAACACTACTTTTTAAGATGATGTCAAAATTTAAGCAAATGATATAAATGGAATAATAAAGTATAAGTTCCTATAAATAATGTAAGGTGGTGTGACATCTCTCTGTCACCTCTAATTATATTTATCTTTTTTGTTATTTTTTCTCATTTTAAAATTAATTATAATATGTTAATTTTAAAGTCATTGTCGCGCTCCATTATTCGCAAAACAGGTTTTGTGCATGACCTAACAACTCTTTTAGAATTTTTATTTTAAAAAAAGAGTCATCACATAATGAATTAAAGGAGTGTTAGGGCACCTATCTAACCTAACTAATCTATCTAAAGGATCTTTGAAATCATAGATTCAGGTAAGGGTTCAAATTACTTCAAGAGAAACGTGTTAAGCACCCCTCGAGGTCACGGTTGTATCACATACAATTTATGTGGATGGTTACAAGTAGCAATTAATATCACTATTTATTAATTAATTAATTAAGCTAAGTGATTAAATAAAAGAAATAAATAAATTAAAAATTAAACTTGTTATAAAATAATATATTGTGGATGTCCACTATATCAAGAAGTTACTCTAGTACTTTCCTCCATTATGAAGATAATCATAACCTCCATAATCTCCACCTTCATAACCATTATTCTTGTAACATTTCATTTCTATAACCTCCCCCATTATATTCATGTTAATGTCATGTTTATGACTAACCTTTTGTATGTCTCTATGTTACACTATAAATAGTAGGCATAAGGGGTCATATTGTAGACACCTGAAGGCTTGGAATAATAAGAAAAGCTCTCATCTCTTGTCTCCCTATTTCTATTGCTTTCATCTTCTATATTTCTTGCTTTATTTTGCTTTAGTTTTACAACACATTATCAGCACAAATGTTCTACCATTGCAGGATTGAAGCAAAATAAATAAAAAGAGGTAAAATAATTGTGTTTATTTTTCTCTCGAGTACAAGGTAAATTATTTTGGAATCTATTTTATATATTACTTGTGAACAAGGTGAATGATTAATATTATTGTTACTGTGCATTGTCTTCACCTATGACTATATATACTTTCTTTTGTATGTGAAACTTATTTTATATCTTATTTATGATTATGCTCACTGTTTTGGTTATTACATAAGTTTTTAATTTATTTTGTTTTGTGTGTGAAATATTTTGGGTTCACATGGAAATTGAAAAAGGGGTGGTGGTAGTGAACAATTTTATTTTAGTGTGATTGGAACTATTATTTTCTTAGTGTGCAATTGATTCTTTGATTTATAATGGTTAATTCACTAGCTAAATTATTATGCACCAGACATAATATAATATAATGTTATATGTAACTCTCTGTTTTGGACAAGTTTAAGATATTAGTACATACTTTGTTGAGAATATTTTTATTGTGTTTCTTTTGAAATATATTTATTTGTGCATGTTAATCACAAAGTGACAATATTTTTTTAAGGCTCAATGGTGAGTCCTATTATATTTGGCTTATTATGTCATTAATTGAGGATAAGATGAAGGATTCAAGTCCTATCGCACCAAGAGGGTACTACATCGGGTGAGAGTCCTGGTGCATCATGATAATAAAATGTTGGGTTGGATCCCAATAAATAATGACCTAAAATGCCTTCTTATGGGTAAGATGTTGGGTTCAAGTCCCAACGTTATATAATGATGATGTAATGATGACTGAGTAAATTGATATGCTCTTGATAAAAGTCATGAAATTTTTTCAATTGATTTTCTCTATTCTCTTATGTGAATGCGGTAGGAGGATATAATGTGTCTGAAAATGACAAGTGGTTAAATGTATAAATATGAGTATGGTAAAATGCAAATGGTCAATTGTGCTAATTAAAAGGAATAACATTATGGGTTCTTAAGATAGTCCTTCACATTGGGTTGGTGCAACTCAATTTGAAAGTTTTGTAAATCCTCCATCAAAATAAAGAAATACAAAGTGGTAGTCCATTTAGTACTTTTAAAGTGATGTTGAGGTGGGTCAAATAAATTTAATATGGAGCATGTACAAATGGTTATGGTCACTTCTTGAAGAGAATGTGACTTGTGTTCGTTTGGATAAGGGCATGTTCATGTATGCTTAGATAAACGTCACATCTCACCTCTACAGAAGGTTTGAGATATTGAAAAAAATATATATATTGATATGGATGGTCATATACTTTGAGTACTACACATATATTGTGGTATGTTTTATCATGAACTGTTGGAGGATAAAAGAAATTAATAAATCTTTCCTATAAAGGTTGTGGCCATGACCAAAATAAATATTGTTGCGTGGCAACACAAATTTGTCATTGGTTGTCAAGAAATATGTCTTGCATGTGATAATTTTAACCATGAAAATAATAATAATAATCTCCTTCAAGGAGTTGGTCACCATAAGAATGGTTGTGTGAAATTTGTGGCAGTACACAAAATTAATTGAAAGTTTCGGAAGGACTAATTTGTTACTATCCATAAAATGAAATAGTTCATAATATTGAGGTTGTAGTAAGTCTCAAAAGAAACTTTTTAAGTTTCGGAGGAATTGAAAAGAAAAATTATTATATTGAGACTGCAAATTATTGAAAGATTAAATATCTTTAGATTACTACAATCAAAGCGAGTTATGAATATTTACATAAAAGGTTAGCCGTGTTTCTATTGTTGTCGTATAAAGATATGGGCATGATGAAGGAATCACATGCAAAAGTAAACTAGAAGTTTACTAGAATAAATATCAGTTGGCATAACCGGTTGACCATTCTGGTTCAGTTTTGATGCAAAAGAAATTAACAATTCATGTGACTATATGTTTGAAGAAATAAAAGATTCTTCAAGAATTCTCTTGTGTTGCTTGTCCTCATGATAAAATGATCATTGTACCAGTTAAGGTTGGGATTGTATTCCCTGAAATTATTTGGAACATATAAAAAGGTAAATATGGGTTCGTTCACCTGTCATGTGGACGACTTACTATTATGATTTAATAGATGCATCTATGGTATGGTCAGATGTGCATTTGTATCAACTTACAAATTGGTTTTTGTAAGGTTGTTTGCTTAAATTGTTAAATTAAGAGAACAGTTCCAAACTATAAAATTATGTTTATAATGCTGGTTGGTTTAGCAGAAATTATTTGCCTTCAATTATAGCTAGACCATTGATTATGAGAATAAATCTCTCAAATAAAATTTGGTATTAGATGAGTTTATTTAACATGTATGCATCAAGCCAACAAGGTTCTCCCATCACAATTGGTTCAGGGTCAAGAACCAAATAATTTCCATCTAAAAATTTGATGTGTGCACATATGATTTTATCACTATACCACTCACAAAGATGGATCCCCAAATGAGGTTGGGGGTAAATGTTAGATTTCTTAACATTAGGGGGAGATGTGTTTAGCAGCTGAAAATTATGTGTGAGGTGAATTATCTAGTTCCTCAATAAAAAAAATGTGAACTTGAAGTTCAAGAGATAATTCATTTGCAAAATGTTATAGATAATTTTACAGATGTATTTGTTGACCCAATATTTCAATTAAGGTGCAAATGCTCCAATAAATAGTCCTTGATGGACAAAGTCTATGGTATGCCAGAAGTGTGATAGACCAATCGATTCCAAACATAAAACTCCTTGAAGAAGGAGAGGAGCAAATTATCAAAATGGTTATGATAATGAGGTAAGTGCTTTAAAGGAGCACTATGACATAACACTTCATAAAACCTTGTCAAAGGTTTAGGTACCTGAATATGATGAAAAATGAAGAGATCTTGATAAGTTATGTCGAATTGGAATCGAATTAGAATGATCGTCGACAGTATCTTTGATATGAAGTAGAACTCAATGCTATAAGTGGTTACGAGGATCTTAAATTTGAATATATCATATAATATGGACAGATAAATGATTGGCCAAATAAAATGCACTATTCAAGTATTTTTTGTTTCACTTAGAAAAGTGATGTTTTCGAACTTATAGTTCATAGATCAAAATATATGTCAGTGGGGTACAAATGAATCATTGTGCAAAAGTATAACCGTAAGATATAAAGTACGATTTGTGCCTTGGGGCATAAAGGGTTTTTGCAGAAGTCCTGACATTATTAAATGGAGATATGTTCTCCAATGGTGGATGCAATGAGACTTGTTTCAGTCTGGCAATAGATGAAATACTTGAATATGTATAATCACTAATTATCATGTCTAACTAGACGATGGAGGTTATATGAAAAATCTTGAGTGATTTAAAAGGTCTTAAAACAATTCCTTTGAGTACCCAATGGTTCTGAGAGTGCTTAACACAAAGAAAGAATCTTTTCAGCCTCATGAAAATTATTTAAAATGTCATGTATTAGTGCAATTGGTGCACTTATAGATTGCTGGTTATGCAAATTCTAGAAGATTAATTGATATACATAACGAAAGTTATGTGAAACGATTGTCATATTATCATTCAAGTTATGCCAAGAAACTAACAAAATAAGTGACTCAACACATAAAAGATATGTGATTTTCTTTGAGAAGAAAAGACGAGCTTCAATAAAATTGAAATGATCAATCTCTGAGTCAAAAATGATTTTAACCATAGATAGAACTCAATACTTGGAACTCAACACTTAAAGGCTTAGAACTTGAAGATACCACTTCTCTGAAAGATGCTCAACTTACGAAGTTTATGCGGAATTATGGCCATGAAACAACTCGACTCGATGGTCTACATAACAATATGGAACTCATTCATACGACTCTTCTCATTCTCTTACTTACTTCCTCAAAACTTAGTTTGAATCAATAGTTGATCTCAAAGGATTGACAATTTAACTCAAAGACTTTCTTAAACTCTACTCTTAACTCTCTCTCGAATGTGAATTATGAATTCAAGAGTTATGGTTCACGATACGAAGGATATCGTGATGACAAAATAGACTCATGATACATTCTCCTCACTCTCATACTCACTTGCTCGAGTCTTGAAACAAGTTATTAGAAATTGTAAAAGACTCCTCAAAAAGGCTCAAAGAGACTTTATCAAAAATGTTTGAAAGAACGCTCAAAACTTAACTTTTAACTCTACCTTGAATTTGAACTATGAATTCAAGATTATGCTTTGTGAGAGGAAATATCTTGTGATGTTTAGGAGTATTTTTAGATAGCTAAACATGAGAAAAGATCAAGAAATCACTGTCTGAAAATAGGTCCGCGACGCGGAGGTGTAATTGAATTTTGGTCGCAAAAATACTTTTTGAGGCAGAACGGTCCGTGACCGCTCCATGACGCGAAGAGACTTTTTGTGAAATTTTGGGACAGGTCCGCGACGTGGAAAAGAGTTCAGATTTGCCCGACTTTTCCTTTTTGTTTTCTAACCCCAATTCACCTAAACTCGGTTCTTTTTCTCAATTTTTCTTTAGATTTAGACACCCAACGCATGTACACTAGAATCTAACTCTAACAACTCTATAAATCAATACAATAACCTCAAGAACTCCTCAATCTCAACCCAATTCAAGAACGAAAGCAAATTCATGAATACATAACAAGAACATCAAAGCTTCAACTTTCTAGAAAGAATATAAAGCTGAAATTAACATGATTGGCATGTGGGTGAACAAACCCAACACTATGGAAGCTTACATAACGGAAAGAATTATCTTCTTGAAGCAACTTGAAGGAAAACCTTTGAAGAAGAACCCTAGCCTTAGCTTTTCTTGAATTTCTTGAGCGTAGAATCTTTGGAGTAGATGAGAGGGTTTTGATTTAAGAAAACTGATTTTCTACACGTTTAGGGCAATTTGGATGACCTCCTAAGGGTTTTTAGGACTAAAATACCCCTAAAAATAAATAAAACAAGCTGGGAGTTGGAATGATTTTTCACAAGGCACTGAGGTCCATGTTGGCTCCGCGTCGCGGAGCTGCTGCCAGGTTTGTACGTCGTTAGTAAATCAATCATAACCTTTTACTCAAAGCTCATAATTGAGAAAACTTGGTGGCATTGGAAAGAAGACTCAAAGGGTGTTAATTTAATATTTTATGGGTCTCCTAACTCATTCTGTACTAAAAGTTATTGGCATTTGAAGTTGACCCAAAACTTAAGAAAAACTTAGGAATGACTTAAATGATTTTCTCTTTGATTCTTCTTGGAACTTAAGGTGCTACATATAGTGACCTTAAAATCTCTCTCACTACGAAGAACGGTTCGAGTCTTAGTTCGAAAAATTTTATGGGGTGTTACAATATCTCCCCCTTGGGATCAATCGTCCTAAAATAATGGCTGGTCTAGGTATGGAATGGCTTACTCTTTCTAAGGTCTGCATCTAATGGTATGCTCTTACTATATTCAAGCTTAACCCAAATCCTTAAGTTCGGGTTCTATGCCTCTCTATATAGGGAATCTCATCCCAAGACTATTACTCTTTACCACCACATTCAAGCTTAGTACTCTAACAACTCCATGAACTTCTACTAACCAACTCCTTTGGATCCAACTAAGGGATCTCATTTAACTATTTCTCATAGTAGAACCTCATCCTCCTCTTTTATAACCTTCGATTGATTTATCACACCATCATCATCATAATAAGACCATCAACCTCTTCTTTCTAACATCACTCCATTACAAAAAGGGCCTCTAAAAAGGTATCCCCCAAACTCTTTGGAACTAATTACTATCTTACTCTCAAACACTTGACTTGATTTCTCATCTTATTATCTCCCTCTTAGGTATAAAGCTAACACTTGAAAGTTATAGACCTATTCCAACATCTCTAACTGGTCTACATCCTCTTTTACTCTAACACTCGGGAGAAGCTTATCTCATGACCACCAAACTCTCCATAAGTAGGCACTAAGACTTCTTTCTAAGGTGTTTTTGTTAGCCTCTTCTAATTACATACCCTCTCGATACACCTCTTAATGCTCTTGTTACTCTTGTGACTTAGCCACAATTCACTACCCTTATCTATACGTTAGGGTCTCTAATTTGTACCACTCATATTTATTGCAGCTAATCACGTCAATTCCTCACCTACTCTATGTCAAGTCTTCTAGATCAAATCTCAAGAGTAAAGTCATCACCCTCATGTTATTATTCTTTTGATCATGATACTCATCTCAAATTCAAGATTAATTTTTATTATTAAACCCGAATATCAATACGATTACTCGCCTACTATGCTATACCCCATTACTTGATCAAATCTATAACCTTCTAAACAACATGACTCTCTCAAACAAATCATAATCCTAACTTAGATCTATCACTTCATAAATACTCTACTCTCTTATTCAACACATTAATTTAGTCTCCTCTAATATGATGGCACATCGACATCAACTCTATTATGGTTAATAAATATAAACTTTATCTCATCTTGACTAGCAACTCTTACTCTACCTCTTATCCTGATGTCACGGACTTAGAGTTTTTGTTAAAGCTCTGTGCGGCACTTAACAACTTACTCACGAATCTTTCACGATCTTGTAAGCTCAAGTAAGCCCTTTATGCTAAGATCACTAAGAGAATGCAAAGAAAGACTTAGAAAGATTTGGAAAGTTTTGGAAGAAGGCTTATATTGCTTGGAAGAAAGCTTTACACTTGATTGGATGCCTAGCAAATGAAGGCCCCCTCTATTTGTACTACAACCTAGGGGCTAAAATGTAATTTAAAATTACTTTGGAAGTCCCTAATATATTTACACTTTAGTCCATATCTAGAAAACTCTACACTTTCTACAGAATTCTAAGGCTTTCTTGGAAACTATCTAAGGGCTTCTAGAGTTCTCTATAAACCTCTTCATAACTCTAGACTCTTTCACCCCTATCTGAATGCAAAATTTGACTGCAAAGTGGTGGACGTGACACTCTGCCCCACCTATTGATGTGACAACCGCATTGCATTGCCGCTGCATAGGCGTTCGAGTCTTGTGCATGTGCGACCAATAGTCCATTGTCTCGATCAACGCCCTCGCATAACTCCTTCAGTTACTTCTTGATCTCCTTCAGCTCAGTCTTATGATTTACCACCTTTCTAGGAGGCACACGCCTGGGCGGCTACTTTGGCATCATGGTATTGTTCTCCTTCCTCATGCATAGTGGAAAAGACCTTTTAGCACCATTGTCTTCTTTTGAACTTGTAATCGTGGTTGCGAATGTCATCTCCTTCTACTTAAGTCTTCTCTCGAGCTGTATGGCCGTTGGTTGGACCTGTCCTTCCGTCTTCGATGCTTTGACCAGGGGATGCATGATCCTCCTTACTCCATGACCAAGAGTTGTTGGAGGTACGGATCGATCACAGTATGACACTTTTGGAAGAACTCTTGCCCAAAAATTATGTCAAAGAGATCTAAAGGAGCGACAGTGAAGTTGGTCGTACCTTGCCACTCGCCTAGCATGATGTTTACTCCATGCATGACTCCACAAACGGGAGTTAGTGGTGCATTGACCGTCTTGAGTTGGGCGTTACTTGGACTGTAAGTCAGCCCCAACCTTATCGTTGTTGTCTTGGTCATTATGTTGGCCTCTGCACCCATGTCGACCATAGCATGAGCGAGTCCTCCATTGATCGTGATGTTGACATACTGTGCGCTGTATTTTTTTGGCTTCCCTGGTTGCTTGGTGATAGCTCCACATAGTCCTATCAAGCCCAATTTCATTGTTTCTACGCCTTGTCCTTGCTCTTATGCGTCCTTCTCCTTTCGCTCCCGCAGGATAGCACCAAGGCTCTTCAATTCAGGACACCTTGCGTAGCCATCCGGCCTACCGCATATGTATCAACCGCCTTTCTTTGTAGGCTCTGTCTTCCTCTCAACATCTCTTTGACATCCAAACTTCTTGCCATCGGACTTATAGGTATCATGCTTCTTGGGATTTGGCCGCTGCTCCTCGACTTTGCCACAATCTCCCCCACCATGGTCATGACTATCTCTCCTCTCTTCTCCTCCGGCTATATTGGGCTTCTCATGCTTGAAGTCTGTCAAAGCTTCGGCCTGCGTGATGGCTTCATCGATAGTCCTGACCTGCCGGTGTTCCAACTCCGTACTGGCCTAAGTTTGTAGCCCATCTATGAAGTGGAACAACATATCTTCATCTGGGAGGTTGGGAATCTAAAAGGTGTTGGTGGTGAACTCTTTCACGTACTCCAGAATGCTTCATTTTTGCTTCAGCTCCCTGAACTTGCGCTTCGCCTCATAGATGACGTTGTTAGGGAAGAATGCCTTTTTCAACTACTCTTGGAATTGCTCCCAAGTGTTGATGGTGCAACGCTCTTTCCCTATTTCTGACTCTTTACGCCTCCACCACAACATAGCCATCTTCGAAAGATATAACACAGCGGTGTTGATCTTACTCTTGTTGCACTTGAAGTAATTCTCCAAATGCCACAAGAAATTCTCCACCTCTTGCGCGTCACGGACGCCTTTGAACATAAGTGGTTTGGGAACCTCAACCTTGGCCTCCCTATCTCGGTCAAGCGACGATGATCCTCCAACTTCCACGCCCTCCTTGAATGCTTTCATCTCAGCCTTCATGGTCTCAATTGTGCTCAACGCCTCCATGAGCCGACACTCCAAGGAAGTGATGGCCTCATTCATCTCAAACTCGGACCGCTGGCGTCCCTCCAACTCCTTACGGATGTTTTTGATCTCTTCAAGGGTAAAGTCTTCAAGAGTTTTGAACTTGCTATCTGCCACATTCATCCATCGGCCTAATATCTCCATGGCCTGCCTCACCACTTCAACCCTTGCGACCCATTCTTCTCCAGTGGTGACGTCAATGGCCTCCTCGCCAAGTTCATCATCACTTGCCTTGGTGGTCGAAGCTGGATGAGATATTAGCGCCTCGCTCGGTGTAGGGTCGAGCAGTATTTCCTCATTACTCTTTTGGTGCCTCTTTCCCTTGCGGTTCTTCTTTCCACCATCCAGACGGACGTTGGTGGTGCTAGCGGCCTTCATGTCTCCTTCGGTAGCCATTCCCTTAGTATCAAACTTTGGCTCTGATATCACGTTGTCATGGACTTAAAGTTTTTGCTAAAGCTCCGTGCGGTACTTGACAACTTACTTACGAATCTTTCACGATCTTGTAAGCTCAAGTAATCCCTTTATGCTAATATCGCTAAGAGAATGCAAAGAAAGACTTAGAAAGATTAGGAAAGTTTTGGAAGAAGGCTTATATTGCTTGGAAGAAAGCTTTAAACTTGGTTGGATGCCTAGCAAATAAAGGTCCCCTCTATTTATACTACAACCTAGGGGCTAAAATGTAATTTAAAATTACTTTAGAAGTCCCTAAAATATTTACACTTTAGTCAATCTCTAGAAAACTCTACACTTTCTAGAGAATTCTAAGGCTTTCTTAGAAACTATCTAAGGGCTTCTAGAGTTCTCTATAAACCTCTCCACAACTATAGACTCTTCCACCCCTATCCGAATGCAAAATTTGACTACGAAGTGGCAGGACGTGACACTGAGCTCTTCACAACTCATCACTTCTTAGTCTACCCATAAAGGAAAACTCCTCATTCATAACTTACTAGGTGCATGACTATACCAACATAGTTTGCCAAAACACCATCTCCCTTACTTAGATAACTAAACCTCTACATACCTAACTCTGGGCTCTTTCACTACTACTACTCATGATCTCATAACTCATGCTACTTTTTCGGTTGAAAATCTTACTCAAGCTCTAAACATACTTCTTAAAAAGGATCTCAACTGAAACTAGGCTTACGGAAGAGAGTACAACTCATTTTTAGCTCAAATGCACGATTCATATGAAGGCATAACTCTGAAACTCAACACTTAACTTACTCTTGGGCTTCTCTTGAGCCCCTCTGGAGTCTCATGACTTCCTCAAAACTCTTGCCAAGAACAACTCATCGACAAAGAATTGACTCTGCTTTTCAACCACCTCTAGTATGATGGGTATCGAATGAATCCGAGAACGCATGAGTTAGAACAGATCTTTATAACTTAGCTCTATTGCACGAATAAGATTATGAAATAAGGGAAACTTTTCTTAAATGGATGTCGTCCCTCATTTATAGAAGTGGGGCCCTCACAACCATAAATAAGATCTTACCGACCGACTTCATAGACACCCTAGGACTCTTGAACTCTATGCTCTGTTACCAAGTTTGTCACAACCCGAGTATACACCCTGGATGTGGCCGGCCCTTAAGAACCATTGTTGGTCCCCAAGCAAACCCTCATTCTGACTGACTACAAGCGGAAGACTAACTTAAGCATGCTAAAGCTTAAAACTTAATAAAAAATCATGAAACTAAAATAAAAGCTTTAACTCAAAAGAAAACTCTGAATAATAAAAATAATATATTCAATTCGCCATATATAGTCAAGTTAAGTCATTAAAACATTTAATAAAATAAATGGTTAAATAATACAAACTTCTCAACTATATTAACTATCTATGAAGCCTCTAACTGATAGAGATGGAAGTCGGGACAAGACCCAGGACATCCTACTAAATTGAAAAGTAAATGAAATCCTCCGGAAATAAAGAGGCTCACCATAGCTAACTCGAACTCCCGGATGTATCAACAAATATCCTCTTGATAATCCTGAATACATGTGTCTGCATCATGAAAAGATACAGGACAAATGGTTCTGTACATGGAATGTACGAGCATGTAAGGGGAATTCTAAAATACAAACATAAGCTTGAAACTTGATAAAAAGGAAACATACTTACCTCTTTTCAAACTTACTCAACTCAAGGAATATTCAAGGATACTCAAAACTACTCAAACTTACTCAACTCAGAAGTATTCAAGGATAAGATACTCAACTCAGATATATGATATTTGACTTTGGGTACTCAACGCTGGATACTCAACTCAATATAAAGTAACAATACACATGCAATATATGAAAAGCTTTATAAAACGGTAAAAACAACACAGTTCGTTAAATAAAATGCAATAACAAACTCAACTTTACTTATATAATAAAGTAATATAGTTTCTATGGGAGTTTGTCTAACTGACAACCACCACTATGAGCCTAAGTGGTGATACAGCATCTTGCCCACGCTGCCAGAACTGTCCTATACTTTGTCTTCATATAGAACGCTTAACTTAGTGGATCCACTAGCTTATATTAAGGAGTCATCTAAAAGTATGATCCTTTAATACCCATGATGGCTACATGGTTTATGGAGACTTGAGTTAATATGAACTCGCATCCCCATATCAGTGCTCAATACTACTTCCAAAAATATACTTAGCTCATGTGTTTTAAAAACAAACTTCTTCCTTGGGTTGAGATAATTACTCAAGATTTATCTTAAAAGCTCTCTTAGAATCGATGCTCCCTTTCTTACTCAAAACTCTTTTGGAAATCTCAGTTTCCTCTCATCTTAAATGTGAAAACATTTACTCTTGGGAATACTTAGTTCCCATATATCATTTTAAAGAAAATGAACTTTACTCTTACTCTTTACTTAACTTCAAAGCTTAAGTCTTAAAACAAAGTTAAAACATTTTTAAAAGACTTCTTAAAGTATGGTTCATGCCAAATTATGGACGTGAATGACTCAATGCAAGGTTTTCAATAACCATAGACAGAACTCAATACTTGGAACTTAACACTTAAAAGCTTACAACTTGAAGATACCACTTATCTAAAAGATGCTCTCAACTTACGAAGTTTATGCGGAATTATGGGCATGAAACAACTCAACTCGATGGTCTACATAACAATATGGAACTCATGCATACGACTCTTCTCATTCTCTTACTTACTTTCTCAAAACTTAGTTCGAATCAATAGTTGATCTCAAAGGATTGACAATTTAACTCAAAGACTTTCTTGGACTCTACTGTTAACTCTCTCTTGAATGTGAATTATGAATTCAAGAGTTATGGTTTACGATATGAAGGATATCGTGATGACAAAATAGACTCATGGATACATTCTCCTCACTCTCATACTCACTTGCTCGAGTCTTGAAACAAGTTAATAGAAATTGTAGAAGACTTCTCAAAAAGGCTCAAAGAGACTTTATCAAAAATGTTTGAAAGAACTCTCAAAACTTAATATTTAACTCTACCTTGAATTTGAATTATGAATTCAAGGTTATGTTTTGTGATAGGAAAGATCTTGTGATGTTTAGGAGTGTTTTTTGATAGCTAAACATGAGAAAAGATCAAGAAATCACTGTCTAAAAGTAGGTCCGCGACGCAGAGGTGTAATTGAATTTTGGTCACGAAAATACTTTTTGAGGCAGAATGGTCCGTGACCGCCCCACGACGCGAAGAGACTTTTTGTGAAATTTTGGGACAGGTCCGCGACACGGACAAGAGCTTCAGATTTGCCCGACTTTTTCCTTCTTCGTTTTCTAACTCCAATTCACCTAAACTCGGTTCTTTTTCTCAATTTCTCTTTAGATTTAGAC
Organism: Solanum pinnatisectum; assembly: GCA_035578085.1. Taxonomy (NCBI): domain Eukaryota; kingdom Viridiplantae; phylum Streptophyta; class Magnoliopsida; order Solanales; family Solanaceae; genus Solanum; species Solanum pinnatisectum. Next base: position 17,460,642 of record CM069084.1, on the reverse strand, counting down.
ACCTAGCACATGTACACTAGAATCTAACCCTAACAACTCTATAAATCAACACAATAACCTCAAGAACTCCTCAATCTCAGCCCAATTCAAGAACGAAAGAAAATTCATGAATACATAACAAGAACATCAAAGCTTCAACTTTCTAGAAAGAATTTAATGCTGAAATTAACATGATTGGCAAGTGGGTGAACAAACCCAACACTATGGAAGCTTACATACCTGAAAGAATTATCTTTTTGAAGCATCTTGAAGGAAAACCTTTGCAGAAGAACTCTAGCCTTATCTTTTCTTAAATTTCTTGAGCGCAGAATTTTTGGAGTGGATGAGAGGGTTTTGATTTAAGAAAATTGATTTTCTACACGTTTAGGGCAATTTGGATGACCTCCTAAGGGTTTTTAGGACTAAAATACCCCTAAAGAAATAAATAAAGGGCCTGTTTGGAAGGACACCCTGGTAATTAGATTTGGTGTAATTGTTGTAATTACATTGTTTGTCATGTTTGGTTAGACAGGGTAATTACTTGGTCAGCAGGTAATTGGCGTAATTGGGAGGGGGTAATTACGCTCTCCAATTCACAGGCAGAGGCTGTGAATTGCTGGTAATTACATGGTGTAATTACCAGCTGATTACTTTTTAATTACTTTTTTTAATTCTATTTAAAAAAAAAAATTACTTCTATTGTTTTAAGTTCTATTTTTATTTTTATTATTCTAAAAATTTCTAGAAGTTAATTTTTTATTTTATATTAATAAATTTCATTTTCTTCTCGTTCTCAATCTTACTTCATGTGATTCTATGTAAGTTTTTCGTATTATCTATTTCTTTATGCCATGCTTATTTTCTCATTAGCATAATTTTATTAGTATTCTAGTTTTTAAATTAAAATAGAATTTATTGTTAAGTAAGGTTATAGACTTATGTTTTCTTTTTTTAAAAAAAATAAATAAAAATAAATTATATTTATGTATGCTATGTTGAAATTTGCTATAAGAGTATTATGTTAAATTTTTTGTTTGAATTTATAACTTATGTTATATTTTCAGTTTCATTTGTTTTAGTAATATTGAATTCACAATGCAAGTCATTTTTTAATTAGACTTGATAGATTATCTTTTTGTCGAATATTTAATAATTTATGACATATTATTTATATATTAATCTTTTTATCAAACATGCATTTCACGATGTTCGTAGAAACTTCATACTTTTGGTTTTATGATCAATTCAATTGAAATATATTAATTTGAAAAAATATAAGTCAATAATTTTTTTATAATATTAGTTAAGAATATATGTTTATTAAGTAATATATTTTCAAAAAAAATATGTCTTAAAGATTTAATTTAATATTATTTATAAAGTTTCTTATTTGTATAGTATAAATTTTAAATAATTAATTTTTATTTTTAAATTTTAATAGAATTTTATGATTGCAATTGTGCATCCAAACACAACATGTGTAATTACATTGTGTCATCCAAACAGGACATGTGTAATTACTGTGTAATTACACTGTGGCAACCAAACAGGTCAGTGTAATTACTAGACTATGTAATTACTAGGTTGGTAATTACTACCCTAGTAATTACACCAATTCCAATTACAAGGTGGCTTTCCAAACAGACCCAAAATGAGCTGGGAGTCGAAATGATTTTTCACCAAGAAGTGAAGTCCGTGTTGGCTCCGCATCCCGGAGCCATCACGGAGCTGCTGCCAGGTTTGTGCATCATTAGTAAATCAGTCATAACTGTTTACTCAAAGCTCAGAATTGAGCGAACTCAGTGGAGTTGGAAAGAAGACACGAAGGGCTTTAATTTTAATATCTTATGGGTCTCTTTAATCATTCTGTACTAAAAGTTATGGTCATTTGAAGTTGATCAAAAACTTAAGAAAAACTTAGGAATTACTTGAATGTTTTTCTCTTTGATTCTTCTTGGAACTTAAGGTGCTATATATAGTGACCTTACCACTCAACAAATTTTAAATTCCTTGCAAAAATCTCACTCACTACGAAGAACGGTTCGAGTCTTAGTTCAAAAAATTTTCTGGGGTGTTACAATTAGAGTCTGATCACTTAACCTAATGAGATTATTAAAATTCCAGAATTCATTAATATAAGAAAAACATCAAAGCATGAAAAACAATTACAGGTTATTCATTAATCTGAAAATTATAGAACCTATAGACATAATATCTAAGTGAACATGCTAATATTTAATTATTTATCAATTGTTTTAATTACCTTACGGAACTATTTAAAATCTCATTAACAAATTGAAAATTGATCAGGCTTTATACATGATATCTAACTCATATAACGTCATAAGCTTATGCATGATATCTGAGCACAATTAACAAACTAAAATTTTAACAATATTTAAGCATGCTTTCTAAACAAATGAAATAGATTAAATATTTATTTGAAGCCTATGTGCATAAATTTCTACGCTCGTTAGCAAGTTGAAATTTTAATTAAATCCTATGAGCACGATGTCTAATTAGATTATTAGTCAATTTCTGAATTTTACAAAATTACATATGAGACAAAATTCTAACAGTTCCAAGATAATCACTTAATTTAACACGATGATAAATTAATTAATTTAACAAAGTTATAAACAACAAAAGTTGATCTTAGGCCAATTATTTAAGAGATATTCCCATATGCTTGCATTCCTTATGTGATTAAGTAATAGGCTTGTTATCTATAACAATAACACATAATAAAATAAAATAAGATAAAAAGAACATTTAGCACATATATCCCCCCCACCCCACCCATCGACGATCCCCCAAATATATTTCATCTATAGAGAGAGTTAGGGTTAGAATTTACAAAATATTACAAGTCAAAATAAAAGGATAAATGAATACTATATACAGATTTGAAGCATAAAATTAAACATAATTAGTCCCGTCCGGAATTCCCTCCTAGGCGACTCTTCAACATCTTGAACTTTAAAGTTGAAAGCGCAAATGGGGTGAATTGCTATTTTTACGATTTTCTTTTGTGAGTAGTTGACTTGAGAGACACCTCAGTCGACTACAGTTTGCTGACAGGTATAACTAGAATCGAAAAATGTGTAAAGTAAACTTGACACAAGGAATTTTATACTGGTTGGGATCCAATGTGGATTTTACGTCTAGTCCTCTGCTAGCTCATCTTCTCCTTTTTCTTCTTGAGTTGCTTTGAATGCCACAATTTTCTTTTTGTTTTCTTCTTGCTCTTTTTGTTTAGGTGAGTTTTCTCAAAAGCACTTAAATCTCCTCTTACCTCATCATAGGTTAAGCACTTACATTCATGCATTCAAGCGCAACTACCTTAGCATGCCATTGTGGTGGTAGACTTCGAAGAACTCTTCGTATGTGTTCTATGGGATGATATGTTTTTCCTGAAGATATTAATTCTCCAATGATCTTGCTTAGTCGAGCAAACATGCCTTCAATTGTTCCTCCTTCCTTCATTGAAAAGAGTTCATATTCATATACTAGCAGGTTGATGATAGTGTCTTTGACTTTGTCAGTTCCTTCATAAGTAACCTCTAGTTTCTCCCACATTTCTTTGGAAGTATCACAGCAAGAGATCTTTTCATATTCTTCCCCACTAATTGCATTAAACATAACAATTTTGGCTTTGGAGTTTATTTGAATGACTTCCATTTGTTCATCAGTGTAGTTCTCCAAACTTGGTGTAGCAGTAGACTGACTTCCATCAGAATTTGTTGTATTTGGAATATCACCAAGCTTGATAACTCTCAAGACCTTTACGTCAAAGGATTTTATAAAGGTCTCCATTCTAACTTTCCAATGGAAAAAGTGTTTTCCATTAAAGTAAGGAGGTCTGGTTTGAGATGTTCCTTCTTGGAATAGTGCACCCATGATTTGTTGTGCCATGATCTTTTTCTCACCTATTGTTAGACAGTTCTTTGTGAGACGAGGCTCTGATACCAATTGAAAGCGCAAGAGGGGGTGAATTGCTATTTTTTTGATTTTTTTTGTAAGTAGTTGACTTGAGAGACACCTCAGTCGACTACAGTTTGCTAACAAGTATAACTAGAATCGAAAAATGAGTAAATTAAACTTGACACAAGGAATTTTATACTGGTTGGGATCCAATGTGGATCTTACTTCCAGTCTCCTTGGGTTGCAAGGGTGTTCTCTTCTAGACTTGGTAAATTTTGATGTGTGTACAGAGTTGAGTGTAACTTCACAGTTTACACTCAGTTTCTTTTCTCTCTTTTGTTTTGATACAACGCCTTACCAACAATATATTTCTCTTCTCTCTTTTTTGTTTACACAGTAAAACTAAGTAATACAATGATTATCAAAAGTAGAGTAGGGAGTATTTGAGATGATTCAGACTTGATTGTATATCTTGTCAGTTTGTAGACGGAGCATATTTATAGAGTTTAGACTTGAATCATTCATGTGAAGAGATAGCAACCAAGAGATTTGATCCTTGGAAAAGAAGGCAGGGAATCCTTATTTTCCAAGAATAAAGATTGAGGCTGATCTTCCTTTCCATTGATTTAGCCTCAATTTGATTGAGATCTTCTGCTAGTTGTTTATCTTGATTCTTCAGTCTTCAATCACTTGAGATCTTCTGCTAGCCGTTAGTCTTCAGTCTTCAATAGCCGTTGGAGATTCTTCATGATCTTCACCTTCCTTAATTGAGATGTAGCCGTTTGAAATCTGCTTTGATTTAGGTTGTCTTTGATTTGATCTTAATTAAGATTTGCCCTGATTTATGTACTCTGTATTTCAGCTTCCTTGATTAAAGGTCTTCAATTTTCTTGCTTGGTAATCTTCCTTGATTTAAGCAGCACGATTTTGTATCTCTATCTTGGATTCTTTCCTTTTTGATGATCAGTTAATCCTGAAACAATTTCAATTGTTTATCATTAAAACTTTGCACTAACAGTCTCCCCCTTTTTTATGATGACAATATATAGTAGTGATAATTCCCGTAGTTGACTTGTGGGATGGATATCTATCTTGCTCCCCCTGAATGTGGTAAGGTGTAGTCGACTTGTGGGACAGATGTTTAAGCTTTGCTCCCCCTGAATAAGTGCTGATAATAACCTTTTGTTCTTGTGGAGGACTTCTCCTTGAGAGAACTTAATCCAAGACATTTAAGAGAGATGAACAAAAAGGAACAGTAGAACAACAACAGGCAATTATTAAAGGCATGCATAAACTAAAAACAAGCAGCAAGAAAGCAAGCAACACATAGATGAGAATACACATATAAGATAATATTTTCTCCCCTTTTGGCATCAGCAAAAAAGATAGAAATAAGAGTTTAGCAAAACCAACAACGAACCATAGTCTTAAAATGAGCAACACAACCCATTACACAGCACAGTAGCAAAATGAAACAAAACAGCAACACCATCAGAAAATTAACAAGGCTTCAGGAAATAGGTCAGAGTATTGACAATAACAGTGGACATTTCTTCAAATCTGGAGGATAGAGAAGTGGAGATAGCCTTCGAGCTAGCTTGAACCTTGGTAGCAATTTTTTGGCTTCCTTCACAATTTGGTCAAGTCTCAGGCGAACCTTTGCAACATTAGCACCGATTTCTTTAGAGACATCCTTCACATTGTCAATTTTGAAATGAGCAGCAAGCAAGAGATCCTTGAGAGATTCAACCTGTTTACCCATGGAAGTCAGTTTGATCATGACATCACTTACCTAAGATACAGTGATGGTCATAGCATCAAGCTTTGCATGCATTGTATCAAGATTTTCCAACGCTGCAGTTATCTTAGCAGTAGAGATAAAGGTTGACGCTGAAGGCTTGAGTTTCTCAAGCTTATCCCTTGACTCATTGAAGTCAGTCTTGAGAAGCCAGGAGGATCCACAGTGAATAAATCCCATGCTTTGGAAAGCACGAGAATTGTAGCATTGCTTGATAAACACTTGAGAGAAATCACCAAGACACATGTACTGGTATTCAAAGATAGGGGTAAGGAGCATTCCAAAAGAGAGACTGGTTGGATCAGCGATAACATCAGTCATAGTCACAATGATAAGGGACGAGAGATGCACTTTCACACCAGAGACTAAGTAGTAGACAAATAAGGTATCACACTGAGTAAGGAGAGTAGTGGCTACGATGTGCGCAATCACTCGAGATTCAAACGGAAGATCTTTAGGACCTAAATGAGAGGGAATCACTTTGGAGGGGTCAAGAGCGATTTCTCGTTTGGCTTGATCATACGAGACATCACAATCAAAGGGCCAACAGTTCTTAGGAGGGGCCATGATCCTAGAGCAAGAAATCCCAAAAATAGAATCAATTTTTTTACAGTTAATAAAAATACGCTTCCCTAAAACCAAAGATTCGAGTTCACCAGCTTTGGGAGAGCAAAGGTTAGCAAAGAACAAGCGAATGAGGGGCTCATATACAATCATGGGAACTGAGAAGATATTAGCCCAACCCTGGAATTCAAACAGATTTTTTATATGGAAGTCCAAAGAAGAAAGGATATCGAGGTCAACAACTCTACCATGAACTAGGTTTTTATCCTTCAGAGAATGGAAGAGAACTTCATGAGAGGCACTCCAGAAATCCACTTTCTTGTCCAGGGAGCTATCAAAGTATAACTTGAATTTCTTTTTAGGTGATCCACTATCATCAGAATCCACAGGAAGCTTACCTCGAGACGACGCAACGGAGGCAAGAGGAACTTGATCATCAGAACCGTCGGAGTCGAGAAAGATAGCAGCCGGCGCCTTGCCTTTGTTATTGTTGCGAGAACTTTTGCGAGTAGCAGAAGAAAAAGGGATAGCTGACTTAGCCATTCTAGAGAGAAAGAGAAAGAAGAAAGTTGTGAAAAGAAAAACACAAGAGAAGACAATATAAAGGCAAAAAGAGAGAGAAATATGAAGAGACCTTGACAGGACTAGGAAGAATGACGGTTCAAAGGGGCAGAGAGAGAAGTGTTAATAAAGAGACTAGAAACAGATGAATAGAAGGAAACACAATAACCAAAGCGACAGAAATAAGGAAAGACAGTACAACACTTAATTAAAGCAATCAATTCAAGAAATAAAAGGATTTACAAGAATATTCAAAGATTTTCTTAGAGAACAAAATCTTTCTTCCAAAAGAGGTTTTGTAAAAATATCAGCCAATTGGAAATCAGTGCTAATAAATGAAATCTCAATATCTCCATTTAAATCATGATCTCAAATAAAATGGTGTTTAATATCAATATGCTTAGCACGAGAATGATGCACAGAAGTTTTAGAAAGACATATAGCACTAGAGTTGTCACACATAATTTTAACGGGTTTAAAAGATAAATCATATCACTTAATTGATGAACCATCCATAAAATTTGAGCACAACATTGATCAATAGCAATATATTCTACTTCTGTGGTAGAGAGAGAGAGACAGAGCTCTATTTTTTTTTTTTTGCTATTCTAGGAAATCAAAGATTTTCCTATAATTTGACACGAGCCACTGGTGCTTTTCCGATCATCTTTATCACCTGCATAATCAGTGTCAGAAAAACCTTCAAGGAAAAAAAATTCTTTAGGGTACCATAATCCAAAGAATGTTGTTCCCACTAAATAACGAATAGCACGCTTTACTGCAGTCAGATGAGATTCTTTAGGAGCTGACTGGAATCTTGCACACTTGCAGACGCTAAACATGATGTCTGGTCGACTGGTAGTAAGATAAAGTAATGATCCAATCATACCTCTGTATTTTGTTTCGTCGACTTTCTTACCTTCTTCATCCTTATCAAGAGAGCATGTGGAGCTCATGGGAGTTCCTAGAGATTTTGTGTTTTCCATTCCAAACTTTTGAATAAGTTCTTTGCAGTACTTTGTTTGACAGAGAAAAGTCCCTTTCTCAGATGGATTAATTTGTAGTTCAAGAAAGAAGGTTAATTCGCCTATCATACTCATTTCAAATTCACCTTGCATAAGCTCAGAAAATTCCTTGCACAGGGAAATATTAGCACTTCCAAAAATAATATCATCAACATAGATTTGAATAATGAGATTGTCTGAAGAAGATCTTTTAATGAAAAGAGAAGTGTCAATTTTTCCTCGAGTTAAACCATGGTTTATTAAAAAAAATTGCTTAGACGACCATACCAAGCACATGGTGCTTGTTTAAGACCATACAAAGCTTTTTAAAGTTTGAAAACATAATAGGGAAAATTTAGATTTTCAAAACCTGGAAGCTGCTTCACATAAACTTCTTCCTCAATAAAACCGTTTAACAACGCACTTTTTACATCCATGTGGAATAATTTGAAACCTTTGTGAGCAGCAAAAGCCAGAAGTAAGCGAATGGATTCTAACCTTGCAACGGGGGCAAAAGTTTCATCATAGTTGACTCCTTCTTGTTGAGAAAACCCTTGAGCCATCAGTCTAGCCTTTTTTCTAATTACTTCTCCAGATGCATTCAGTTTGTTCCTGTAAACCCATTTGGTTCCAATGACAGACTTATTTCAAGGTCTAGATACTAGTGTCTGGACCTGATTTTTGTCGAAATGATCCAGTTCTTCTTTCATAGCTTTGATCCAGTGTTCATCTGTGAGGGCATCATTTACTTTCTTTGGTTCTAACTAGGAAATAAGTGCAACTTGTGTCTCATTTCATCTTGAGGATCGAGTCTTCATGCCTTCACTTGGATTACCAATGATGAATTCATTTGGATAATTTGGTTCTCTTCGCCATTCATTTGGAACTGTTTTGATGACAGGATCCGCAGATGGTTCTTCAGAAGTCGACTTCTCAACACTGTTTGTCTCCTTGTGAGTTGATATAGGAAGTTGACTGTCCTCATCGTCAGTGCTAATTCTTATCTCAACAGATTTGTTAGAGTCATCAAAAACAACATGAATGGATTCTTCAATATGTAAAGTTCGCTTGTTAAAGATTCTATAAGATCTACTGGAATTTGAGTAACTGAGAAACATACCTTCATCACTTTGAGCATCAAACTTACTAATATTGTCTTTACCATTGTTGTGAAATAAGCATTTGCATCCGAATAGATGAAAATATCCGATATTTGGTCTCTTGCCACTCCACAATTCATATGGTGTCTTTTTCCGTACAGGTCTTATTAAGCATCGATTTAACACATGACACGTTGTGCTTACAGCTTCAGCCCAGAATTTAGGAGGTAGAGAGTGCTCAATGATCATAGTTCTTGTTATATATTGTAAAGTTCTATTTTTATGCTCCACAACTCCATTTTGTTGAGGTGATCGAGGAGAGGAGAAATTGTGAGTGTAACCATTTTCATCGCAGAAGTTTTCAAACAATTTATTTTCAAATTCTCCTCTGTGGTCACTTCTTATAGAAGAGATATAGTAACCTTTGTCTCGCTGAACTTTTTCACAGAAGAACTCAAAGTTTATTAAAGTATCATCTTTAAGAGACAAAAACATAACCCAGGTGAAACGAGAGTAGTCATCTACAATTATAAAAGCGTACCTTTTTTCTCCGATGCTAGTTGTTCTTGTGGGTCCAAAAAGATTCATGTGTAGCAATTGTAGTGGCTTGTTTGTGGACACAATATCCTTACCAGAGAAAGAGCTTCTTGTTTGTTTACCCATTTGGCAAGCATCACATATGTGAGTTTTTGAATAGTCTAGCTTAGGTAAACCAATAACCAGATCATTTTTGGCTAGTTTTTCAATTAATCGCATGCTGGCATGGCCAAGTTTCTTATGCCAGATCTAGGGATCATCAGTTATTGAAGCTAGGCATATATGTTCTCCATTGTTTTTTACAGAGTCAAGTATGTAAACATTCTTTTCTTTGCTTCCTTATAAGAGATTGTTTCCAGAGTGATCTTCTATTACGCATTGATTCTTTTGCAAACGAACTTCAAGGTTTGAGTCACATAGTTGACTGATGCTCAGCAAGTTATATTTGAGATCTGTTACTAGATAAACATTAGTGATATCACAGGCATCATTAAAAGTAATTGTACCAATTCTTATTACAGTTCCTTTGGAGTTGTCACCAAAACGAATGCTTCCTCCTTTATATTCAGCAACAGATTTGAACAAGTTTTTATCTCCCGTCATATAATTTGAACACCCACTGTCTAGATACCATTTTCCTTTTGTTTTCCTGTGGTGTTCCTACAAAACAAAGTCACTATCTTCTTTTAGATACCCAAATTTTTTTGGGTCCTTTGAGGTTAGAGCATTCTGGATTTCCTTTAGGTTTCCAAATCCATTTAGAAGTAACATTTTTCGAAACCTGCAATTGTATGACAAATGTCCGGCCTTTCCACAGTAATGACAGTGTTTGAGATTAGCTTCTTCAAGAATGGAAGCATTACTGTTAGTTTTTGAATCAGTTGACTTGTAGGACTGATTACAGCTAACATAATTTCCATATGAGGAGTTTTTGCTTCTAGAGCCTTTATAATTTTTGGAAGTGGATTTGAGAAAGGTTGATTTATTTCGAACATTTTCAATTGTAGTTTTTAACTCATGAATTTCTTTATAGAGTAAATCTTTTTCCACTTCACTAACTTCCAATTTTAATTCTAAATTTCTTTTGTCATTTTGAAGATTTCAAAATCAATTAGAATTCTATTTAAATCAGTTACAACATGATCCAGTAAGTTTTTCAAGTCATTACAATTATTGCATACCTTAGCGCTTGATTCCTCCATTGCCATGAAGCATATGTTTGCAATTTCTTCATGTTCATTTTCTAAGTTGTCTTCATCACTCCAACTGCTTACAGTTTTATTCTTTTGATTTCCCCTGGAGTGATTCTTCTTAGCTTCTGGACATTCACTGGCTATATGTCCATACTTTCTGCATTCATAGCATTTTCCATCGTTTCTTGGTTGATCCGTAATATATTCTCCTTTTCCAAAGTTTCTTCCCCTTCTGTTATTTATGGATCTTCGAAAGGATTCCATGACTGATTTAGTGATCAAAACAATTTCTTCCTCTGCTATCTCATCTTCTCTTTTGTCTTCTTGAGTTGCTTTGAATGCCGCAGTTTTCTTTTTGTTTTCTTCTTGGCTCTTTTTGCTTAGGTGAGTTTTCTCAAAAGCAATTAAATCTCCTCTTACCTCATCATAGGTTAAGCACTTACATTCATGCTTTCAAGCACAACTACCTTAGCATGTCATTGTGGTGGTAGACTTCGAAGAACTCTTCGTATGTATTCTATCAGAGGATATGTTTTCCTGATGATTTTAGTTCTCCAATGATCTTGCTTAGTCGAGCAAACATGCCTTCAATTGTTTCTCCTTCCTTCATTGAAAAGAGTTCATATTCCTATACTAGCAGGCTAATGATAGTTTCTTTGACTTTGTCAGTTCCTTCATAAGTAACCTCTAGTTTATCCCACATTTCTTTGGAAGTATCACAGCAAGAGATCTTTTCATATTCTTTCCCACTAATTGCATTATACATAACATTTTTGGCTTTAGAGTTTATTTGAATGACTTCCATTTGTTCATCAGTGTAGTTCTCCAAACTTGGTGTAGCAGTAAACTAACCTCTATCAAAATTTGTTGTATTTGGAATATCACCAAGCGTGATAACTCTCCAGACCTTTACGTCATAGGATTTTATAAAGGTCTCTATTCTTGTTTTTCAATGGGATAAGTGTTTTCCATTAAACTAAGGAGGTCTGGTTTGAGATGTTCCTTCTTGGAATAGTGCGCCCATGATTTGTTGCGTCATGATCTTTTTCTCACCTGTTGTTAGACAGTTCTTTGTGAAACGAGGCTCTGATACCAATTGAAAGCACAAAAGAAGGGTGAATTGCTATTTTTTTTATTTTCTTTTATGAGTAGTTTACTTGAAAGACACCTCAGCCGACTACAGTTTGCTAACAGGTATAACTAGAATCGAAAAATGCATAAAGTAAACTTGACACAAGGAATTTATACTGATTGAGATCCAATGTGAATCTTACATCCAGTCCCCTTGGATTGCAAGGGTGTTTTCTTCTAGACTTGGTAACTTTTGATGTGTTTACAGAGTTGAGTGTAACTTCACAGTTTACACTTAGTTTCTTTTCTCTCTTTTGTTTTGATACAGCACCTTACCAACAGTATTTCTCTTCCCTCTTTTTTGTTTACACAGTAAAACTACGTAATACAATGCTAATCAAAAGTAGAGTAGGGAGTGTTTGAGATGATTCAGACTTGATTGTATATCTTGTCAGTTTGTAGATGGAGCATATTTATAGTGTTTAGGTTTGAATCATTCGTGTGAAGAGATAGCAACCCAAGAGATTTGATCCTTGAAAAAGAAGGCAGGGAATCCTTATTTTCCAAGAATAAAGATTGAGACTGATCTTCCTTTCCATTGATTTTGCCTCAATTTGCTTGAGATCTTCTACTAGTTGTTTGCCTTGATTCTTCCGTCTTCAATCGCCTGAGATCTTCTGCTAGCCGTTAGTCTTCTGTCTTCAATAGTCATTGGAGATTCTTCATGATCTTCACCCTCCTTAATTGAGATGTAGCCTTTTGAAATATGCTTTGATTTAGGTTGTCTTTGATTTGATCTTAATTAAGATCTGCCCTGATTTATTTACTCTGTATTTCAGCTTCCTTGATTGAAGGTCTTCAATTTTCTTGCTTGGTAATCTTTCTTGATTTAAGCAGCACGATTTTGTATCTGTATCTTGGATTCTTTCCTTTTTGATGATCACCTAATCCTGAAATGATTTAAATTGTTTATCATTAAAACTTTGCATTAACAAAAATTTGACCCTGCTAAACCAAAAGAGCTACTACCAAAACACATAAATATATAAAGGCAAAGTTATAATATATAAAATTAATTATATGAATAAAATCATAGAATATTCGAGACACACAAAAATCAAACAAGCCAGAGAACATATAAGATCACACATTGAGAAAGAAGGGATAACCAAACTAATCTGGATGCTTCCTTTTATTTGTTTCAAACATACAACAATGCGAACAATGCAAGACAAAAATTAAACTAGTGAAGGGAACACAATATTCGACACGAAAAACTGACACAACAAAGAAAAGACTATAATTTGCAATAATTCTTGTTTTCTTTTTGTAGAGTAGAGAGTATTTTTTTTATTATTGTTAAAGTGTGTAAATAGCTTATGAGAATGGTATCTTTATATAGTAACCATGAGGGCTAACAGTAAAGGAAAAAAAGAATAAAAGGTAGCAATTATGGGATTGTTTTTCTTAAATAGAAGTGTATCAATCAATAAAATATTTTACCATAATCGGCCACAATTTTACCAAAACTAAAGCAATTGAGAATATGCACCATTTAAATAAGGGAAAGAAATGTCAATAAGGAGTGACCAGCAAATTACCAATATAAAATCATGGAAGGAGAAATAATTTTTTAAGGAAAGGAATAATATTGGATCAATAAAGTGTAACAATAAATTAATAAATATATTCACAACTAAAAATATTATGCAACTTCAATTTACCATTACAGATAATTCTGATATCACGAGTCCAAATGATGGTCTATACTTATCATAATCGACCATAAAGCCAAGTATCAATATCCAACTATTATAATAAATTTAGCGTAATCAGAAAAGTAAGAAGAAAATTTGAGAGTTATATATGGTACAAAAGACAAACTTAAGCATTTATTATATGAAAACTTAAGATCAGCAAAATAATCAATTCGTATTAAACAAATCATATCAATTCAAAGAAAGGTAATCAAAATTATTAGATCAATTATATGCAAGAAATATTGACAAGTAAACATAGAGAACATATATTCAGGCCTTATTTAATTAGTCAACTTCACAAATTAACTTCACCACAAAGAAGAATAAGGACATCAGAATCGTATGTTAATGAATCATTCATACATGAATTTGAGCAACAGAAGAAACAATCTAAGAAAAGAAAGCTCACATACAATTAAATCTAAAATTTTAAGATCCTACAAGTTTTCATGTTAAACAGTGACATGCATAAAGATTTAAGCAAAGAAATTCGTACCTTGGACAGATCTTAGCAGACCCGCTTTCAATGAACCAAAAGCTCTAAACTGACTAAACCTATCTGTAGGGGTTGCTCGGCATCGTTGTGCCTTTGGTTGGAGCCTCTGGTCGGAGCCGTTGGGCTTGAAGCTCGCCGTTGATGTGGGATTTCACCAAAGAATGGAGGAGAGCGAAGGGGTCTTAGAGAGAGACGTGACTGGTGATGGGGTTTCAATGGTCCGCCTGAGCTCGTTGCTTCACTGGTCGGAGTTGTTGTTGTTCTCGTTCATTACTGCTGTTTCCGCAGGCGGGTTGTTGGAGTTCGCTGGTCGGAGAAGAAAGAAGAGAGGAGCAGAGGCCGCCAACGGCTGCTGGCCTTGCCAGAGGCTTTTTTCGTTTCGTTGGTGGTCCTTACGACGGCAAGAGAAGGAGATAGAGGTTCTGGGTGGCGGTTCTAGAGGAGAGGAAAAAGAGTGATTTAAAGTTAGGGTTTTGGGGTCTTTTGTGTAGTTAAAATAGGAAAGTGGAGGAAGATTCAATATGGACCATTGAATTGATTGAGATGAAGGGTTGAGATCTGATCTTTCATATTAGATTAAAAGATGGCGGGATAATATTAATTTTTTTTATTATATTTATCAGATGAGCTATATTATTAATATATTAAGAACAAAAGGGTCACAATTGGAATAAACAAGTGGCTAAAATTGAAATAGATTGAATAAGGAAAGGGTTGGAATTGAAATGAAATTGGATACAATAGGTTATGATTTAAATGATTTAAGAAAATGTTATTCAATTAATAAAATATTACACATACTAAAGTATTTTCAAATAAACTAAGCACCTAATTATTAAAGACATTTAAACAAATAAGTAAAGTAATTATTACGAATTTAACTATCGATAAATATAATAATTTAACAGTAATAATTACAATAATTTTGTAAATTATCAATGATAAAGTAAATGGTTATTTGGACAAAATTGATTAAAATCTTAAACACGTACTAAAAGTAGATATATTTTAAAAATACATATTTAATCGGATAGCAATTCCGAAAGGGTTATAGGTCAGTCAAAATTGGGTGTCAATAGTTGTCCCTTGGTTGCTTGAGAATGAAGGATGAATTATTGGGCAACCAACGTTGACATAGTAGCCGATTTTGTTCGACCAACGAAAGATGTCAGTAGGATCAGTTGACATGACGTATGGTTGGAAAAAATGGTTGTCGGGACTTTGATTTTGAGTTTCCTACATATCTTTGGCTATACGAGAATTAGGTTGTGTGTTGTTCTCGATTTAGGAGCAAACAAAGCTCCTAAAATTGAAAAACAGTACGATATTCGGACAAAAGTGATATCGGCTTGAATAGATAGGATTAGAGTATAGAGATGGAACGAATAGCCTAAAGGATTATATGAGTAGCAACAAGTTGAGAGGACCTTTGTTGCGATTTGTATAAGCATGACAATCGTATCTTGAAAGGGCATTTGATCTTGTCTGCAATCTTCAAACTTATAGCTTGTGATATGACTAAATAAAATGATTACGACAAATATATCAAGTAAATGATAAAGTATAAACATGATGAAATTTCCCATATCAACCGTGATATTTTCCTTAAGACGATGAAGATGATGTCTTAGGCTATGATGTCTAGGGTCATGATACGCAAAATTAAATCTCGGGTCATGAAATGTTGTTTGTGGGCCTTGAAAATGACACCCTTAGACTATGACACCTTCGGATTATGATAAACAGAAATTAAATACTTAGGCCATGATAGATGGTGCCTTTAGACGATGATGCCTTCCAGAATATAAATAATGAGTAAAGAGAGTATATTTGTTTTGATGTAATTCGGGCATATATTGATAGTGGTGGCTTGATTCGATAGAAGCTCCATACGATGTATTTCTTTGAGATCCATGTGACCTGCATGAATCGAATCACTAGTATCTCTAATAGTCTTCGGGCTCAATATAACTTTCGAGTTCAGTGTAGGTACAATTCTAGGCACAATGTAACTTTCGGACTCAAGAATTTCTCTGCCCTAATGGAACGTTCGAGCACAGTGCAATATTTGGGCATAATAATATCTTCGGGTACATGCAAATATCTCGAGCTCATGCATCCTTCTGGCACATGCGATATCTCGAGCAAAATGTAATTTTCTAGGTACAATATATTTCTCGGACACATGTGATCTCGGGCACAATACAATCTTAGGCATATGCAATCTCGAGCACAATGCAATTTTTCGAGCACATGCAATTCTTGGACTCATGCAATCTTCAAGCACGTGCAATATCTTAGGCTCATGAAAATCTCGGGCTCAGTGCACTCTTTGGGCACATGCAATACCTCGGACACAATGCAATTCTCGGGCACATGCAAATCCGACACATGCAATTTTCGGGCACAATGCAATTCTCGGGCACTGGGGAAAAGACAACTTGGCGATGGAAATGACACTTTGGCGAACCGCCGAATGGATCGGCGACAAGGACCCTGACCGCCAAAAGTTACATAAGTTGAATGGTGAAGAGGCAAGTCAGGAAGGCGATGAAGAGAGACACTTGGCACATCGCCAACTTGGTCAGTGATAGACGGCTTACTCCGCCGACTGGTCGAACCTGAAAATCTAGAAAAGTACAAATATGATTTTTAAAAGAATTTCTAGAGAGTTCTAAAAGTTCTGAAAGTTCAGACTCATTCTAACTCTGGGTTTTGATCCAAACACTTTTCTTAGATGTTTTTTAGTAGAATTTCGAATTGGGTTTTGATTTTAAGTTGGTTCCAAGCATTGAGAAGACTGAAATTTTGTTACCCAACTGATGGATAATCTAGTTGGTAATATTTTCTTGCTTTTTATAATGTGTGGCTAAAATCCCATTCTTGAGGGTGTGATCATGTGATTAATTGTTTAATTAGCTTATGGGTGTTAGTATTTACTGATTTCAATATTGATCTGATGTGGGTTTGATTGATAGTTGTGTTTTAATCCATGAATTGTAGTTGCAAATGCAATTTTAACTTAGTATTCTAGGCTTGTTTGAGAAATAGGTTCTAGAATTAAGACTATCAATTGATGATTGTAGTGATTGGGTTATCGTTGATTCAGCTCGAGAGAGTGAATCTGAACTCAATCTTACCAATCTAGCTCGAGAGAGTAGATTAATTGAGGTTTTGGGCTATTTATATTGTTGAGGTTGTTGAGGTTCAAGAGAACTCGCCTGAATCGTGCTAGTTGATCGAGATATGTCTATCACATTTAAAGCCTAGTCTACCCACTAAAATTCAGCATATGTTAGTAAATTCTAATCACCCATATAGCGAAATCATCATCTAATCAATCACATTCCCGAGAATCCTCTCTACTCGATTACTCCCCTATTTTTGTAGTTGTTAAGTGTCACTCTAACCCCCCCCCACCCCAAATTTGACACTAGTTTTCAACCCCTTCAATTTATTTTAATAGTTTCGATAATGTTTTTTTCTACTAACGACTAGAACACACCTTTTACTTCATAATTGAATTCTATTTCGTATCACTCCCTGTGAGATCGACTACAACTCTTCGTTGGGTTTATACTTGATTGCGACCGACTACACTTAGAATTGAATGAAGTGTAGTTGAGCGATATCAAAAATGGCGCCGCTTTCGAAGAGTGGTGTTTAGAATTCTTTTAGTGAAGTTTGGTTGTGATCTTATTGTGTTGTAGTTGAACCAATTTACTTTTGTTTTTTGTTGGTTGCCTTTGAACAGGCGACTAAATGAGTGTCAACGGAAGAAACGCTAGTCAGCTTGGACACAATGACGACATCGGCAATTTGAATGATGTCAATGAATCTCAATTGGGTAGTGTGGGTGCTATCCGATTACCCCATGTCTTAATCAACTAAAAGCTTATATACATATATATATATATATATATATATATATATATATATATATATATATATATATATATATATATTTGAATGTTGGTCTAACAATCAAAATTTTATCTTGAAATGATTTTAAAAATTTAATCAAAAGATTAAAGTTTAAAATTTATCATTATAAAAGTTTGCTCATTAGAGTTCGCATAAGTCGAAGTTTCTTGCGTTTAATTTTAATAAGTCCCTTTAGTAAGCCAAAGGAATACTATCATATTACATTCTTTTTTTCTACCCCTCTGGAAGGAACTCCTACCTATTTGCCCTCTTAGTGACTCGAACTCACATCTTTAAAGGTTAAAAGTGAGGGGTACGTCTCATCCTAATAACTCCCTCTTGTCGTATCATATAACATTCATGTGGAATTCAAATAATAAAAAGAATCAACAAATGTTGTCTTAGTAGATGGATTTGATTGTAAGTTCACACAATCTAGCACAAGCATAGGAAACTAAATAATTATTGAAATAGTGAATTAATTATTTTCACTGTTACGTCAACTTGTAAGCTAGCCCATTCGTTTTGAAAGAGTGAAATTCATCTTACTACTACGTGTTCATAGTAATGACAATTGTGTTATCGAATGCATCCTTAAAGTTTATCATACTACATTGCTAGCTTTGGGGCAACCAAGATCCATGTTTGTTGCCCAAAAAACTCATTCTAGCGCCAGTTTACGGAGGATAAGAGTTCCCCATGGCACTGTGTCCGTGAACACTCCGATTTAAACGTCCCAACCGGGAAATTTCATAAATCTACAAATTTAAACACTCAAACGAAGATGCGATATTACTAATTTCACAAAGACTGCATAAAAGTCTTACAGTGATAAGATGATAAACTCTATTTTCTTATCGTAAAAAAACATCTAATAAAGAACATACTTGTACTGTAAGCATTTTTTTATGTAACGACCTAAGGAACTAGTGATAGTAAATTCCAGTTGAGAATGTATTTGATTGCTCCAACCAATGAATTCCAGTTGCTCTAGGTAAGCCATACAATGCAGAATTTTTTTTAAAAAAATATGACAAAGAGTCAGATGAAGAAAAGAAACAGGGCAATGTTAAATTCGCACCTGCGCTCATGATTCATTGACAAAGTGTACCAAATTATTGATCGCCTCCATCGACCTTATCATATCCTTTGCTAAAAATCCAATCATACTCATTATTAAACTCAAAACTACAAAAGAAATTATCATCACACTTGAGTTGAACGTATGTACACTCCTTTCTCAAGTCTTATCTAATAGTTTTTAATCAATTTGATGGAACTGTGACACTATTATCATAACCAGAGCAAAACGGATGAAATCACGCGTCGATAAACCCAATTCTCAATTCATTTGAAGATACCTCTTTATCCCTTGCAATCAAAGTAAATATCCTTGTTCACTTCTCTTTTTGAAAGCTAAACTATATCCCACTAATTATTTCCATTTATGACTCTAGCTCCTTCAATTCTATTCAAGTGGTGTCTCAACACCTCCTACAACTTTTCATGCAACCACGTTACTCACCAAATAGTAGCAAACCACAACCTTAAATACTCGCAAGTCTTCATTACAATACAAAAATTTGTTTAACCAATAATTTTTATCATATAGTTGCATCGCAATAATGATCCATCACAAACTCTTGTTACTAGCATGCTCACTAACGTTGTTCATCATAACAAAGTCAACCTTGTCATTAATATGAGACCTTAAATCCAGTCATACCAATCAAAATCAAAGGACTAACCCAATCTTTTATGCATTTTTTTACTAAAATCCCTGATTGCCTTCGCACAAGTATACTCGTTAGGACCTTCTTTATCAATAAGTCTGGCATTCCGATATCTATTCACTCCCTTAGACCTTAAGATGAAATCACCAGTCCTCATTTAGAATCCTCAAGTTACACTTCAAAACCTAAATGTATTAATACCTTACCAAAGATCCACCACTAAAATTTCCCTTATGAACAATTCTTAATCTATTCGTCCATAGTGATATGCTAGTTGGTCTCTCAAATATGAATGCAACATCAAATCTCATTATACGAGCATGTGATACAACTAATAACTCCTTAAGTAATTGGTATTTTCACTTGACAATCGACGTATCCATTTCCATATACCACTAGCATCATATCGTGAAAGTTCATTAGATCCACCACTAGAATGCAACATACCCACCAAGAGGATTGTATTCAATTAACCCGCACATTTTTTCCCCATTAACTATCTACAATACATTACCAAATTTTTTTTGGTCTCTAACCCAAAGCGATATGCACTCTATCTGAGATCGGGTTGATGACAGAAGTAACACACTCTATAACTCTAACCAAGTAAGCATCGATGCCATTGTAATGGTCGTATCATGACCCTTTTTTATATAGACTCAATTCATAAAATCGTAGTAGATATTCTGACCTCCATTGGCGCAACATTATTCTCATTATTCGCTAAGTAATCCATACATGTTATGACAACTTTACTAATTGTATTTTTCAAAGTTACAATGTTCATTATCTAGCCATTCTTTTAATCATTCAACTTTCAATTGTCAAACCACTCCATATATTGCCTATACCACACAAGTATTGATCCCATTACTAGATGACTAGCCTAAAAAAATATAATATGCTCATGAAGTCCCTTAAACATGTCACGACCCGAGTCTACACCTTGGACATGGCCGACACTCAAGAACCATTGTTGGTCCCCAAACGAACCCCCATCCTGGCTGACTACAAGCAGAAGACTAACTTAAGCATGCAAAAGCTTAAAAACTGAATATAATTCATGAAACTCAAATTATTTACTCCGAATATAAATAGAATTTCAACTAGCCAACAATAGGCAACTTAAGTTTTTAAAACATTTAACAAAATAAATGAATAGACTTTTGAAGCTCTATTGTCTATCTATGAAGCCTCTAACTAACAAAGATGGAAGTTGGGACAAGACTCACAACATCCTAACAACTGATATAACTGAAAGTTCAAGTTGTGTTGACACCTAATTTTGAACCTCCACAATATAGATTAATCACCGAACTTCTTAAATTCCAAATGATTTAAAATAACTATTTTTTATAAAGTTCAAATATTTTTCAAGTTACTTTTAACTAATTTTATCATTTTTATAATTTTTAAGTAATATATATGTTTTTATATAATTTTGTATATAGTTCGTATATTTTATAAACATTTCGAAAATAATCTCAAAAATATTTTAATTTTAGTAAGTATTTCATTAAATTAGTTTAGTTTAAATTATGGTTATAATTTTGAATCATTAATTTACAATTAAGTTAATTATTTTATTTCGTTAAAATTAAGAAGCTTGTTAATTAATTAATATTAATTCGTCTTATTTAGAATTTAGCCGAGTTGGGTAATTTAACTCAATTTGATTATTTCTTAAATTCCAAAATCTAACTCATCTTTGACCTCACCTTGAACCTATTTGAGACCAAGTTTTGGGCCTAATCTTCAGCCCTGCCGGCCCAAATTCTACCCAATCCCAGCAGCCCACTAAATGAATTAACCCCCTCTTAATTCAATCAATTAACCTTGCTCAGCCTAATTCTTTTATTCTCGACCCGACCCAACCCCTTTTGCTCTCATTAGAAACCCAGAACCAGCTCGTGCAACAAAAGCCAAAAGACCCCTGTACGTCGTTCTCCTTCTTCCTCAACGCGAACCAGCAACAGCACAGCAGTGCGACCCAAACCCAGAATCGACCCGAAAGTCACGATCCAGTCAGAAAAATCGAGCAGCCCGTGTTGTCCTGTCTCTCTCATTATCCATTTGTACGAGAATATTCTCGAATCTTCCGCGTGTCCCCATCTCCTTCCTCGCTTGTCCTTTGCTCAAATCAAGCGGCTCTCCTCTTGTTTCCTGTACAAGATTCGTACAAAATTTCAATAGCAACCTTATCTCTTAGGGAAATTCAAATTTCGAATTTGAATTCACCCAAAATCCCTCCCATTTCTCCCCTTTTTTTAGCCCTCACCCTCCTCTATAAATAGTCTCCTCTTCTTCATCGTTTAGGGCATCTCCAATCTAAACATCAAATTTGGAGCACTATTTTTGGTGTAATCAATTTCAACCCACTGCATCAAATTTTACATAAAAAAGAATTTTTTTTTCTCTTCATTATTATATTATTATTTCTTATTTAATAAAATAATTTTTTTCTAAACATTCACCATCAATTCATATTTTAATAGTATTGATGAATCCAGAAAGAATGTATCAGATTATTAAGTTATTGTTGTAATTTTTTTAAATTATTATGTTTTGTTGTACCTTTTAAAATTAGTATGTATTTTATATTTCAATTTTGATGAATGTCAATTACTATTTTGTTGAATGTTTATTATTTTCGGTTATTTTTAAGTACATTCTATTATTTGTTTAAAAATTTATATGTTTGCATTTTTAATTTTTGTAAAGGTTAATTGTAGTTATATCCAATTATAACTTATAGTAGAATTAACATAAATTTAATTTTTTTTAAAAGTCATATATAGAAAAATTAATTAATAAATAAGCTAACTTTTATATCTAAAATTAATATTATAAAAATATTACATAAAAAATAATTAAAACATACAATTTATATTATGTTTAATTAAAAGATTGTATAGTGAAATAATATTATAATATTCAAAAAATGACTTGGTGTGATGAATAGTGTGTAACACTATTCACACACCAAATTTGGTGTAAAAAATGGTGTGGATTGGGCTCAAAACACCAAATATAGGATTTGGTGTAAAAAATGGTGTTGGGTAGGAAATGGTCTTAGGATTGGGAAAATATAGAAGTCATCTGCCATTAGACACGAAATTACAGTAAGAATTGCTAGCTATACAATTATAGATAAACGCTTAAGGAATACGTCTTTAAATCATAGAGAGTAAGAGTTCAGGCTTTTGCTCGTTTCTTTGTCCACGAAAGTTTACCGAAATCGTGGCTTGTGGTTTTGGAAGGCTCCTGTCTAGCTCGTTTATTCCAAGCTCGATGCTCACAGAAAGGTAACGCCTTTCTCCTTTTCAATATTTTCTTCACCTTTGCTATTTCAATATAACATTAATAGTTGTGGTTGTTGACTGTTGTCGAGTTTGGTAGCCTGAATATACTTTGTTGACGGTTGTCGAATTTGGTAACCTGAATATGCTATGTGTCTGTTCTTAATCGATTTCTAACTTCATGCCTTGGTAGAGTCAAGCATCAGTAAGATATTTTGGATGTTACATATTGATGATTTTGTATCTCTACGGTTAGTTGAATCTCGGTTTGAGTTTGCTTTAGATTAGTCCTTTTGTCTTCGTTCAGTTTCAATGTTGAATGTGTTGGCTATCCAAACCTGTTTTCATCACTGTTTACTTGTGTTTTAGTTGCCTTCGTTGTCGTTTTGATCATGTGTTAGCAGATTCTCGTCAGCGTTATAACACCACTCGAGATTCATAACTATTCTTGTGCAGCTGGAATTTTGTCTATGTCTCTTTTGACTTTAATTTATGATATTGTGCTTATAGTTCCTCTATTGAAGTGCTTTGGTTTAGCTAAAATTAATCTCACTGCCTAGATATTAAAATAGCCCTCTCATCCTTGTCAGGCCTAAGGTATCTATTAGGAGTTAGCATGTTCTTAAATTCAGTCATTTAGTTGGTTTTATTGCCATACAGTGTCATTGTGTTTGTTTATACCTGCTTGTGCTTGTATCCGACATGTTAGCTTGAGTCATAATGTTTTCACATTTAGTCATTCATAGTCTTTTTCTTTTCTTTTGCTTGTAATGATCTGGTATGATAATGTTGATTGTTGGTTATGTATTCCTTATAGTACAATATGTTCTTATTCTCCCTCTTATTATGACCCCTTAAATTTTATTACTTATGCATGCTGCTGTTAAGTAGCAAAATTTTGATTGTTGATCCTTGTCATTTGTTAAGTTAGTCCATTTTGGTTTTTCTAAAAAATCGTTTGTTATCTTAGTCTAATGGTTGGGTTTGGTTGCATCTTAGTTTCGATTAGCCTCTATTTCAATTAAGTTTTGTTTCGTTTGTTTTATTTGATCCATATGCTAATTTTGCCTTCTTGCTTTTGTTGTATGAACCTTTCTGAGTCCATGGGAAGCTCTTTCTCTCTTGCATCTTCGAGATGAGACATAGAGGATCAATTTCCCTCCATCGAGTCAGCCTTAAGCGAATTTCAAATAACCAAGTTTACAAGGACTAAAAGATTGGTTGCAAGCTTTAAAAAGCCCAAAAAAGAGTTGTATACCTCTTCTATACAGCGGTATACACTGGTATACAGATATTGTATACATGATATACAGGCCGAAATACAAAAATACAAAGCGAAAAATGCAAAATACAGGGGTACAGGTCAAAAGGCTGATATACAGGAACAATGCAAAAATATGAATCCAAAATACAGCCCGTACACACTGGTGTACACTCAGGGGTCATTTGGTAGAGTGTATAAGAATAATGCAAAATAGGGTGCATTAGTAATGCTTGTATTAGTAGGACTTGCATTAGTAGTGCTTGCATTGGTAATGCTTGCATTAGTTATGTAAGCATTATTTCTTATACACTGTTTGATTTGTTGTATTAGAAATAACAAATCTTGCATAATTTCTATCATATGTTTGCAAAAATACCCTCACACTTTATTTATTTTTACACTTCCTTGCAACAAAGTTCTTTGCTAAAACATCATTAACTCCTCTTCTTCTTCTTCTTCTTTTAAAAATAATATTAAATAGTTGTATTATTTGATTCAAAATATTTTTGTGAAAAGTTGGCAAATAATTTTTTTTATCAAATTTATCGCCACAATAGTAAATTTTTTTATTAAATAATGTTGAAATTACATTATTTAAATAAAAAAAAAAAAGAATACTTAAGAGGCCATAAAGTCTATTAAAACACCAACAAATTAAAAGACATTGAAAAACAAATAAAAATAAAAATAAAAACATATGACAAGAAAGAAAATGAAAAGAAGAGAAAATGTGAGGAAATGTTTTAAAAAAGCTTTGAGGGTAGTTTTATAACTATTTAATCTAATGCAAGTGTTAAATGCTATGTATTACTAATACCTAGAATTACTTGGTATTAGTAATACACAATAGAGTGTATAACTAATGCAAGCACTAATTAACATGGCAAGAAAAAGTGTACCAAACAAGGTACTACTAATACATACATCTAATGTATGCATTATATTTTCTAATGCACTCTAACAAACGACCCCTCAGTGTATACAAATTCTCAAAGGCAAATACGGGCCAAAGCTCAAAAGACAACTCTGGCAGGTTGAAAATAGGTCAAATGGGCTGAAATTATAGCTGGCCCATTTCTTAGAATTAGTACAGGTGGGCCAAAGCCCAATTTAATTGGACTTGGGCAAAAAGGCCCAAGTATAATTATTTATTTCCCTCTATTATTATTTATATTGTATTGATCAACTAACTTTGATTTGTTTTATTTGTAGTTTAATTTAATTAAGTTCCCCGGGATTATTGAAGTGTCTAGTATTTAGTTATATTTAGTTACCTATGAACTATTTCCCTTAGAAAATTCCCTTTAGCTTATTCCCTTAAATAAAAATGGGTTTTCTTATTTAATCAATTCAAATTAGTCAAATGTTTAGTCAAATTGCTGGTCAATCACAAGTTAGCAGACATTTCGAGAGGCAAATACCTTCTTGGAATGTAAATTGAACCTCGAACCCCTTTAAATTTCAAATGATTTTTGTCTGTTTAAATTTTTTGAAAAAAATTATAAGTTTTCTTAATTTCTATTAAAAATTAAGTGGTGACTCTATTTGGAAAATCGATTTCTCTTCAAGTCATAAGTTAAGTCGATTTTTCGAAACAAGTCCATTTTTATTTTTATTTTTTCAAGTAAAACAAGTAGAACCTTTCAGAAGCAAGGAGGCTCACCATAGCTAACTCAAACTGCATATGGTATCAACAAAACACTTGTTGATGATCATGAGTACATGTATCTGCATCATGAAACGATGCATGTCAAATGGCTCAGTACATGGAATGTACAAACATGTAAGATGAATTCTAAAGAATAAACATAAGCTTGAACTGGTGGAAAAGAAACATACTTACCTCTTCTCAACTCACTCAACTAAACTCAACTCAAGAATAAGATACTCAACTCAAAGATAAGATATTCAACTCAGTAAAATAAGGCTCAACTCAACAATAAGATATTCAACTCAGTGAAATAAGACTCAACTCAATTATCAGATACTCAAATCTGGGTACTCAACTCTGGATACTTAACTCTGTATACTCAACTCAATATAAAGCAAAAATATAGATGCAATATATGGAAAGCTTTTAAAACAGTAGAAAGCAACTCAATGTATTGAAAAATACAATAGTAACT
This sequence comes from Solanum pinnatisectum, assembly GCA_035578085.1. Taxonomy (NCBI): domain Eukaryota; kingdom Viridiplantae; phylum Streptophyta; class Magnoliopsida; order Solanales; family Solanaceae; genus Solanum; species Solanum pinnatisectum. The sequence goes on along the minus strand of CM069084.1, from coordinate 17,434,309 downwards.
CAGTTTGTATGCAATGATACAATATAACATCTGTTTGTATATGAAAATACAAAATAAACTTTGTGTATATAAGAATACTAAATATCTCTGTGGGATTTTCTCTAACTGACAACCATCACTTATAAGCTATGTGATGATACGGTGTGTTGCCTCACGCTGTCAGGGCCATCCTATACCTTGTCGGGGGTATAAAACCTAACTACTAAGGGTATCCACTAGTCTATGCTAAAAAGCACTAATGAATCATCTAAAAAATATGACCCTTTTCCACCGATGGTGGCTACACGGTTTATGGGGCTGTGAGTTGTCTGAAACCTCCCCATATCAGTGCTCAATACTACTCCCAAAATATAACTAGCTCATATGCTTAAAAACATAACTCCTTCTGTGGTTTGAGATAATTACTCAAAAACTAGCTCAAAGGCTCTCTAGAAAATCATTGTTTCCTCTCTTGCTTAGATGTGAAAGCATTTACTCTTTACCGAAAAACTAGCTTAAAAGCTCTGTTGAAAATCGGTGTTTCCTTTTTTGTTTGAATGTGAAAACATTTACTCTTTGGGAATACATAGTACCCATATACTTGAAGAAATGAACTTCACTCTTTACTCTTTACTCAACTCAAAACTCAAGTCTTAAAACAAGTTTTAGGCATTTGCAAAAGACTTTTTAAAATAGAGTTCATGCCGAATTATGGATGTGAACGACTCAATTCAAGGTTTTCAATAACCATAGATGGAATTCAATACTTGGAACTCAAGAACTTCAATAATAATACTCATTTCAAGAATGCTCAACTCAGATGGTTCATGCTGAATTATGAACATGAACTACTCAACTCAAGGACTCAAAGATACTTCTCAACTCAAGACTGCTCGATTTATAGGGTTCATGCGGAGTTATTGCATGAACTACTCAACTCAAGGACTTCATAGTTAAGATGTAATAGTCTCATGATTAGGAATATAATCTCAAAAAGGGTTATGAACTCAATACTCAAGACTTTGAACTTGAAGATACTACTCCTCTCAAAGATACTAAAATTATGGAGTTCATGCGAAATTTATGAGTATGAACGACTCAACTCAAGGGTCTCCACAACAATATGGAACTCATGTATACGACTCTTCTCATTCTCATACTTACTTTCTTAAAACATAGTTCAAATCGATAGTTCATCTCAAAGGATTCACAATTGAACTTAAAAGCTTTCTTGAACTCTACTCTTAACTCTCTCTTGAATGTGAATTATGAAAAATTCAAGAGTTATGGTTCATGATATGAAGGATCTTTTGATGATAAAGTAGACTCATGAATACATTCTCCTCATTCTCATACTCACTTGCTCGAGCCTTGAAACAAGTTATTAGAAATTGTAGAAGACTCCTCAAAAAGACTCTAAGGGACTTTCTCAAAATGTTCAGAAGAACTCTCAAAACTTAACTCTTAGCTCTACCTTGAATTTGAATTATGAATTCAAGGTTATGATTTGTGATGGGAAAGATATCGTGATGATTAAAAGTGTTTTAGATAGTTAATCATGAGAAACAATTGAAAAACACTATCTGGAGAGCAAGTCCGCGATGCATATATGAATTATAATGTTTGGTCGAAATAATTTTTGAAAAAGTGGAATCTGTGATCTCTCTGCGACGCGGAGAGTAAAATTTCACTTCTAAGGAATAGGTCTGCGTCGCGGACCAGGTTCCTATTTTCTGTCCGACTTTTTCTTCCTCATTTTCTAACCCCAATTCGCCTAGATTCTATTCATGTTCTCAACTTCTCTTTAGATTCAGATACCTAAGATATGTACACAAGAATCTAATCAAACAAAACTCTAAAATCGACACGATTTCCTCAAGAACTTATCAATCTCATCTTAACTCACGAACAAAAGCCAATTTCAAGAACATAATTCAAGAACATCAAACCTTCAACTTTCTAGAACGGATTTAACTTTGAAATTAACATGATTGATACGTGAGTGAACGAACCCAACACTATGGAAGCTTACATACTTCTTAGGGATCAAACCCATGGCGAAAATTCGTAACGATTCTCAAGAATCTCGACGAACGCCTTGATCTTTTCCTCTTTTCTCCTCATTTCTCTTCTTTTCTCTTCTTGAACTCTCAACTAAAACCCTAGGCGTATATTAGGATTATAAAACTGAACCTAATCAGATTAGACCCCTAAAACTTTACTAAAAATGAATTAAATCTAATTGGGTAAGGAAAAGACCAAAATACCCCTTACTATTTTCGAGTAACTTTCCTTATTTGGACAGTCCGAGTTCAAATAGGCATATATCCCTCATACGAGCTCAAAATTTAGCAAAATTGGTGATGTTGGAAAGATAATTCAAAGACCTTTAATTTGATATATTATAACTCACCTAACTCATCATGTACTGAAGGTTATGGTCGTTTGAAGTTGACCAAAACTTAAAGGAACTTAGGATTGATTCGAATGAACACTCTTTAGTTCTTTTTGAACTCAAGGTGCTACATCTAGTGACCCTAACACTCAAGAAATTTTAAATTCCTCGGTAAAATCCTACTCACAAAGAAGGATGGCTCGAGTCTTAGCTCAAAAAATTTCTGGGGTGTTACAAAACCACTGTTCAACCTAATCGTTTATTTATCCTCAAAGTGCATCACCAAACCATAACCTCACACAATTTCTTCAAATCGCTAAACATTCTAAATCTGACCACACATCCTTTCCAAAAGTATATCACTTTCGACCTTAGTACCAAATCTAACATCCAAGCCATACACGACATCAACTACTCACATGAGGAACTACGCACGAGTCATCACATAAGTGAAAGAGAATGAAATGAAGTGATAAAAAATAGAACGGGCAAAGGATGCACGATAGAGATTCAAGGAGTGAAGATTTTTCATAAAAGTCACCATAGCCTCTCAAAGATAAGTACAGACGTCTCTGTACCGATCCTCTAGACTCTACTTCGACTCAGCTTGTATACACGTGAGACCTATGAACCTGGGGTTCTTGTACCATTTTGTCACGATCCAAAAATAGACGTGATGGCACTCGTCTTATCCCACCAAAACAAGTCAACCTAATAGCCAACTAATATCGTGAATGCGGAAGTAAAAACAAGAAAAATGGACTAACACCATCTACTAATACGGAAATCATAATCAACTCAAAATAAAACCCCAAAAACTGGTAGTCACGTGTACAAGCCTCTAAAGTATTACAATTGAATCGAAAGAAAGATAAAAGTTTCAAATGTCATTGTTTCTAGAATAAAACAAGATCATAAACAAGAGTAAGAAGATTCGCTAACATGACAAACAACTACCTGAATAATTTCTAGAAAGCCTCAGAAATGAAGAGAATAGAAAGTATCACGAAGATCTGGGCTCATAACCTACAAAAATGCAGAAGTAAGGGGTGAGTACCAAACCACACGGTACTCAACAAGTATACTTATAAACACAAGCTAAGGGAATAGAAATACGGGTACTCCTTACACCCTATCTGAACCTCCACAACTACAACCTGCATAAAACCAACCCAACCTAATAGTGCACAATTAACATAGCACACAACTCAATAACAAAACTCTAACAATTACATATCCTCAACAACAGACTCAATATTCATCAACCACAACTTCCACAGAAAGGTACTCACAAGATCAGCAACACACAAGATTAAGTTCATCAATAATAAAGATGTGCAATGCAATGAAATGCCATGTCAAGTATAGTGATGCGTGTTTGACCTAACGATACACACTCGTTGTCTCTCAGTCCGGGATCTATAGGGGACAAATCTGTCCATGCATCTGTTGCGGCGTGCGACACGACCCTCAATAATATGTATCCGTTGCGGCTTGCGACACATTCCTTAATAAAAGAATTTGTCGCGGCTTGCTATATGTCCCTCGAAATATAGTATCCGTCGCGGCGTGCGACACATCCCTCAAAATGGTACATCCTCTTTAATTTCTTATTCTTCCTTAATTCACATTACACTTATCACAACCATTTCTCAAAACCAATGCAAATGACATATTCATATATAATGAAGAGATGGCCATTTTCATAATAATGCACAATTCACAACAACACAATCGTGATACAACATCAAGAATGAGTCAATAAGCTTTTCAAACCATTCTCAACACATCACACACCAACAATTAATCACATTCCCTTTTATTATCCCTTTTTCATCATTAGAATTATTCAATATGCACAAGTCAACCATCACCAAGTCCCATTTCTCCCCAACACTTACCACAAGGAAATACATGATTTCATACAATTAACAAGGGTTTATAAATCCACTTGCCTCAAATAATCAAACAATCCCTCCGAGACTTGAGCCTTCCCTTTTCGTTGCACTTCCAACTCAAAGCAATCTATTCACATTAATAATCACAATAAGATTTCGAAAGTAACAACACTCATATTACTATAGGTCTAGTATAGACCCAAAAACCCACTCAATTTATAATCAAGTTCCTATTTTTTATGTCAATTCTCATACTCCCTCCGTCCCATTTTATGTGACGTAGTTTGACTCGGTACGGAGTTTAAGAAAGAAAGAAAGACTTTTAAAACTTGTGGTCCAAAATAAATGATAGAAATTTGTGTGGCCGTAAATCATTTCATTAAGAGTAAAAAATAGACATTTTACAATCAAACTTTTACTGAATATAGAAATGTGTCATTCTTTTTTAGACTGACTAAAAGGGAAAGTAAGTCACATAAACTGGGATAGAAGGAGTATTTTTCAAGTTTCAAGCCTAGGGTAAGTTCTGATTTTTTCCAAATAACAAAACTAAAAATATACATGCAACCGTATATAAGGAACAATATATAATGCCTTAACGTAATTATCAACCATTCCACTGTATTGATTAACTTTATCATTGGCAGTCAATGGCATCCATGCATATCCAATGATGGCCACCAAACCGTACAAAAATATATATAATTACAACCCTTTGCATATTGAATTTTCAAACCTTCTTCTTTCCTTCCTTTTTTGTTTACAATTCACAATATTAATCATATATCATATATTATTGTAAGTGAAAAAATATTAACTTCAAAGTTGGATTACGATTTTATCCCTTCACTAAATTAAAATATTACTAAAAAAATTTAAATAATAATTATATGGTATTAATCCGTTATATTTCCAGATATAATTAATTCACTGAATATTTAATTTATTTTCATTCTAAAATGGAGTTTGGTAGATAAAGTGTTCCGTAACAACAAAAGAGAGTAAATTATATCCTTTAAAAACTGAAATATCCTTTAACGTGAAAGAACAAAAATGTCCTTTGAATTACCATACATCTGAATATGGCACACATATATAGATTTTAGTCAGAAACTTTACATATCCCAACTTTAACCAATGAATTCTCATAGATGTTATTTATATCATTAATTTTAATATGACTTTTATAATTCCTGACTTATTGTATACATACCAAAAATTGTTTTCAAAATCACTTTATATTAATGCATACACTTAGTTATTCCAAGGTATAATCGTTGATGGATGATTATTGGTGGATGTTATTACATTGCTCATCACAGTCACTTTATGTTAATGCATACACTTAGTTATTCTAATGTATAATTGTTGATGGATGATTGCTGATGGATGTAATTGCTCATCATATATGCAATAAAAAAGGGGTAAATTTATTTATGCTTTGTTAGTTATTGAGGAAGTTCCTCCATTCTTTTACACTGGAACTGTTTCTCTCTTTATTTTTTGTTATTTAAAAGTTTTAGAATTCATTAGCTATTTTAATATTTTTAGTCTACTCTATTTCATTTTATTTTTGAATATTTGTAGGATGAACATAATGTACATCTGAAGTTGTATAATTTATTGTGATGCTATAATAATGTAATGAATATTGATAAATTTTTATATATTCTCCTCAAACATTATGTGAGATCTTCACAACATGGAAATTTACAATTTCGTAAAACTATTTGCTATGATTGTTAGGTTGTCCATTTGATGTTAAGCTTTAATTTGGTGTTACACTCCTTCTCTTTTGATTACTTAATTTATGAATAACTAGTTATACATATTTTAATTGTATTTAAATCATTTACAAATATTTATACTGAGTAGTGTGTAATACACATATATTTTCTATTCTGAAATTCAATTTTTTTTTAAGTATATAGAAATCTTGTAATATAATAAGGGACAAACGTGCAACGCACGTTCCCAAACACTAGTAATAAAATAAGGTGACATCTAACATATACAAACAAATAGGCAGTTTGAGGCATGAAGAACTTTTACCTAATTTAAATGAGACATTACTTTGTTCTCGCCGTTGCTGCAGATATATTTCTCTCCTACCGATCTTCTTCTTTTATTTTTCTTTAGAAATAATTATGAATTAAAAAGTTAAAACCTCCATTATATCATTTTTATTTATAGGCCAAGTAAAATAACATATTAAATAAATTTAAGATTTGGCCCATTAAATATTCAAATAAATTAATTATTTAAAAGAATACACATTAATTATGTAATTGTAGTTAAATAGTTTAAAATTCTCAACTAACTTCACAAACTAATGAAATGTGACTCCGGTCAACTATTGAGAGGGGTACAACGATAATTTTATAAAAAAATCAAAAATGACCTTCCGGGTCATTACAATTAGTTTCTATGTATTTGTTACCATGCAAATTTCATCACTACAGCCAACCTAAAATTAATTAGAAACCATAAATAATGAATACAAATGAGACATTATACTTCAAAGGCCAAATACAATAAACTTTGAAGAACAATATATCTGGAAAGGTAAAGTGTTATGTAACGTTGAAACATTCTTTTTAAACAATAATGAGGACTTGAATGCTATCTAAAGTGGAAAAGGTCAATTTGAATGTTAATTAAAACACAAGAAGTTGAAGGAAAGGTAAATGGAAAAAAAATCATGAGGAAGAAGTATACCAAAGGGTGTGTGGAATCGAAAGCGTAATACTTGGATGGACTGATGATTTTTGTCCGGCCTAATTTACAACTTCAGAGTCTGTGAACACAATTTCGAAATTGTGTTCCCCTGCTCTAGGTACATTTTATTGTAATTACATTTCACACAATTTACCAACAAATGTTAAAGGTAAATAACCTAGTGTTGGTGCATTTACGTATATTTTGAACATTGAAACAAAGAAATTTACGTTGTGCGGAATCATCAACAAAATTTGAAACACCTTGGCGATGGAGAACTTTTTGGGACATTGCAGCTCTAAAAAAATTTGTTATTAATTTTGTTGAGCAATTGATTATGTTTTTGAAAATTCAAAAGCACGGATTTTCCAACATGTATGCACAAAGTCAATTTGATTTAATAGTTTTGAGAAGAGAGAGATATCTTATAACTTAGGTTCTTGATCATTTATTGTTGGAGGAGGTTTTTGAATTGAATTGGATGGTGGGAAAAAGCTCTAGCTACATATTAGGATCTTGGGTTTGGCCTAGGGTTGATGATTTTGATTGTAATCTGGTTAATTAGGTCTCGTCTATTGATCCTTGCATTGAATTGATTGTTTGTAGACCTAGAACAAGTGGAAAGAATCTGGAAAGGGAAGAATCAAGATTCTTAGGAGGATTCAAGCTTGATTTCGAGGAAGGTGATGGTTGATTCTTGTTTGTGTGATATTAATTGCTTCATTGTAATGCATGTATATATGTGAATATTGCACTATTGATCACATCTAATGAAAATGAGTATGAATGAATGATTGTATGCCATAAATCAACATTTGATTGTATGATTTTGAGAATGTACATTGTGATTGTAATTGTGTCTTGTTGAATGGATCGGGCGTTACGTTCCAACACACTAACTTGGATCGGATGTCACGTACTCACATACATATAGAAACGGGTGTCACATTCCGACACACTAATTGGGATCGGGTACCACATTCCGGTGCACTAACAGTTTGGGTATGGGTTCCATTAGAGCACTATTGAATTGTCATAATTACTTGTTAAAGAGAATGTGAAATTTTAAGTTGTTCATAATTGATAATCGATATACGTGTTATATTCTGTGCATGTCATGTTTACTATGTTGTAATGGTTTGTATATGTTTCCCTTACGGAAATAGCCGTGTGATCATACCAGTACACTGTGATTGTATACTAATATTGCACTTGCTCTTTCTTTGCTGAGTACAAGACATCTTCAGGCGGCTACTGACAGACCTCATCTAGGAGATCAGTGATCAGATCAAATTCAAGAATGAATCAGTTCTTCCAGGATGCCATGAGTTCTCCTTTTTGTTTTAGTCCACTCTTTTCGAACTAAGACTTTCTAGTTAGATATTCATATGTTTAATTGGGTTGTACCCATTTTCTTTAGACTTGTTGAACTTTAGGTGTTTTGGTACATTGACTTTCAGTTTCTAGGGAGTAATTTCGCAATGTTTGATAGTCATTGTTAGACTTTTAGAGTTTATTGGAACTCTACTTTATTTCTACATTTAAACCTGCTTCTGTATCTTTAAATGTTTAGCTCTTGGGTTAGCTGATTAGTATTAATGGTTCTGCCACCAGAGGGTGAGTGTGGGTGTCAATCACGACGGTCTGGGTCGTGACAATTTCGTTTAATCTACAAGTTTATGAAGTTCTACAAGACATTTACATGTGATACGAAAGTGATTATGATATTATGAGAACAAGAGTACCAATGGGCCAAGATTGGCAGCATCATTATGGTAACACAAATGCATTACGAATTCATGACATGTTATGCATTCTACTCCCGAGCTACAATCGGAAGGTAGGGGGCCTATTGCCTATATTTATACGTATGAGACACAAATGAGCACAGGTTGACGAATATGATGTCAGTTTGCTACCGGAAAGCACCACCATTACTAGTACTAGGATGTCTGCCATGGAGGCTATCAGAGTTTCTATTTCAAGTGGTATCTTTATTATACTTTTTATAACAGCTATTTATGATTCTATTTTCCGTCTTACATACCAGTACATTTTTATCGACTTCCCGTTGCCTGGGGACGCTGTATTTTTATTTCGTGCGTGCAGGTCCAAGTAGGGATTCTAATTGACCCCTCCACTAGGATTCGAGGTTCAACTGTGAGTTGGTAAGCTTCATCTCTTCCTAGAGCTTTCATAGAATGTTTACTTTTACTGTACATCGGGGCCTTGTCTCGACCAGTGCTTATGACACCCATAGAGGCTATTGTAGACACAATATTCTGAGTTTCTTTTTGCAACTTTCAGTTTCCAACCACATAGGCTTAGCATGTATAGATATGTATGTATGTGTGTATGTCCTCAATTGCGGCCTCAACGGCCAGCTAGTACTTTATTATGTTTGGCTTGTCTACCTTTGTTTATATAAGTTGTTGTTATTCAGGTTATGACCCTAATGGTCCAGGCTTAATATTTTAGATGTTATGCTGCCCGAACTTCTAGGCCCAGAGTTGAGTTAGTTAGTATGTTTCAGTGGCTAACTCGATCGCATAAAATATCAAGTGTCAGTCATTCACACCTCCCCTAGTTCGGAGCGTGACATATATATATATATATATATATATATATATATATATATATATATATATATATATACACACACACACAAAATATGAGAGGTGATAAATGTACTTTATTTTTAGAAGTACAAAAAAAAGCATTGTCACTTTGAATATATCACGTGACAATTTTAATACTATATCATCCTTAATTATTAAAAGTCGTCTCATTCATTAGGAAATGAATTATCATACTTAAATAAAAAAGAGAATAAAATCAATACAAAATAATAAATTATCTTTTATATTTTAATTGTATAAGTGCAATAAATATTTATTTTTTACATAGTAAACTAACAAAAGTGAATGGAGGAGTATATTTGTATGAGTGTTCAACAGTTTTTCCTTATTATAATCAAAATCAATAAATTTTGTGCAATATATCTTTTATATATATAGAGAGAGATTCTATTATTCAAAAAATACATTTCGTTATTTTATTCATTGAATCTAGATATATGTTTTTAATATTTATGTTTCTTATTTGACTCTTAATCAACTATATATATATATATATAAATATATATATATATATATATATATATATATATATATATATCACTACAACATTTAAGGCCTTTTGCCAATCCAAAAAAGTGTGGCCTAAAATAACAAAAAGTGTAGCCTTTTATCTAAGGCCACACTTTTGGACTTAGGCAACACTTTAAGGGGGGTGACCTAAACAAGCATAACATTTAACCTAAGGCCACGCTTTTCAAGTGTTGCCTTCTCAGCCACGCCTAATAAGTGTGGCCTATACTATACAAAGGCCACACTTTTAGCACGTGATATGGCGACACTTTTAATGACCTTTAACTACACTTTGAAGTGTTGCCTTTTCTGCCTCATAGGCCACACTTCAGAAACGTATCATTTGTTACATCCTCTAAAGCAACATTTATAAAGTGTTGCCTTAACTAATGTACGTGCCAAAATTTAGGATCAATGATCCACATAATTGATGTCTATATACTCACAAATTACATCTAGATGATCGCAAGAACTAATTACCTAATTAATAACTCAAAAATAATAATTTAAAAATATTCATATTTGCATTAAACTTTGAGAAAGCAACCTCTTACTACACAATAATAAAACAATATTTCAAGATGTGCACAGGTAATGAATTCCACAAAATCACAAGTAAATTTGAACGTAATTGTTCAAAAAGATTTCATGATAAACTTCAATCAATTGTATTGACTTGTGACCACCATTTAAAATTGCATCACCCACATTATCTTACACATTCAAAATGAAATTAAAAATTAGAAAAAAAATCAATATATAGTATGTATTCATGCAAATGTACAGGTTATTTCAGTTGCTATAAAATTATTTCAAGTCCTGCATAAGATTTTATTCCCAGAAGAGACACAAAAAAAAAATTATTCTCCAAAAGGCTACCAACAACAAAGCTAAAATCATTTTGATCGGTAGGGTACCGAACAACATAGAAATATTGAAATCAAATGTCAATAAAAGACAAACTATATGCAAGCTTCATATTACCATGGAACACGAATATCACTTGCATGTTCGATTTTAGTCTTTTTATCCATAGACAATATATATCTAAACAAAAATATTAGGGTAAAACTTCTTATTACCACACAACAACAAAAATCTACCTACATGATCTCACACAACAACTTTTGTTTTGTATATTTTTTCCTAAATATATACTTGGATTAAAATTTAAGTACACATTCACATGACCTCAAATCAAAGGTGTACGAACTCTTCACTTTTGATGCTACATTCGTGTCGAATTCTACAAAAATACACTACCTTGAAAAATTCGACAAGAATCTATTCACATTTTTTAAAAGTCCGAGTATCCACTACAAGAAATCATACTTTTAGTGGCAATATATATATATTGAGTGTGGATCTAACAATCGAAATTTTATCTTGAAATGATTTTTAAAATTTAATTAAAAGATTAAAGTTTAAAATTTGAATTATACTGAATAGTTTTTGAGATGATTACAATGTTTCCACTTTGTCTTGATTGTAAGAGTTTTAAAACTTCAATTTTATTAAACTACAAGATAAGGATAGGTAAAGATGGATAAGATTTAAAATTTGAATTTAATGCTACCTCCGTCTCAGTTTATGTGACAATTTTCGGATTTTGAGATTCAAACAAGTTTATCTTTGACCGTAATTTTTCATAGATCCTTTTAACATTTTCAATTATTAATTATTGTGACCTATAGTACTTTTTACATATTTTACAAATATTTAAATTTCATTTCAAAAAAAATTGAAGAGTTCATACGCAAATTTTCGGTCAAAGTTAAATTGTTTGACTCTCGAAAAATAGAAAGTGTCACATAAATTGGGGCAAAGGGAGTACTTATAATTTTGAAGATGGTTATAATTTTTCCACTTTATCGTAATTGTAGGAGTTTTAAACTACGAAGTATCTTTTTTAAAAAAGAGTTATTCTAATCAAATATAAATAAAGATAAAATTAATTTTAAGATTTAACATATTTTAGAAACCAAGAAGTTTATGGTATAATTACTATTATGACCAAAGAGTCGATCCATATTAAAAAAATCCTATGAAGTGTAAGATAAAGCAAACGTGGTCTTGGAACCTTATTGCACCAAAAAGGTATATGTGCCATGTGTGGTATTACAAAAATTAAGTTGTATATTAATAATGAGGTAAATTGCCCGCGCTTCACGCAAAGTTAACTATCCCAGTCATTAATTTTGTTGCACAGTTGATTATGTTTTTGAAAATTCAAAAGCACGGGTTTTCTAACATGTAGGCACAATGTCAATTTGATTTAATAGTTTTGAGAAGAGAGAGATATCTTATAACTTCGACTTTATTCTAACTTGCAACATAAGTCTGCTTAAATTATGTCTACAAAGTTATCCAACTACGAGTTTGTGTTGGCGTTGTCTCTCTAAGTGGAGACATAAGAGAATTGTCATTTCATTTTTATTCCATGCCTTTAGCATCTGCACACAATCTATTTCATTATCATTATAAAAGTGAGGGGTTCGTCTCATCCTAATAACTCCCTCTTGTCGTATCATATAACATTCATGTGGAATTCAAATAATAAAAAGAATCAACAAATGTTGTCTTAGTAGATGGATTTGATTGTAAGTTCACACAATCTAGCACAAGAATAGGGAACTAAATAATTATTGAAATAGTGAATTAATTATTTTCACTGTTACGTCAACTTGTAAGCTAGCCCATTCGTTTTGAAAGAGTGAAATTCATCTTACTACTACGTGTTCATAGTAATGACAATTGTGTTATCGAATGCATCCTTAAAGTTTATCATACTACATTGCTAACTTTGGGGCAACCAAGATCCATGTTTGTTGCCCAAAAAACTCATTCTAGCGCCAGTTTACGGAGGATAAGAGTTCCCCATGGCACTGTGTCCGTGAACACTCCGATTTAAACGTCCCAACCGGGAAATTTCATAAATCTACAAATTTAAACACTCAAACGAAGATGCGATATTACTAATTTCACAAAGACTGCATAAAAGTCTTACAGTGAAAAGATGATGAACTCTATTTTCTTATCGTAAAAAAACATCTAATAAAGAACCTACTTGTACAGTTGTACTGTATGCAGTTTTTAATGCAACGACCTAAGGAACTACTAATAGTAAATTCCAGTTGAGAATGTATTTGATTGCTCCAGCCAATGAATTCCACTTGCTCTAGGTAAGCCCTGCAATGCAGAAAGTTTTTTAAAAAAAATATGACAGAGTCAGATGAAGAAAAGAAACAGGGCAACGTTAAATTTTCACCTGCACTTGTGATTCGTTGACAAAGTGCACCAAATTTCTTGAGGATGGATAAGTTATATACCTGGCCGCATGACGCCAATTTGGCCCCATTGCCTGATATCTGTTTAGTGCATTCTTGGCTTTTCAAGTCCTATCTCATTCCTCCCTTTCTATTACTTGGGGTAGTTCCAACGTACCTACGCATTTTAATTTTGAGGTTCCACATTGTTCGGCATTTCTAGTTCCTCGTATATCTCAGCTCATATGACAACCACTATGTCGTTGCCTTTCATTTGTTATCTTCTTTGTCCTTCTCCAATTAGTGTCTACCTCAATGTTCCCACGTTTTACAAACCCCACAGATACAAAGTACGTCAATCCTGAACAAAGTCACGCGAAGAAATCAATGTGATCAAGATATTCCATATGTACTTCACAATATAACTTTCCACCAGGCAATAGCTGATAGTCACATAACCAACAAAGGATACCTAACATAGCTTGATGCACATCGTTTACATCCCTTCTGATGAAATAAAATAAATTTAGGAGCAGTCAAGGTAAAATTGTAGCAACAATTTGAGTACATGGAACGACATATGGGTTATAAAAAGCCAACTATTCAGCTGCTTATTTACTTGTTATTTCCTTTCAATACCTCACTGGTGAATATTTAATTTTTGAGCGACCTCTTTATGATTTCTACTCCTATTCCACCAATAAATCAGGCTTACAGGTTCAATCGGGAGAACACCACAAGCTCGGAAGCCACCAATATAGCTCTGCTCAAAGCATTAGTCTCACATTGTATTGAATTATACCTCTGTTACCATGTTCCTTGAACTCGCCGTGCTACTACTGTGGGCCTTTGTTTGTCTTTCTGGTATGTCCTTTCAATTTCGCGTGCGACAGTATCTGGCAAGAAATCACCAATTAAAGTCAGTAACCCAACGTCTAACTCATCAGGAAGCCAACTTTAATATATCATACAATGGATTTACTCAGTTGCCTATTGCATTCTTACCGTCACCTATTGCAAGTGGCACGACTTCTTGTATAGTGTAACATGTGGTTCAGTACCTGCAACATTAAATGATAAGAAAGTCTTTTTTTAGTGTTGGTAAAGCAAAATACATGGAGAGTTTATAAGAATTAAACACGGTATCATTCCTTAGGAAGGGCCCGAGAATTGTTGGAAGCAATAGATTAGATTGGTAAATCAAGATGCCTGAAGAGTTATAGAAATTTCAAGCGGGGACTTCCTTAGAAATGGAGTGAGAATTGTTGGAAGCAGTAGCTTATACTACTGAATCAAAACACCTGGAGATTTATTAGGAATTTCAAATGGCATCATTCCTAAGAGAGAGCGCGAAACCTGAAGAGTTAAGATTGGCAAATGAAAATACCTGGAGAGTGCATAGAAGTTTCAAGTGGCTTAGTTCTTTACGCATGCATGAAAATTTAGTTCCTTAGGCAGGCGTGAAAATTCAAGTGGCATCGTTCTGTAGACAGGGCGTGAGAATTGTCGGGAGCAATAGATCAGATAGTAACTTTAAAAACCTGGAGAGTTCATACAAATTCCAAGTAGCTTAGTTCCATAGAAAGGCGTGAGAATTGTTGTAAACAATAGATTAGATTGGTAAATAAAAAGACATGGAGAGATCATAGTAATTTCACATGGCGTGGTGAACAACTTCCTTGGCGGGGCAAGAGAAATAGTAGGGCAGTAGGTTGTATGATTTCGGACTGGTTTGTTATACAGGTTTGAAGACATGGATTCAGAACTGAACAGGGCATAAGTATTTCTAGCGGAGTTGGGTCAACTGCATATAGAGGAGTGAGGGTTCAAAAGGGTTTGACAAAGCGGATGCTGAGGAAGAAGCTATGAAGACATTGTTTCTGTTTTGAGTGCAGCCGTTTCAGTGTTACCGTGGCATTTCTGTTTTGAGTGGCGGCGTTTCGGTGTTGAGATCCAGGCAATGAGTAAAGAGAGAACTCTTGTTCATTTCTAGAATGAACAAAAATTTTAAAGAAAAAGTTATTAGTTTCTGTGGATTTGTTACCATGCAACTTTCATCACTACAACCAACCTAAAATTAATAAGAAACCATAAATACTGAATACAAACGAGACATTATATTTCAAAAGGCCAAATACAATAAACTTTGAAGAACAATATATCTGAAAAGGTAAATTGTTATGTAACGTTGAAGCATTCTTTTTAAACAACAATGAGGACTTGAATGTTATCTAAAGCAGAAAAAGTCAATTTGAATGTTAATTAAAACACAAGAAGTTGAAGGAAAGGTAAATGGAAAAAAATCACGAGGAAGAAGTATACCAAAGGGTGTGTGGAATTGAAAGCGTAATACTTGGATGGACCAATGATTTTTGTCTGGCCTAATTTACAACTTCAGAGTCCATGAACACAATTTCGAAATTGTGTTCCCCTGCTCTAGGTACATTTTATTGTAATTACATTTCACGCAATCTACCAACAAATGTTAAAGGTAAATAACCTAGTGTCGGTGCATTTACGTATATTTTGAACATTGAAACAAAGAAATTTACCTTGTGCGGAATCATCAACAAAATTTGAAACACCTTGGCGATGGAGAACTTTTTGGGACATTGCAACTCTAAAAAAATTTATACTCTACTCTGATTAATCAATTTGGTTCCCCATCTAATCAATTGTTTGGAGTTGTGGGTTTGTATTTGTTGAAAAGATTCAGTCAAAGTAATTTATACGTAGTGCTGCTCTGTTTTGTATTGGTTGCTCTGCCCATCAATCCATGTGTTCTGCGAGAGAGAAGCGAAAAAGTGGCAAAATTGTGAGGAGTGACAAAAGAGAAGGATATTAAGAGGGCTTAAAGGAAGCAATCATTGTGTTTTTAAGTAAAAAAGACGACTGTAGTAAAAATTTTTAAGGGAAACAATAATTCCTGATCAGTGAAGACTGCTTTACTTCCCATACGAACAGTGGTGTGTAAGTGTGCAGAAGAAGGCGGAAGAGAGTGGAGCTTGGTGAGCAGAAGACGCAGCGATTATAGAGTGTAGTGTGGAGACGAAGAACAGTCGTGTGTGTGTGTGTGTGTGTGTGTGTGGGGGCGTTAGTTTAAAAAAAAAGTGGCTTCGGTTCAAAACACTCATATCGTTCATCAGGCTGCGTAACAGTTGGCTGGCGAAAGAACGCTATTTGGGTTGCAGTTGGGTTTGATGTGCGCGTTCTTATTGTAGGGGAAGGGCACTTTTGGAATATATTAAAATAAAAGGATTTTCTGATTTGAGGTGGTGTCACGTATGCGGCCATAAGATTCTCCTTTATATACTAGATGGGCGAGGTCCGTGCAAATTTAAATATATTTTCAGAATTTAGTTAATTTTAAGGTATTTGGTGTAGTCGTATAGTGGTGAAGCTCTGAATGATAGATCAAAATTATTTTTAAAAAATAAAACATAAACCTAAAATTGTATTGTTTATATCCTACAATGCTAATATATTGCATCAGGGTGCATGTATGTAGATGACACCTTTAAAATTGATATACTTGTTGAAGATGCAACAAAACTAATATACACATTTGTAGGTACATTATTGGCAAAGTATGAATAACAAAGTACTTTACTTTTCACTATAGAATGCCTTTATCAATATATAGGCATTTCACATATCAAAATAAAATAACATTTAATACACAAATCTCACAAGATCGTTAAAGTTCTATAGTTAACCGTCTTCGTATTTCCTCGGAACATACTTATGTAAATCCATCAGTAATAAGAAAAAGTAGACGAAATATATAGTAGAAGAGAAAATATAAATAAACCATGAACAAAGAGAAGAAACTAAAATTGTTAATAAAAATTCCACAAGTATTGGACGATCCTATGAGTATTAAACCAAGAAATATTCACTCTGATTTGCCCTGTCGGAAGCTCTTGGATATAGGTCTTCTATGGACGTTTTATTGTTCTTCTTTGATTCTCCGAATAACTGTTATATATGGACATTCAAAGTAACAAATTTATTGTAACTGTTGATTAGATAAGTGTGAACTCATCGTAAAACTTAAGTCTCACCATATATATCCACTATATCAAAAATAGTATTTATCACTTTTTCGCATATCAAGAGAAGACCAAAAAAATTCTTTTTTATCCTCAACCCTAACCTATTCCCTAAATAATTTTCCAAAATTAAAGAACTTTCTTCCACCAAACTATGATTACTCGTAGACTTTGAAATTACATAAATTGCAAGTACTACTAAACAATACAACAACAAATAGAATAAGGGTCACAGACAAAGCTTATATTCCCCCACAATTCACTTTCTATGATGTAGTTACTATTTGGAGAGTTAAAATGCATTTTTTGTACATGACTTTGTCAAATCCATTAAAAATATTTTGAGTTGTTAACTAAGGTAACTTGTAGTAGTACTTTTTATTTAGTTTTTAAATATGTACATTATTCGTATTATGAATCAGGCCACATACAATGAAATGTAGAGAGTAGTTCTTTGGAGATTGAAAAAGATAAAATTGCCCACCTGAAATATAAAAAGGAAGAATATCATCCAGAGCTTCTATTTCTTGTATGGCTCGATCATTTGCTGAAACAATAATTGGATGATTCTTGTCTCCTTTCACTTTATCGTACTAAGAAGTATAAGCCCTTTGCAAAGAAAGAAACGAAAAGTGAGTAGTCTTTGTAAGAATTCAACTATTGTTCGCAACTTATTCTGTATCTTAAGTACCTCACTGACATGTTACTCATGCGAAGCAATAGCTTTATACTTCATTCCAATCTTTACCAGGTATCTCACAAGCCTATTGAATTTAGGATATGGATATTTCTAGTAAAGGATTTTTTCACAAGTATTAATAGTTGAGAAATTTCAATCATAGTGAAAAATAACTCATGTCCATGACAGTTCACACCATATTATATGGAAGCAGGGGATCCTCTTTACCTGGCCTCTTTGGACAGTCAGAGAAAATCAATGGCGACAGCAAAGACCAATAACTTCTCAATATTGATCTTCCGATTGTGAATCCTTACAGAAATCATCAACATCGACTCCTGGCAAGAGCAAAACACATGCAAATGAGTGACTGCTAAAAGGAAGTGCACAAATATCTCTTTAAACTAAATATCAAAGTTTGCTAAAGATATGAAACGTCATTTCAATTTCTTATCTGAGTAATTAATCTTCCAAAAACCTTCACCCAAGTGCAATTCAATGGCTACTAAATCTTTAGGATTGAGACTACTGCAATATAGATTTAATTACAAACTATTATATATATTTTCATGATATTTACAACATGCTTGTGTTGTCTAGTTAAATTGTCTGCAAGCGTTGTTCTAGTATTAGCCATAATACACTAAAAATCTAACATTTATTGGGACTTTTTAGCTACATCATGACCATATCATTATTTTACAGTTGTATGATGGTGGAGTTGGAGTCCAACCAATCTTTGGCATTTTCAAAAATTATGGCATAGTGAGATGTCGAGGTACCTAAAAAAAATGTAAATATCAGTCCTATAATGAAGTTGGAAGACATGGATTCAAAGCTCAAACGCTGCACAAAAATGAAGAACTGAAACTTAAAATGGAGAAGGGATGAGAAAACATGGAGTTAGTATAAAGCTTCAAAAGAAATTGTCGCACCTCAAAATAAGCTGGTAGAAAAATTGAGGAGTAAATTAATTATGAGGATAAGACAAATGTTCTTTGTTCAAGTTCATATTTAATATTGACGTCATATTCCTAAAAACAATCCACTTAATTCATAACTAAAACTAAGCTTCATGGACAGATCCTCGTGATATACGCCCATTCACATTTTCATTTTGGTATTAACAAAATTGAGATTATAAGCATAACTAAAGTCTCATATATGTTAGATCTTACAATTCAACATTCAAGTATACCATCAACTATGGTTCTACCATGGCAACAAACTAAAACAATTTTAATTTGTTCTTTTCTCTAACACCGTGTGAGTTATTACGCCAAGCTCTTTAGATGACTCATTGACACATGTTTAGTATCATACGGCAGGCACCTCGCGCGGCCCATTTAATTTTTTTTCTCCAATATATCCTAATCAAATTATGAAGCAACGCGTTAGAACAAATAAAATATTAATGCTATTGTGGGGAAGAAAAGTTATCAGGAGGGAGTGAGAGATACTCTACCAGACAAATGAAGAACATACTATACCTGAATTTTGCAGCAGAAAGGGTGATGGTTTCATGGTGAAGTTAGCTTAACAGTGAAATTTACTTAAACGAAAGTCACTTCAACAAACTTAACTGAAAGTGGTATATCCATTTGCCTTTGAATTTGGAGAGTTGAGCTGGCCAAAAAACTGAAAAACCTGCATATCATCTTTGTTACTCCCTCCTACCTAGTTCCTATTGATTGGTCCTTCATAACGACAGAAGCTGTACAAATTGAGAATCCAAAAAACTATTCCTTTTCAGTTCAGTGACACCAAATGAGGAAGATAATTTCTGCAATTAGACAATACTCAAACGTCCAGAAATGTAAAGGTAGAAGTGGGTTTAGGTGATAACAGACTTTGCAAAAGTTGCAACATATTCACATAAATGTATTTTTCTCTCACAGTCTACTATATATCAATCCAAATTTCAGACATAGCCACTTAATTTGATGTTGATCTCGGGCACCCAGCACCAAGAAAGATGACAAAGAACTTGAGAGGAAAAATAAAATGAAAAAATGAGACTACAACAAACTGGATATTAAATACACAATCTATATGATCCACAAAATCCAACAATAATACATGACTGACACGAAAAACTAAAACAATTATCTGATGCATTAATAACTAATAAAGCTATGTAAATTCTGATGAAACAAAAAAAACAAAATCATATTTTCATCTAAATGATAGAAAACGAAAATCGCAAGAGTGACTTTTCCAGTGAGTTTATTGGAAAAACATATAGAAAACTAATCTGACGGAGACTGGAATTTTCCTAACCTATGTACCAACAAACAAAAGGAAATGGAGAAATTACTAATTAATATACATTCTTGTCTAATTAACGCGTGAATAAGAGGACGTCGTTTGAGACAGATTAAAAAGGTTAATTAACATATAAAATTATATAAAATGAGAGAACAAGACTTATTCTAATCAAACTTAACTAATATAGTGCTTGTCTTTCAAGAATAGATGCAGGTTTGCTTGTAACATACATAAATATAATCGACAACCATTTGCATTGGAACAAATTAAAGGATCACTAATCAACTCACCTTTTACAACTTTTTTGTTGGCGTGAGTAGTTCAATTGACAGCTTGACTCTTGAAGATTTAGATTCAATAACTAATGGCACTATATCCACC
Organism: Solanum pinnatisectum; assembly: GCA_035578085.1. Taxonomy (NCBI): domain Eukaryota; kingdom Viridiplantae; phylum Streptophyta; class Magnoliopsida; order Solanales; family Solanaceae; genus Solanum; species Solanum pinnatisectum. The sequence goes on along the minus strand of CM069084.1, from coordinate 17,413,524 downwards.
TTGATTGTGCTGAGCAACTTCACCTTTTAGCATTTCTCTCGCTAAAATGCTTAGTGGAAAAATATGTTCCTTTTCTATGTAGGATAGAATTGTTAGATTTGTGTGAGTTATGGTGGAGCTTATTGAGGATGACTTCCTCAGTTGAATGCAGAATAATTTATTCGACAATATCTGTTATACATGATTAATGCGTAGGAGTTGGTGCTGAAAAGGAAATGAGACATTTGTAAGATTTAAAATATCTTATAAGAAAAAGTTGGTATAAATATTTGTAGATGTTTACATGATAGCAATGATTCAACTGGCTTCTCAACTGTGGCAGAGACAACAAAAAAACCATGTATAAAAGATACTGATACATATAAATAAAGCGAACCTTGACGCAGGTTGTGTCAACTATGTCTTCTACTGTCAGGGAGAGATATTTTTCAGCTAGATCACCAGAAATAAATGTTGTTGTCAAACCACTGTCAATAATAAGATGAATTTCGAAGGTACACCTGAAATCAGTGAGTTAATACTTGAAATATTATATGTATATGGATGTGCATCTAAGTTTACAATACCACAACTTTCTACTTATCATTTACGTAAAAAAAAAAAAAAATCAAAACGATCAATTATGAACTAATTTGAATGAAACCTGAATTCTAAGTTTTTATTCAAAAATGAACAAAATACATTACTCAAAAAGCTATGCAGATTCCAAGAATTCTCTATTCTCGTTACAGCTCTAAGTTCTAAAGACTAAATAAAAGACTATTGAAAATCATATACAAAAGTTTCAATTCAACAAAATCACTAAAAATAACACCAAAGACACAAATAATTCCCAATCTAATGACTTAGAACTAATAAAATTGCTTTGAAGGTAAATGTTTTAAATTACAAACACAAAAGCACAATTCAACAAAGGTCAGAACATATTCAAAACACAGTTGAATGATGATAATGACAATAACTTACTTGGGATGCTTTTCAAACCACCCAAGCATGTTTTGGTATGCTCTTCCGAAGTTCTTACAGCCACTTCATTTTTTTTTTGTACCTCATAGACCATTCATATGCAACCCCATAAAAAATCTTCACAAGTACAACAACCTGCATTAGAAAATCATAAAAATTTCATTCATTCTCATTAGATGTAATACACAGTAGCAAACTGGCAATGCATATGCTAAGTTCTATTAAACATATTGAACAGTAAAGTTGGTAAACCATGTATCATCCGGTTCGAGTACTTCCCAATACGACATTAGAAAGTTACATACACTGCTTAGACTTCAACATGTCAAACAATTAACTCCCCTTTTCTAGGAGGAAAGAAATTTATGGAGCACCAAGGCATAACCACAAAATCATATAACTAAACTTGATAGTCAAATATAACTCAGAACATTTACTAAAAATAATTATCTTGAATAACATCGTTTACCTTCTTTCTATTGTTCCAGGTGTTGCTTCTCTTTTGATTTCTTCGTTCTTTTAAGTGTCTTGTTTCACCAATGAAACAAAATAAGAGCAACATATGAATTGCTTATTTTTAACAGGCATCCTAAAGCAAGAGGTAGATTAGCAAGAGAGGAAGAGAAACTTACAATTGAAGTTTGCTAGAGAAAACCAATAGTTACGAGTTTACATGACAAATCAATGAGCGTCCCAAGTAGGAAGCCGGCAGAGACACTTCAAAATTTGGTGTCATTTATGTTAAGACCTTGTATCAATGGTCAGCACTTGAGTCTGAATTTTGAAACTTGCACTCCACGTATGATTCAAAACTAAAGATTAGGAATTTAGTACAATGAGATTTGATTGCAATATTTATTGCAAAATAATAGCACGATAGAAGCTCGGTGTAGCATGACAATAGAATTAAAGTTAAAAAAAAAAAGAGAATAATAAAGTGGACTATAGAATGCACATTGAAATGAGATTATGTATTTCCTATTCCACCTTGTAAGCATTAATGGTGTTCTAAACGTGGATATAATGTGGCACACAACTGTTTATTGGGAAAAACAACACATACAGGTGTTAAATGGTGGGTAAAATAGGCCCGGAAAAGGCATAAAAACCCCCTTTATTAAGCCAAACATGCTGCATGCCAAAAATATTCTCACATTTCAAGTAGACAGAAGGCTGAGAAATCCATATATGTCCACTCCCTAATAACATCTCTTAATCAGAAAAATAGAGTAAAAATCATATATCTATCCTAGAAGACAAAAAAAATGCACTATTACTGAGAATCTAGAAACCGAGTATCTATTATTTAGACAAACATAAGATAATCGGAAAACTTGATACCTAAATGTGACTAAGATGACAAAAGTTTCGGAAGTTTAAGAAATAGCCAATGTTAAGAATTTGTTTGTATCTATTTCCTCAAAATCCCCTTTTAAAAGAAACGAAAAAAGAGAAAACATTACATCTATAATTTTCCTATTAATTGCACCCCAAAAAAATAAAAGAAGAGAGGATGAAAAACATGGATACAAAAAGAGGGAGGAAGAACGAAAGAAACAGATAAAATCACGATATATAGTACTGAAATTGAAAGCAGGAACAAAAGAAAACCTGAAAAATTCACCAGAAAGAGAACTCAAGAGACCTTCCGCAACATCCAAGCAGTGGGATCTTGCCCTTTGGTGTTTTTGAGTAATAGTGATGGACGATGGGGAATGAAACCCATGTTTACGGGGTGCAAATACACGTGACGTGTTAACTCTCTCAACCACCTTTTTGTACAATCGCCCCTAAGAAATATTTATAATTACGAAAGTACCCCTGTTCGTCCTTTCTTGTTGGACTATACTAGATGGAAGAGTCCCGTGGCCAATAGTCAAATTAATATTGCAGCAGCTATGCAGTTATTATGCTTCTGCAAAATATTAATATTAATGAAGTGTCACCACTTCTGGAAAAGATGATTAGTATCATATACTATTAGAAATAGTCAGAATATGTATATGGTGTCTACTTGAACGATCTGCAAATACTAATTAATGTTATACACCAAAAAAATATAGCAGATATTTCAATTTTGACATATAAGATGACTATGTAAAGGATGTCAGAGTTCGCTTCTTAGTAGCTAATCTTCTGCATTCAAAAAACCATAGCATAGGGAGCTGTTGTGGTTCCTGAGAAAATTGTGTAATGTTAGAAAATTAACAAAGTTGAGGTGGTTGATGGTGGAAGTGAACCTTTTTGAGAAGTGACATATGACACAAAAATGTGGTATAAAGTATTACTTGAAAAGCTAAATAATGAAGGCATCCCAAAAAGCTAAATAACCGATTCATTTCATTCTCCCTATTGAGCGAACTTGTATCGACTGAGAATCCAAAAACTTATCTTCTTCATTAAGCCAAAAATCACAAAAGCAAGTAAGGGACTTCCTGTAATTAGACAATGTAAAATCTGTCAGAAACTTAAAATGTAAAATACATTTTCGATTGTATTGGCAAACATTTGTTTATGTATATATCATGTCTAAATGTCTAGTTAGTGACAGTAAAAGTTGAGAATCAATAGGTGCTTTCTATCTTGACTTCTAAATTTAATTAAGAATACATCCATGATGATATATTGATATCCAGTTGTAGAAGTACACATGTAAAGAGTCACGAGAAACATTTTAGAAATAAGCATATATGCTAAACTGTTTCTGATCAAGATATATGGTGTTGCAACAATAGACGTGTAGAAGTAGCCACCAAGAAAAACATGCAAAGTATTAATCATATATGTAAATGAGAGATCACCTTAACGCAAGTTATGCGTCTTCCGCCGTCATGGAGATTAATTTTTCTCCCAATTCACCAAAGATAGATGATGTGGCTGTAGCAGTACCATCAACAAGATCAATTTGAAAGGTACACCTGAAATCATGGCAAGTTAAATATTTGTGTATAATATATGCTATATTTTGTACAAACTATAATTTACAAGTCAAAAGTATAGTACCAAGGCACTAATGTTGTCTTCCGATTACATTTTGGACATTCAAAATCCTTTCTAGAGATAGAATGATTTTAGAAGATGAATTATTGGCACCTTGAACTGTACTATCGGAACTGTGCTCTGAAGATTTTTTTAAAGGAAAGCTTTGATGCGAGGAAAGTCAGTCTATAAAGACAGACTAATTCTCTCTCTTCTGCCTATCGCTTTATCTAAGCTCTAACTATAGCTATAGATATTCAGAAGACACTGCGCAATATATAAATTTAGTTGGAATTGAAATATTTCACAGAAGGAAGATAAAAATATGGTTAGGTAACCTTCTTGAGGAGATAACAAAGAAGTGTTAATTGTAATAGCGTCAGTACTATTTGATTGATGAAGGAGTTTTTGTCTTTTCGATCAGCCCTTTATCTCTTAGCTGGGATAAAAATAATTGCTTTCTCTCGGGTGACATCTGTGCATATCTAGTACGACGACGCAAATTTCTGTCAGAAGTTCTTTCTTGGATAGACACAGTATCTCTATTTTCTTCCATTCCTGTTTCAAGTAGTTCATGCTTTGTTAAATTAATTTATAGGTTAACGTCATCATACAACTTATTCAAAAATATACAGACAATAGTAAATGACTGTAACAGGACAACCATTGGGATCAAATGGCATACATTTGAGACATATTAATGTAGCATTCACTGCCACACCTTGCTTGAGAGGCAATATTTGATGTCAAAATTAATGGGAAACAACATGAAGGCAAAATTAAAAGACAATCGTGGAAATAAGACAAAGAAAAGCAGAAGTTGGCTCTTCTACACATGCTTTTTTTGGATTTAATGGTATTAATTCTCCATATTATCTGTAAATATTTGACTGTGAATCCAACTACTATTGTATTATTAACTTGAAGTCGCTATAAAAATCTGTAGCCTCAAATTCTGAATCCGCTCGTTTACTTGGAAATTTCCCCCCTAAAGTCCTTAAATTTAGGTCCATTGAAAGTGACAAGTCAGTAAGCTAACATGTCAGTTTTGTGTAAATTGCCTTCAATGAAGTTAAATGAAACAACAACTAATAATAGTAATGGTCCAAGAAAATATTGACTCTGCATTTGCTTAAGGAGAAGTGCAACACACATGTTCATGAGAGAAGGGGATGCAATTTAACTACCAATTAAATAGGTCCAAAGTTCAGTTACCAATCAAATATGTAAGTTCATAAATGCAATACAATAACTATTTCTTTTTGTACAGTTATGTGTTGCGGTGTTCACACATATGTGGATCACCAAAGTGAGAATTGAGATTACCAATTTTGTTATTAATGTATATCATTTTACCGAAGCGGAGAATCGAGATAACCAAAAGATAAAATCAATTCAAGAAAAAAAAAACATAGGTTAAGCAAATAAAAATCGAAAATGGCTTGTTCAAACATGATAAAATTACTTGCAATTTTCAAAATAAAGACATTTATGAGAAGAGGAACATACCATAGTAAAGAGATATATGAAGCTACATTATTGTTGTGTGTCAATTGAAGGTAAAAGATGAGGACACCTGCAAACCATCAGGAACCAAGTTTATGTCTTAAATCTTAGAAAAATTTAAATTCTAAGTGGACAATCAAGAATAAAGAAAAATTCAGCAATGTTGATATTTCTAAATACCATATCAGCAACATGCACAAATGAAAGAGAATGAAAGGATCTAATATTTGTTGGACATGTGTTTTTTAAGTTAGGATTAATGAGGTCGAATAGAAATTAGAACAATGACAGAGAAATGCTTTAGACTGAACATGGATCACTCCTTATACTACAGCAATCCTGTCTTATTTTATCTCTTACTTCATAGTTCATACACATTTTGTTGTTGTTATAGTAAACCTATTGTGAAAAGAAATTAGTTGATTTAGGCATATGGTCAAATACCTTCCGTTCATCAGAGTGCAAATCTAATGCAGTTACCAACATGCATGTGAAAATAAATTCCTCAAATAAACAGTAAAAATATTGATATCACCAGAATTTCATTAACAGTAATCGGATGCATCAAAAAGCAAAAATAGATAAAAAAAAAACTAATTGGATCTTGAAAAAAATGGATAATCTGGAAGGAAGCCTGATCAACATTTTGAAGCTAGATATCCAGAGAATTTTTGGAAAACCAAACATATATAAGTACAAAAGATTCGTTTCATTTGAATTCAAGTTATGATAGGATTAATTATGATGAGATAAATTATGATGAGATTAGTTATGATAGGATAAGTTATGATGGATTATTTTTTATTGAGCGTTTGATTTGTTGAATTCAAAATAATAAAATTTAAGAACAATTTATTTGTTTATAAAAATGTCCTTCATGAATGTAAAAGGTGATGTAACAAAATGATTGAATGAGACATTTTTGTCATTTACTTATTTTACCCCGGGATAACTTATCTTAAGATTACTATACCACCCAAGGGGAGGGATAACTTATCCCGGTACTAATTATTAATTCCGGAATAAGTTATTCCGGACTTGCCAACCAAACAACAATTAAGTGGTACTATAATTTAATCCCAGGAATATTTGGTATTATCCTTCACACCATACAACCCCGTACAGTATCCTGTCGCTTTTAAGTTTGTGAAAACTAATTGCGTCATATATTGCTTCTATCACTACAAATTATTTCGCTAATCTTAAATTCTATCTACACCTAAAACAATCAAAGGGAAATAACTTTCAAGATAAGAAGCAAATTGTCCTTAAATTCAATGACATGCATACCTAAATATCCAGAGAAGAATGAAAATAGCCACCATCATAGGCCCTTTCTCAAGAGTTGGACACATTAGGAAGAGAAATTGGGGAAAAGGAAGAAGAAAAACTTACTGTAGCTAATGAATACATCAACAGGGAAGAGAAATTTGAGGCGAAACAGAGATTAATCCAGATGAATATGGCAGATTCTTGACCGGAGAAGAGTCTCAGAGCATATGTTGAGGAGAATGTTGATGTAAACAATGAAGAGGTAAAATCGATACACAGAAAAGTAACAGTAAAATTACCTATGTGCCCTTGTTCATCCTTTATAAGTCCCTAAAATTAATAGTAAAATTACATAGTTGACCTTGTTAGTCCTTTAGAAGTGCCACTTCTAAATAAGAGAAATGTGATCAAAATTTTATCTTGAAATGATTTTAAAAATTTAATTAAAAGATTAAAGTTTAAAATTTGAATCATACTGAATAGTTTTTGAGAGGGTTTCAATGTTTCCACTTTGTCTTGATTGTAAGAGTTTTAAAATTTCAATTTTATTAAACTACAAGATAAGAATAGATAAAGATTTAAAATTTGAATTTAATACTTATAATTTTGAATATGGTTATAATTTTCTCACTTTATCGTAATTATAGAAGTTTTAAACTACGAATATATTTTTTTTAAAAAAGAGTTATTCTACTCAAATATAAATAAAGATAAAATTAATTTTAAGATGTTAACATATTTTAGAAATCAAGAAGTTTATGGTAAAAACTATTATGACCAAAGAGTTGATCCATATAAAAAAATCCTATGAAATGTAAGATAAAGCAAACGTGGTCTTTGAATCTTATTGCACCAAAAGGTATATGTGACATGTGTGGTGATTAGTATCATTATTTTATAATATACCTTACTAAATACATAATAAATCTTAGTTATTTTTAAGTTAAAACATTATTTCATTTTAAAATATCGGCGCAATACGCAAGTACGTATACTAGTATATATATAATAGGAGAGGTGATAGCGTCTACGCGTTAGCACCAAAAAAAGGAGAATTTAAGAATTATTAAAATTAATTTAAAATCTAAAAATAAAAAATAAAAATTGCAAACACTACAAAAATAATGAAAAATTCAAAGAGCAGTTTTTTTAAGGGAAAATGGTCTGAAATATATCTGAACTTTGACTGAAATTGTTGTTACGATACCAAACTTTGGAAAGGACCTTTTACTCCCCCTGCACTATTTAATAGTGTATTTTAAAGGTAATGTGTCCACGTGGGTACATATATACCTTTAAAATGCACTATTAAATAGTTCAGGGGTAAAAAATATATTATTAAATAGTTTTGGGGTATAAGTTCCTCTATAAAGTTTGGCATCGTAACAACAATTTCGGCCAAAGTTAGAGTATTTTTCAGACCCTTTTCCCTTTTTTTAATAATACCCAATTATTAAAAACAATAAATATGACTTTTTTTTTTTTTTTTTTAATCTTTAGAAAAGAAACACAAAATCATAAGAATTTTAAAAAAGTATACTAAGCTAGGCACGTCTCTATTCCCTATTAAAGAACCAACTAAGAGATACACATAAACACAACTCTTTCTTCGTTCTCCTTTTTATATGAAAATTTATATTTTTAAAATGCCTAGATAATTAATTTAAAATTTAAATTTTAAAAGATGAATAACTAATTTTATCCCTAAAAAATACTTAATCCAGTAACCCACGTTTTTAGGGAAAAAATTACCCTTAGCAGTTAATTTCATATTTTTAAAAACCTATTCACATCATAATTTTCTTACTGTCTTATCTTTATTCGACCTCTTAATATGATAAAGTTTCTTACTTTTTATGGTGCTCTTTCAGTTCCTATAAATTCTCTTTCAATAATCCATTTGTTTCTGCCAATGAGTATTTATGGTTTGAAATGATGAGATATACACATATAATATTTGTTGCATATAGGAACAATACGGTTAGTCTAACACTCTGTTTGGATTATTGTTACCCAATGTATTGTATTGTATCGTTACCATATCTACAATATTTGTTTTGATGGTTACTTAAAATGTATTGTATTGTATTGTTAAATTTCATTGTTACGTAACAATGAAAACTCCCATTTTATGGAACAATCGATTTGGTGTGTTCCCATTGTTACTTAATTTCTTTTTCCAATTATATCCTACATAATATTTCATAATACTATTTTATCTTTTACCCTGAATTATTTAATTCTAGTCAAACCTCCTACCCTAGAATAATTAAGGATATTTTAGTAAATTTATAAATTATAATACAATATGATACAATCAAACCAAACAATAAAAATGTTATTAAACAATAACAAACAATACAGTCTAGCCAAACATTATATCTACCATATAGATAAACGGTAATAGAAAGACAATACAATACTGATGCATTGTAAACAATAGAATAAATGATCCAAACAGAGTGTAAGAAGGATGGATATATCTTTTTCAAGTCAAAATATGGTGCATACCTAGCGAGTTCGGAGTAATGTTGGTTCTCTTTCTTTTTTTTTAAAGCAATTGCACATACATTTCTTCTTATTTATTCACAACTAGTGAAATAGTCCGTGCTTCACGCGATTTTTCAAAAAATTAGTAACTTTTAGCTTTATCATTGTCAAATAGATGAAAATTTTCATGTACATTCTCATATGCAAAATAATTTCTTTTATAATTTATTAAATTATATTATCAAAATGAATATTATTTTTATTGATGTATATATTAAAAGAGACAAAAGAAAGAATTTCTATCTATTTCTACTGCATGAAGTGCCAGGACGATCAGAGAGAGCTTAATCATATTGTTTATTTCGCAGCAAAAGTTGAATAAATTTCACTTTTTAGTTATTTAAATGTGGGTATTTTCGTCTTATAACAAATCTTTTGTTCTACACACTTGTTGATCATTCTTTCCCTTTCTTCCTCTCTCCTTGATTTCTTTTCTTTACAGTCTAACCTAAGAGAGACGAATGCTAAGGTCAAGCTGGATATTTTCCTTGAAAGTCTGATTTCCTTCTGTTCTCTTCCTTATCCCAAAAGAGCATACTTGATGAGGTTTCCCAGATCGAGAAGTTTGAAGGAAGCTTCTTAGCACTTATCTTAGCTTGGAACAGTTTGCCCTATCTGTTCTGAATCTCTTTTCTCGAAAAGCTATTTATTCTTGAAAGAGGAAATTCCCCAAGAGCATATCTTCTGGTGACTCTTTGGCATAGAAGTTGTGTTTCATTCAAGTAGAAACTAATGCACTCTTAAAAATATGATACTCATCAACCAGGAAAAAGATAAAAGTATAGTACTTAGTGATTCTTGAAAAAATATCTAGAAATTCTTTCATTTCTGTCGTCTCAAATATGTGGGATAAATTGTGCCGGTGAATGAAAAAGAAAGACATGTATCTATCTCGTAATAGGTATTCAGTAGGCTGAGTTGTGTTTATGTTTGTTTCCTGATGAGCTTCATGTTCGATGTGGTTCCCATTTGTCACATTGGAGCTAATTTTGTTTTCGTTGATAATAGATGACAATACTAATGGCATTTCAGACACCAGAAATTGAGACCATAGGCTTGGCTACTATCTTTGGCAACGTTACTACAAAGATGCATTACTTTTGGTATGTTTTTTATTTATCTAAATTTCTCTCTTTTAATCATGTTTAAAATTTCCATCTTCTAGATGTTTATGGATCAAGTTCTTGATCAATTACTTCTTTCTCTAACTTAATTTGCAAAATGGTAGTGTGAAGCTGCAGGATATCCGGATGTTCCCGTGGTAGAGGATAGCTCTGAAGGTAATTTTGTTTTTATTTTTAACGTACGTATATTCCTTCTAATAGTAACAATTTTTTCTCTTTGCAATCTCACATACTATGTATTCCAAAGAGACAAGTGATTGTTGCAGCACACTTGAAGATACGTAACATAAAGCTAATTTTTAAAGTTTTTTCTACTGTGTAGATAGATATTAGAATAGATTAAAGAGGAAAAACGATGATTGCTTTTACAATACAAAAAAATTCAGTTTATGCTTACTTTCCTTTCTCCATTGTAGCTTCTTAGCACACTGTCACCAAACTCTTGTTTCTTGCTATAAACAGGGGAACCACGTATTTTGCAGACTTTGTTCATGGTTCTGATGGATTAGGCAACTTATTTTTACCTTCTTCAAATTCAAAAAAAAAATAAAATCGACAAGTATGCATCTGAATTCTGTTGGGAAAGACAAGACACTAACAAGAATGCTAGACAGGATAGCAGCGGAATAATACCCAAATCTAAACTTTCCCTTTCAATTTGAACCAAGAGAAGACAAACCAAATCAAGCAATATGAAGAATGGACAGCAAGTATTCAACCAAACTAAAGCAATAAGATAAGAACAAGTCAATCACACAAGATACAACAATTTACGTGGAAAACCCTTCGATGTGAAGAGTAAAAAACCACGGGACCAAAAGCTCCACTATAAACACCAGGAGTTACAAAATTGGCCACAAAACAAGCGCCAAACAACGAGCAACAACAAATCAAGATTGCACCAAAAACTAGAGAATTAAAGAAAAGATTTCACCCAAAACGCGCTACTGTTCACCCCCTCAAATCAGAAGCTACAGACCTCCAAATCCGATCTCCACCGTTGAATTGCAAGAACCAGAAGCTGAGAACTCTCAGTTAAAATTTGAGCACGATCCAACGGTTAACGAAGCGGTAAACTCTGTTTGAAGCGGACTGCCTGAGCAGAAAATTTCCAGAAGCAAAACGGGATTTTTCTCTCAATCTCTAAAACGAATCTCTCTTGATTTTTCTCTCTTGTGTTTCTGAAAAATAAGACCAAATAAGCCTTATATATGCCACATAATATTTGGGTTATGGGCTAAAGTGGGCTAGTCCTAATAGGACTTTTATTTATCCACATAGGAAGGGAAAAAGAAATCCTAAACCCAACAATTCTCCCCCTCACAACTATGTGGAGGAGACCGCCATCCCGGCGATCATGCAACAATCCTCAAACTTCCCTCTTGGCAAAGCTTTAGTCATCATGTTAGAACCATTATCATTGGTATGGATCTTTTCAAGTTCAAGCAACTTAGAATCCAACACATCTCGAATCCAATGATACCTCACATCAATGTGTTTAGACCGACCATGAAATGTAGAATTCTTGCCAAGATGAATAGCACTTTGACTGTCGCAATAAAGCACATACCTCTCTTGAGCACAACCAAGTTCCCCCAAGAATCTCTTCATCCAGATCAACTATTTGCAAGCTTCAACAGCAGCAATAAGCTCAGCCTCTGTAGTAGATAAAGCAACACATTTTTGTAACCTAGATTGCCAAGACACAGCTCCCCCTGCAAAAGTAATCAAGTAACCTGAAGTAGACTTACGAGTATCAACATCACCAGCCATGTCTGAATCAGTGTAACCACAAAGAATAGGCTTCCCTATACCAAAACACAAACTCAAACTAGAAGTGCCACAAAGATATCTCATAATCCACTTAACAGCATTCCAATGCTTTCTTCCCGGATTAGAAAGAAAATGGCTAACAATACTAACAGCATGAGCAATATCTGGTCTTGTACACACCATTGCATACATCAAACTACCAACAACTGAAGCATAAGGAACTTTCTTCATATCTTCCTTCTCACCATCACTGGAAAGACAATGTCTAGTACTCAATTTGAAGTGCATAGCTAAAGGTGTATTGACAACCTTAGCTTTGTCCATGTTGAATCTACGAAGTACTTTCTGAATATACTTCTCTTGTGACAACCACAACTTCTTAGCATCTCTATCACGGACAATCTGCATGCCAAGAATCTGCCTTGCTGGTCCCAAGTCTTTCATAGCAAAAGACTTATTCAACTCTTGCTTTAACTCTTTAATCCTGCAAGCATTATGACCAACAACAAGCATGTCATCAACATAAAGCAAAACGATAATAAAGTCACTATCAGAGAATTTTTGCACAAAAACACAATGGTGCAAGAAGTCTTCAAGCCTCACGACTCATAAAAGAACCAAACTTCCTGTACCATTGCCTAGGAGCTTGTTTTAAACCATACAAGCTCTTCTTCAATTTGCAAACATAATTCTCTTTTCCCTTGACTTCAAAGCCTTCCGGCTGCTCCATATAAATTTCTTCATCCAAGTCACCATGGAGAAAAGCAGTTTTAACATCCATCTGTTCAACCTCTAAATCCAGACTTGCAACCAAGCCTAGAACCACACGAATGGATGACATCTTCACAACTGGAGAGAATATCTCATCAAAATCAATCCCTTTTTTCTAGCTAAAACCCTCACAAATAATCTAGCCTTGTACCGTGGAACTGGGTTACCATCTTCATGTTTCACCCGAAAAACCCACCTGTTTTTCAAAGCTTTTCGATCTTTAGGTAACATAACCAAATCGAATGTATGATTATCATGTAGAGACTTTATTTCATCCTCCATAGCATCAAACCACTTTTCTTTTTCTTCACTTTCCATGGCCTCATCAAGACTCTCTGGTTCTCCCCCATCAGTCAAGAGTACATACTCATTAGAAGGATAACGAGATGAAGGTATTTTCTCTCTAGTAGATCTTCTAAGAGAGCTCTCTGGAGCATCAATAATAGTTGGTTGCAGACCAACCATATCGTCTTGCACTGGAGCATCGGTGGCATACTGGTCATTCTGAATATGATCACCATCTTCAATATCAACTTGATTTTCATGAAGATTTTCACCTGGTGGAATAGTCAAAGGCACTGGATCAACATCAACTAGGCAGTCACTACTCTGAGAATCAATTTTTCAACTTTGTCAAGATCTTCAATTGTTTGGTCTTCAAAGAACACAACATCACGGCTTCTAACAAGTTTCTTCTCAACTGGATCAAAGAAACGATAGCCAAATTCATCTTGACCATAACCAACAAAGATACATTGCCTAGTTTTAACATCTAACTTTGACCTTTCATCCTTAGGAACATGCACAAAGGCTTTACACCCAAAAACTTTAAGATGATCATAAGAAACATTCTTACCAGACCAAACTCTGTCAGGGACATCACCATTCAAAGCAACAGTAGGAGATAAATTGATAACATATGCAGTAGTATTAAATGCTTCTGCCCAGAAGGAATCTGGCAGCTTAGCATCTGAAAGCATACATCTAACTTTCTCAACAAAAGTTCTATTCATCCTCTCTGTCAAACCATTCAGCTGAGGAGTCTTTGGAGGAGTTTTCTGATGCCGAATACCCTGCTCTCTGCAATATCTATCAAAGGGGCCAATATACTCACCACCATTATCAGAACGAATGCATTTCAATTTCTTCCCTGTTTGTCTCTCAACCAAGGCCTGAAAACTCTTGAACACATCAAGTACCTGATCCTTGGACTTCAAAGAGAATACCCAGAGTTTGCGTGAATAATCATCAATAAAAGTCACAAAATAAAGTGCACCACCATGAGACCTTACCTTAAAAGGACCACACAAATCAGAATGTACCAACTTCAGTAAATCAAGCTTTCTTGAAGGCGGATGACTCTGAAAAGAAACTCTCTTCTGTTTACCTGCTAAGCAATGAACACACTTGTTCAACTTTGCTTGTTTCACTCCAGAAAGCAAATTCTTCTTAGCCAAATTGTGCATCCCCTTCTCGCTCATATGACTCAGTCTTCTATGCCATAACAAAGATGAAGTATCATTCTCCACCAAATTTACTGAGCCTCTAAAAATGGAGCCCTGAAAAACATACAAGTTAGACAACTTATCACCACGAGCTACAACCATCGAACCTCTAGTAAGCTTCCACTGGCCAGCACCAAGGGTATTAACATAACCCTCATCATCAAGGTATCCCACAGAAATCAAATTCAAGCAAACATCTGGAGCATGTTTGACATTATTGAGAACTAGTTTGGAACCATTGCTACTTTCCAAACAAACTGTCCCAATACCAACAACTGCAACCTCATGATTATTGCCCATTTTTAACATCCCAAAATTACCTGGAGTATAAGAAGAAAATAATTCCTTCTTGGGCGTGACATGAGAAGTAGCACCAGAATCCACAAACCAGCTAGACTCATCACGAACAAGATTGGCGGCATTTTCATCACAAGAAACAAGAAGATCATCATTAGCAACAACAGCAACACGATTTTCATTGTCACCTTCTTTTTTTTGTTGTCTCATATCTCTCTTGTACTTAAAACAAAATTTCTTGATATGCCCATTCTTGTGGCAATAGTCACATGTAATATTCTTGTATTTAGACTTTGACTTACCTCTACTTTTATCTCTGTCACTCTGACCTCTGAACTTGTTTCTCCCCCTATCTTGATAGCAAAACATCTGTGAAGTAGAAGAAGTTGAACCTTGGGATCTTCTTTTCATCTCTTCGTTCAAGACACCACTCTTAGCATATTCCATGGTCACAACACCACTGGGAGCAGAATTAGTCAAAGAAACTCGAAGAGTTTCAAAAGAGTCTGGCAGAGTATTAAGAAGCCATAGTCCCTGTATTTCTTCATCAAATTTTACATTCATTCCAGATAGCTGGTCAAGAACACCCTGAAAATCATTAATATGATCAGAAATAGGAGTTCCCTCTTTATACCTGATATTCATCAATTGTTTCAATAGAAACAACTTATTGTTGCCAGTCTTCGAAGCATATAGCGTCTCAAGCTTGTCCCACAAACTTCTAGCATGTGTCTCATTCACAATGTGATTTCGAACATTATCTTCAACCCATTGTCTAATATAGCCACAAACCTGCAAGTGCTCAAATTCCCATTCCTCATCCGTCATGGACTGGGGTTTATTAGAGGTAAACACAGATAAATGCATTTTTTTGACAAATAGAAGATCTTTCATCTTGCCTCTCCAAATATGATAGTTACTACCATTCAAACAAACCATTTTGCTCATATTTGCCTCCATCATTCAAATCAATAATGAACAACAACCAATGCTCTGATACCACTTTGTTGGGAAAGACAAGGCACTAACAAGAATGCTAGACAGGATAGCAGCGGAATAATACCCAAATCTAAACTTTCCCTTTCAATTTGAACCAAGAGAAGACAAACCAAATCAATCAATGTGAAGAATGGACAGCAAGTATTCAACAAAACTAAAGCAATAAGATAAGAACAAGCCAATCACACAAGACACAACAATTTACGTGGAAAACCCTTCGATGTGAAGAGTAAAAAACCACGGGACCAAAAGCTCCACTATAAACACCAAGAGTTACAAAATTGGCCACAAAACAAGCGCCAAACAACGAGCAACAACAAATCAAGATTGCACCAAAAACTAGAGAATTAAAGAAAAGATTTCACCCAAAACGAGCTACTGTTCACCCCCTCAAATCAGAAGCTACAGACCTCCAAATCCGATCTCCACCGTTGAATTGCAAGAACCCGAAGCTGAGAACTCTCAGTTAAAATTTGAGCACGATCCAACGGTTAACGAAGCGGTAAACTCTGTTTGAAGCGGACTGCCTGAGCAGAAAATTTCCAGAAGCAAAACGGGATTTTTCTCTCAATCTCTAAAACGAATCTCTCTTGATTTTTCTCTCTTGTGTTTCTGAAAAATAAGACCAAATAAGCCTTATATATGCCACATAATATTTGGGTTATGGGCTAAAGTGGGCTAGTCCTAATAGGACTTTTATTTATCCACATAGGAAGGGAAAAAGAAATCCTAAACCCAACAAATTCTTGGTGGAAAAAGTTTCTGAATATCCTGGTGAAGTGTCTATACTTGCACTAGGACCATTGACAAACTTGGCTTTGGTATGTTGTATCTTAAAACTTTAGATTATTAAGTTTCCAATTTTTTCCTTACAATAACAAAAGTTTCATCGTTATCTTTGGTTAGGCTGTCAAGAGGGACACAAATTTTGCAAGCAAAGTGAAGAGAGTGGTTGTACTTGGTGATTCCTTCTTTGCTTTAGGAAATGTTAATCCTGCCACAGAAGCAAATGTGGGTGATTTCTTTCCCAATGGGATAAATAAATACTATAATATTTACAATGTTTTACAATTCCTTTTTCAAACCTGCGTTGATATGCTTTTTTGAGCCAATGGTCTATCGGACACAACCTTCAAAAAGGTAGAGGTAAGGTCTGCATGCAGACCAGTACCCTTCCCAGGCCCTATTTGTGAGATTACGTTTGGCATATTGTTGTTGTTGTTGTAATGTCTTACAATGTGGAAGCATATTTATGTAGTTTTCTGGTCCTATAATGTCTGTGCAAAATGTCTATTTTTAATATTTACCATGCACTACGTAGAAATGTTTAGTAGACAACAAGTTATCCTTGTAATTTGAGTATAATATGGGTCCTTTTTGGCATTATGTTAGCAGAAATACATACGAATTCTTGTGTATTATACATCATTTAATAGTGTTGTCAACGTCTACAAGCTCAACGTTTTTTGCATGTCACTTATTCAGTATGCAAAGATGAAGAAACAGTCTTTGTTGTATTCACTAATCCAATTTGTTACCGTTTACTCATTTGCTTAGTTTTCTGACGAAGCAGGTATATGGGGACCCTGAGGATGCTGATGTTGTGTTTACGTCTGGGGCAAATATTGATGTTGTAGGCATCAACATTACAACACAAGTCAAATTGAATGCTTCTATATTTTGGACCTTTAATAATTTTGTTCACCTCTAAAATAAGAGTATGCTTCCCTGCTTTTAGATGTTGATCTTGAAGAACTAAAGCAATCCGAAGGAAAACACGCTAAGTTTGTGTGCGATATGTGCAAATTTTATTGTGATTGGTGGGTGAAATCAGACGGTGTCTATGGTAATATCTGTGTTCTTATATTGTTTTTGGATGACCGACAATGCTTCTTAAACCACTTTCTTGCATTTATCTCCTGATCATATCTTATCAATTGGTGCTCAGCCTCTTCAAAAAAGTATGTTACTATGTGTTTGATGTATAAATTGTTGATTTTTTTTGTCGAATATTCATTTTTTCTTTTTATGGGTGGTGATTTGTTATATGATCACATTTTCGTTTCTCCATTTCAAATGATCATGGAGTTCTACTTCACATGCAAATGTGGAAAATAGAGTGGACATCAACACACCTCTAGAGAATGAAGCAGGTATCATTGAATGCGAGAAGGTCCCAGGTTGCCGTGTTGGATAGAGGAACATGGCATGTCCCCTGCAGCTTAGGTAATGATCTTGTTTACACTTCTGTGAATACTTTGAAATTTTTTAACTCATGAGATGCTATCAGGATATTGGGATAGATCACTATGAACAAAAGTCAACTTTTTGTATCTATTCCAGTCAAATTTTAAAATTTATCACAAATTTAGTCATTGCAGGAAGTGGATTATAACATTGTAAGTCATACTATTATCACTTCGGAGAAATGCTTAAGCATTACATTATTGGCTATGTTTTCAACAGAAACTTTATTAGTAACAGGTAAGTATTTCTGACTTAGAATAGGGTGTTTGGTTTCATTTTTTTTTTTTTTTCAATACAACTACACCACGGAGTTAGTCGTTGAATGGAAATTTGATGACCTTATTTGAAAAAAAGTGAGGTGATTAAGAGTCTATGATTAAGATTGATATTAGACTAATTATTTAGTAACTTCTATGTCAAAAGCATGTGGGGTTAGCTATGTTATCAACTTGGGCCATTAATTCAGGAGAGTTGGTGTAGTTTATTCTAGGCGGGATCATGATTTCTAGATATCCAATTATATAAAGAAACAGAATTACAGCCCATACTGTTGAACCTATAACCGGGCTGTCATTAACGAATGATAATCAACTAATCAATAAGCCGTGACCAATATCTTATTGGTTCATTTATCTGTTTAGCATATGTATAAGCCAATAATCGATATGTTTAACTGATAACATTCTAAACTGAATCTAACAACAAGCAGCCCGAGGTGACAAGATAAGTCGTTTACCATTGGTAGGTTTAGACATATATGATAGATTATTCTAAGTTAGTGTTCTTTTATAGAGCAAAGAGCATTAAATTGAATTTGGTCTTGCTTTTTAGGAGGAAGAATATACAAATTTTGAGTGAAAAGTTTATGCATGCTTGCATTTTGTATTTTGTCATCCTGCCTACATTTTTAGTCATATTAAAACAAAAATTTCATTCCATGAGATGTGCATATTGTTAAGCACCAACAACTAGCATGAATGTTGCCTTGTTGACACTAAAAGGTTGAGATAAGGCAGTTGGTGAAGTCTATTGTATATCCTTTTCTATGATTTTCAGGAATTTGAAGAAGGAAGGATCATTAAACATCCAGCGAACGACAGTTTATATTTTTTTTAAACATCCAGCGTACAACACATGCATGCTTAAGAAGATAAGTATTTTTTTTTTTCTAATTCAGCCATGATAAACATTTTTTTCAATTTGATTCTTGCACATGCTTGTTTTCATCAACTGTTTTGTGTCAATTTGGTTGCAACATGTGATGCTAAAAGGAACTCAATGTGATCAATTATTTTGGTCATTGTTTGCATAATTTCCGGCATCTCCATAGAGTTTTTGCTTGTCAGCGTTGGCTTATCAAAGAAACAACAAGAAATTGTTAATTGGTTTATTCTTAATGATGAAAGGATCCTATATTGGTTTGAGAAAGAATTAAATTTTTGATGTATCCTTAGATTGTAGCAACGCTTTTAAGCTTTTATTAACTTTGTGACCTCCTCGACCCCTCTCTAAAGGAGTATAACTTGAAGTCTTGACTATTGGGTATAGTACTCACATGTAGTTTTTTTTTCACTGTTCCTTGATTTGATTTAATATGTTGTCTTGCTTTCTCTCTCTCTCACACACATGTGCTCTCCATAGTATTTTTTTAAATGTGGCTATGAATTTTTATTGGTTTAGCACTTTCTATTTCGCAATGTTTAATGTCTTATTCTCTTTTTGGAATAGGAAAACAACTCTTTGAAAAGTACAAAGCAGCGAAATATTCTGGCCATGGACAATATTTTCAATATTCCTATGTGATTTACGTGTTCATAGTGCAAACTACGAAGTACGAGCACTGATAGAAAAGTGATACATTGTGTTAATCATGTAGCATAGGATGGTGGATAGTTAGTAATGAGCCAATGACACATACGCTTGGGTTTGATTTTGCAAGTGTATTAAAGGAAGTAATAGAAAAGTAGTCATTTCAGTAATAGGTAAGTGCGATATATGATTGTATGTAGGGTGTAAAATGATTATAAAAAATCGACTAAATCAATCGAAGAATTGTATTGAACCGATTTATTAAACAAATATTACTGATTTATTAAATAAATATTTAATAAAGTCGTGAATTTTTGTTTAAGTGTATTTTGTGCCAAACAATTGGGATGACTTATTCATTTTGTAAAAGAAAATTGAAATTTTTTCAAATCAAACAATCTTACATGTATGCCAATGTATTTATATAAATATAAACAATATGTTAAGTTCTAGATCTCTGGTGACAATTTTGATTAAACACAAATAAATGACATCATAATTCACGTTGTTGGGCCCATGCATAGCACATGCAATACTCATCTAGCATTTCTATTATATAGAAATGTGAAGTCTTGGACGATCAAGGATAGTTTTGTCAATTCAATAAAATTCCAAGCTTAGTTTTAAGTGTACATTGTGCATTGAAGTATTGAACATTCCAGAAAAACCAATCAAAAGTTATGTAATTCTCCATGTATCCACCATGTGAAATTCAATTGTCATACGTGTAAACATGGACCCATTTTTTGATTCACTTCAAAAGTCTATAACCACACATTTTTTAAAAAACAATAATTAACTTCTCATTTGGTTTTGTATATTATAGTTTGTTCAATTTGAATTCACATTTATTTTTGAATGTACTTATCGCTTTTAATGAGATTCTTTTTCATACCCAAAATTCAAATTTGAGGCCTTTTAATCACTTTCTTTCTTAATGTGGTTTGGTCATGAAAATATATTTTTTATTTTATTAAAAAAATATATAGTTGAAGTCGTGTTTGGTCAAATTTTGTATAAAAAATATTGAGAATTTAAATATATGTTTTTAAAAGGTATAATACATAAATATGTCATTTAACTTGGTTTCATTTGACATCAATGTCCTCTAATTTTGGATGTGCATGGTAGACGTATAAACTTGTGTAGAATTGAACAAGTAGACACATGTGTCCTACTTGACGTCCTACACAGCGATATAATTCATGTCCTATGTGACATTCTATGTGGCCTCCTACGTGAATTATGTCTCATAGAACATGTATGTCTACTTGTTCAACTTTATATAAGTTTAAGTACTAATTTATGTACGCTCGAAGTTGAATGTCATAGATGTTAAGTGAGGTCAAGTTAAAAAAACATATTTATATATTATGTCTTTTAACTATGGTCTACATTCCCGATTTTCTAAAAATTACTTGACTAATTTACCTGAGACATACAACCAAATTGCACTAAACGTGTAATATATCAAAATAAATAATCGTATAATGTCATAGATTATATTTCATATAAGAACTACTACATACTATTACAAAAAAAAAAACAATTTATTTTTTTAAAAAAATTAAGTTGAATTTGTGTTAAGTTATTGAGTTTGCAAATAATATTTGATTATTTGAACATGTTATATATATATATATATATATATATATATATATATATATATATATATATATATATAATTAAAATGGAGCCATTTTTATAACAAATAATAATTTAGGATAAAATTTGAAAAAAAATATATAGTTAAATATTAACAAAGTTTTGAATGTTTTTCGAATTACAAATACAACTTTAAGTTATATTTGTAATTTTTATAATTCGACGTTGATTTTTAAATAAATAAAGTGAAATAAAAAGATTATCTATTTCTTTGTGTTCATTTATTTTTCATATTTATAATAAAAAAATAATCAAATATAATATTTATTATCTTATGAAATAAGATATAATTTATTTTTCTTTTTCATGGTTATACTACTTTATTAAATGTGATAAGTGATGAATGTGGTTAAGAAAAAGTAGAACATAAATGAGTAAATAAGATTAATTCACTCAAATTGTTTTGTTGAATTATTATCATTAAATGAGTAAAAAAAACATTAAATTAACTTTTTAATTCGAAGGTGTATGTTTGACATTGTGTTAAAATAACCATTGGATCATATGATATTGTTGTGTTAATTAGACAATTTGAGTAAGTTACATGTTATTATTTGATTAAAAAAATATTTTATTATAAAATGCAATTCTTATTATCATTTTACTATCATTTTTCTTTTTTAAAAAACTAATTAAATACTTAAAACATATTAGAACTGCTAATATATTTAAGATTGTAAATTGTAATATTGGGCCCGTTGATGGGCCTTTTCATATTTAGTTTCTATTTTTCTATTATATAGAAGCATGAAGAGTAGGACGACCACAACTTAACCATATAGTACACTTAGCAGCAAAAGTTGGACAAATTTCTATTTTTTAGTTATTTTTAAAATAAAAGTGAGGGTATTTTCGTCTTTATATCATATCTTTTCTTCTACACGCTTCTCGATCATTCTCCTCCTTTCTTCCTCTCTGATTCCTCTTCTTTACTGTCTAACCTAAGAGACGAAGGCTAAGGTCAAGCAACTTAGGTAACTGAACGAGACCCATACCGTATACGACCTTCAAGTGCAACAACTACTTCTGAGGCGAACCCAGTAGCCGTTGGAGAAGACAAGACGAATATAATAAGATAGCTCCAAACGCAAATGGAATAGCCTCTAATGTGAAGGATAACTTCACAACTTCTTTATGCTGCCATGATAATCAGGTCTTTCTGTACCATGTTTTCCTCTCTCTTCTTATATTTTATTTTACTTAGAAATACTTCATACTAATTCCTGTTAGCTAAAAACTTCTTTTATATTTCTGTTTATTACCTTTTCTATTGCACTGTGACTTCTTATCTTATTAATATGTATTCTTGGAGTTCTCAGTTTGGATTTGACATTTGAATATTTGATATTTAATGTATGTTTTACTTATTGAATTTTTATTTATTGTACATAGTACGTTGAGTTCTCATAGCCAATACCAATCTTTGTATATATGCACATCTCTTCCGAGTGTGAGATGAGTTTTTATTGCTTAACGACTTAATTTTTTTGCTAATATGTATGCGATTTTTTTCATATACTTGTAAATCACACACCAACCCTAGTCTACCACCTGTTATTCATTATTTAACTTTTAATTCTTTTCATTTTTGTCTTTAATTTTCTATTTTTATTTCTTTTTCTTTTCTTTTTTGAAAATTTTCTCTTTTAATTTTTTACTTTGCTTTTGATTTCTCGAATTTGTTTTTTTAATTCCACCACCACAAATCATATTGACAACACTCCATCATTGCACTACCTAGTCACTACTAAATTATGATAAATAGTCAAAATATGAAAATTATAAGTTCTATCAAACCAAAATTTAAATAATCATCTTCATCCTAAATCGCCTTCTTTATCTATTAGCATCACCATTTTCGATCGTTTAAGTTTGAGGAAAGAGAAATCTACTTAGTTAAGTTTAAAAAGAAGAAGAAGAAGATAGAATCTAATAATATCGCATTTTCAAATATAAAATTTGAGCAAGAATGATGATTTTTAATTTTTGTCTTGTTGAAAAAGCTTCTTAGGCTAGTAATGGTGATTTGGGGAAGATGGGTCTAACTTATTAATTAAAAATATCAAATTAAAAATGTCACATGGTAATTTGACACTGGTTTGGGGTTGTAATGCTACTCCTTCACGCGCTCACTTTTCGTGAGAACACAATTGCAGTAGAAATGTTGAAAAAGGTGTATTTATCGTGAATATAAATAGTTTATAGGACCCTCGCAAACTTCAGGTATCTATTATAAAAAAGGGTATAAGTTTAATGGGGTAATTATGTATTTCTCTAAAATGAATGATTAAGATCCATCGATAAAATAGGAACTTGTTTGATATGTACTACTTAGTGGATGATATATAAACATCTACATTAATTAGTTAGACGTTTTGAAGATGAAAGGTTTGATAGTTATAAATTTTATTAATCACTAATTAAAAGTAGTTATAAAGATGAAAAGATGAAAGTTATGAAGATAATTTTTAAAAATAAATTATTGTAGAAAAATAAGAAAAAATGTCAAAAAAAAAGGAGAAAAAAAGATTAATACAATCTTTGGCTATAGAGAGGTGCCACATTACCTTTTTAATATCTAGCTTTATATATATATATATATATATATATATATATATATATATATATTTGTTGTGGCCTCAATTAGAGGATACGTTACAATTAAAATTTGAAAATATATCTTCCTCTTTATTAAACAATAATTAATAATGAATTAGAATCTATTAATTATTTATCGTAGCTTTAGTGAAAATCCATTTACATGGAAAAGCCACGGTTACAATTAAAATTTGAAAAAAGCATTTTCCTCTTTAACAAACGTTAATTAATAATTGATTAGAATCTATTAATTATTGTAGCCTTAATTAAAATCCGTTTACATGGAAAAATAGGGGAACCCCCCCCCCCCCCTCCCCCCCAAAAAAAAAAAAATACTAAGGAAATAGATAAAAGATTTCGATTATTGGAGACATCACATGCAAGTGAAGATCTTCCTTTATATATATATATATATATATATATATATGATGATTAATTGTTCAATATAGGTTTTAATATTTAAACGGTATAAGGTAATTAATTATTCCATCCAAACTAGCATGTATTGTGTTTGTTTTACTTCATTTTGTCATGAACTAATAAATGAGTTTGTATTGGGCGTATCTTTTTTAGGTGTGAGAGAATGTGAAACAAAACTATATTTGAAAAAGTTATTTTTCTATTTTATATTTGTCGAAGTTTTTTCTACTTCAAATTTTACATATGCACATAAATTTAACTTATCAAACTTCAGAAGAAAAACATTCAATTTTAATAACTTGGTAGCATAATATCATTTATGAACTGTACTCTGTTATTTAAGTTAAAGTAATACTTTTCTTATTTGTTTTATCTACTTATATGGTATATATATATAAAGCTGGATAGAGGAGGTGTAGATTTGATGTCAAATACACACCAATAAATATTGTGTGGTAAAGGAAGAACATACAAGGAAGAGGAAATTAATGACGAACAAATGAAAATTTTAGTCTGTTATTTAGTTCAATTTACAGACATTTGAATTCATAAATTATGGGATGAGCTAATTAATTCATGCAAATTTGTTTGATTAATTTGCAAATTGTACATGTTAAAATATCAGTATGGAGTGTGCAATGTCATTTCTTATATTTACTTTCTTCCTTTCTAACGTGGTTTCAGTCGAGTTTTACATTTTCATGAAATTCTTTAAATAAAATTATAATTGTGTTATTAAATAGATACCATTTCGTGGTACTTCTTTTGATAAAGTTGAGTTAATGAGCAAATAATTGATGAGTAAAATCAGTCAACTCATTAAAGTTGACCATCACGATGCAACTCAAATTAGTGCTACGCGATCGCCACAAGGAAACCTCGCTTAGGCCTAAAATCATCCCCCGAACCCAGAAGAACCCTCAGAATTCCAATCCGAGCATCCGAACCCTGAATGTTGATCAAAGTCAACCCAATGGCTAAATTTTCACCATTTCACAACAATTCCTCAAAAAGACTCGGAATCTGAAACCGACAAATCTCACATCTGAGATTCCAATTTTGAGATTGATGGAATCGATAAAATTTCATTCCGACACTCGAAACTCCAAAAGACTCCAAAAACCATTTTCTTAACAATATTAGCCTTTCAAACCCAAAACTTACAAAATTCTCAACTTTTAACTCCAAGATCAAAATCAATTTTTCAAACTCAATCATAAAATACTCGAGGTCGATATCGAGAAGGACAAAACGGTAAATTCACGAGACTTTCCAAAAATGACTGACCTGCTCATTACAATATCTAAATAAGTTTGTACACCACTATCTAATCTCAAACACGTCAAACAAATATTTCATTTGAGAACGACATCTTCTACCATAAAATGCTCAAGTGGAGCTATCTAGATGCTACAATGATTACTTGTATGTATGCAAACTCTGCCATGATTGTTATGTGTTTATTTAAAATCAAATCAGATGTTTATCTCTTTTTATATTTTTTTAAAAAATTGAATTCATCATTTAATAAAATACAATAATAGTTAAACTTGCATAAATAATTAGTTTTTTAGTTTTACTCAACATGTTATCGGAACAGAATTTTTTTTTCAAAATCATTGAATTCATTAACTCAAAAACGTCATCATTCATCAATATCAAATGGAGGGAAAATTACAAATTATTAATTAAAAAAAAGAAAAAAAAAATTAAAAGAAGCACAACTAGCGTGCTTGCCGCTAAACTATTTCCCTTTTCTCTTATATAAAACAAATCTCATAGAGTTGAGTGAATCACTTCTCACAATTTGATTTCGGGCTTCTATCAAAATTTTAGTTTGGCGCTTTTGAAAGAGAAATAATGGGTCGTTTCACCATACAATGCACTACACATCTCGAAAGGTATTGGAGGATGACAAAATGAATCGGTGATCATCCAGCTGTGGGAAAAACCCGCCGGAATATGTGTAGAATTGAGCGGTGGGTTGTGAAGCAGGAGAGGATACTGGTCAGGAATGAAAGTCAAATGCATGCTGTTGTTGCTATTGAACAGAAATACCCAAAATTCTCTGCAATTGTGCAGATTATAGGTCCAACTTGGAGGAGGGTTTTCTATTGAAAGGGTGGCTGATGGAGTGGATCTCACTATTTTGACATAAATTGGAAGGGGCAAAGTTGATCGGGAGTTGATGTTTTTACCACTATTGTATTTGTTTTAAGTACTTACATAGTTACTTGAACTCTTTTGTATCTGTTTTCGGCGCTTATATAGTGATTTGAACTCTTTTTGTATCTGTTTTCGGCACTTATATAGTACTTGAAGCCGTTTTCGGTACCAGCTATATTGATTGATGTATTTTGTATTTTGTTTGTTTCTGGCATTTTGGCTAATATGAATACAATGTTTAGTTTTTTTGTATGTTCTACTTGTTACATTATTTTTTTTACTTTTCAAGGTATAGTTCTGAGCTCTTGTGTATTGAGTGCACATCTTATGCTAGTAACTGTTTAAAATTATGCAGCAACCATATTAGGACAGATACTTAGTTTTATGCATTTTTTGAATTTGTGAACAAAGGAGATGTGAGTTGTTGAGATGGTGAATCACGATGAGCCCTTGATTTACTAATGGCGATCTGTTTAGATGATATTTTAAATCCTTTGGATGGTGTCGCAATGGTTGGAAAAAATGTTTATGCACTCCTTGTTCTGCGCAGGTGAAAGCATTACATAAGTTTGTAGATATTCCACAAGTAAGCTACAAGTTTTATTTTGCTTTATATTAGTTTAAAGTTGCTTTCCTAATCCAATGTCCTAAAAGAGCAAATGTTTTGTTATTTACATTTTGAGACGATTGTTTCTAAACCGATTGCAGGAGTGCACAATTTATCCGACAGTCAAACAATCCTTTGAGAAGAGCGAGTTTATGGAAAGAGAAATGAGTTCGTTGTTACTCCACAAGTGTTGGAGAAGGATATACATTCGAACTCTAGTATGGGTACGTTTTTATGTGTTCATAGTTTTTGTGTTTTCCAGAGATTTGAGGTCTAACTGCACATGATTTGTGCTTTCATGATAGGAAATAGAACTTAACTTGGTGAGCTATTTGAATTTACGGATGTCGATGCATAAGCTAGAGGAGAGTCACTTATATAACACTTTAGCATCGACAAGTTGAAAACGTGTCCAAAACTCGAAGAGGTATCGGATGGTTAGTATTGAAGATGTTAAGTTGTAGAAAATTCAATTATGTCTACTTGACGATAACCACTTTGAGTATGACTTGATGCCCAAAACATTGTTATTTGCTTCACGAGCTTTTAACGGTTTAATAACCGCTTGAATTACGGATCCGGATTACGATTATGGATTTTTCTGTTCATTATGGTCATCATCGATTCTGTCTTGATATATTTATGTTCCATGATTGTGGCGGCATTGGTTTTCCATCATGGAGGTAAATTCATTCGTTAGGGCTATCTTATGAGTCAACTTCATTCTTTAGGGATTCGAATTATCTGTTTCTAGTTAATGGTTATGGTGTTTTTCCATGGGATCGCATGCTTCTTGGCAAACTTGATTGCTATCCCTTGTTGATTAAAAGATGAGCTTATCTTGTCTGTCTTGGAATATATAGTATAGTATAGACAAGGGGAAGTTTTCCAGAAGTTAGAGTTTAACATATGATTGCTATATCTTTGTAAAGAGAGTGATACAGGAGTGAGAATCATCTGGTGGTATCAGACCCTCAGGTTGATAGATTTCTCACCTGTAATGTTCATTGATTGTTTCTTCTTTCTTGATCTTTGATTGTGTAACATTCCCTTAACTCCTAAGCTAATGCATGTTAATGCCATTACGTTCCACATCTTTACTGGTAGGCACTTGACAACTATCCGGTTATGTGCTATGCTTGAAAAGAATCCACCGAGAGTTGATTTTTATTAGTGTTTATCTAATTTCTTCTTTAAAAACAGAATATCTTCTTTTCTTGAAGTTTTATTTTGCTACTTCATTGAGGCAAACCAACTTTCTTTTTAGCTCCTGCCCATTCTCGCTTATATTAGTCTTGATCATTTTATCTTTCTTCACACCTTAATAGCTGTTCAATATTATCTTAATTTCTTTAGGTGTTAGCTAGATCAATGGTTATCCGAGTTGTGGATTGAATTTGGTTCCATCGATTGATCATGTAATAAGCCATAGAGGTCAAGTAGATGTTCAAGTATGGATGATGGGTATATCAATTAATTGACAGCTCAGTAATTTATAGGGTTTCTGATGAAGCACATGATAATAGTGAATTGTAGGGTCACTTTTTGAAGCTTATAAAACCATTTTAATAGCAGACTTTAACATATATCTTTAGGAAGTTTGTTGTGTTTTAGGAATATCCTGTCATTTGTGCTTTGTTTACGTACATTTGTTTGCCCTCCTTGTCTTTCTCTTGCCTGGTATTTGAACTACATTGTGGTTATGTTTTATTTGAAGGTATGCTCGTCAAGTTGTTGATTTCTTTGAATTCGTAAAGAAGAAGAAAGAAGTTATGCCAGATTTGGAGAGTAAGGTAAATCAAGCAATGGTTATTCTGCTGTAGGAATTGTTAAAATTGCTTCGCCACAGGAATTGATGAAATTGCTTCTATCATTAGCTACAAAATGGGGAGATGTGTTGGATCTAAAGAACTTGAAAGTTCATCATTTAAGTAGTGCTATGACTAATGAGTTTTATAGGATAAGTTGGCCTACTGAGAAAGAAAACGTCTCGAGAGGTTTGGTTCGATTGTATGGGGAAGGACTAGATCGTTTCTTCAATAGGGATGAAGAGATTAGAACTTTTTAGTGCTTGTCAAACAAGGGTCAAGGACCTAAGCTTCTTGGTCAATTTGCTAATGGTAGAATTGAGGAGTTCATTCACGCAAGGGTATGTCCAATTTCTGACTAATACTTTACTTTTTGTTCATCAAATTAGCATTATTGTTGTATTGAAGCTTTATTTATTATTATGTGTGGCTTCGTAGGTTTATGTTACTATAAAGTTAATGATTTGATCATTACTGTTTCCAGAAGTGAAATTAGAAACTGAATGAGTAGCATGAAATGAGATCATTACTGTTTCCAGAAGGTAATTACCAGCCGGAAGATCTTTTATTGAAATTCTGATACAAAACTATTTATGTAAAATTCCAGACGAGAATGTTTTGAAGACAGTAAAAACAGAGAAATCAATAACACGTCTCAGGTAACAAGGAGAATACCAGGCATAGGGAAGGTGTTGTTGAGCGTCATTCTTGGCCTAAGTTTGGTGATGCTAACTGAAGGAAAAAGAAATAGAAAAAAGTTCATTATATTAATATTTGCATTGAAAAAAAAGTAGTAACATGAAATGGATTACATAAAATTACAACTTTGTGTTTCAGGAGGGGAGAGCTTGTAGAAAGAAGATAATGGAGACGACAACAAAGAAAAACTACGAAGATTAGACAAGAAATCGAAGAAACTCAACAAATTAAGAGAACTATAATGCAAAAAAGATAGAGAAGAACATTTGATGATGGTATTTCTATTGAAAAATAATTTGTAAGGTATCAAACGTTAGGCAGAATTTTGATTAAATCACTTTTGCTATAAACCTATTTTTAACAAAAAGATGAATTTCATCATCTAATAAGAGAAACAACTATCTATAAGGTGTATATAAATACTAGGGTACCTGGAGAAAGCACTCTTATTCTTAAACATCATATACTTTGTTTTTTTGCTAGAATATAAAATGCGAGATTCAACAAATTGTGTCCCTCCAAGTGATCAGGCAGTATCTCATATGAAAAAATGTGTTAAAGTAAGTGGTCTAAAAGGCTTACTAGAAACTTTTTTTTTTTTTTTTACAGTGATATCCAAAATAGCTTTCACGCACCTCGACTAATTTTGTGGGATACTTGACACTGATCCCAAGAGCAACATGGTATCATATAACTATGTCCGCTAAAACTAGATAGTGTAACATAAATATATAGTTAACTGTTATAAGATAGTAAATTGATCATGGGGCTAAACCCTATAAATGGGTCAAAGGACTATATATACCATTTATAATACTTAACTCAAAATACACTTGATTATCGACTTAAATAGACATTTACAATATCGCTAAGATCTATACGTGTGAGACACGTTAAAATATGGTCACACAATTACTGATGTGAAATATTTTTGGAATTAAATATTGAAAGATCGCAAAAATAAATATAAATTTATAAAAGAGATATGCTGAATGTTTCGTGTGTTCTTTTCCTCCGTTTAACACATGTATATATAGCAAAAATTAAAATAACAAATTACCCAACTATCCTATGTACTAGTCTCTGGGCACGTGTGTTGCACATGTGTCCCATGTAATTTTATTTTAGATTGTTAGAAGGATTACAATTCTATGAAAACATGCATGTAATGAGAAATAAAATGCAACAATTACAAATAATTAATCATTAAAAGTGTGACAAGAAACATCAAACAAGGGGTACATTTTAATGTTTGAAAGCAATTTCTTATAAAGTAACCAATGGTAAATCTGAATGTTGGTTAGTAGTAGCAAACTTTCGCTAAAGTCAAAAATAACTAATTTGAGCCCAATAAAAATATAGAAAATTAAACTAAAGAAGTCTAATATAGAAAACACACAAAAAAATATACATGAAAAAAAAATACAATATACACATCCTTCTTAAGACTTTAATAATAACAATGCATATGGAAAAAAATGAGAGGATAGAATTACTACATAATTTTTGGAGTTCTTGTCTACACCTTCTCCCATAACCAATTAAAATTCAAGAGTCTTCTCATCTAATCAAACTAAAGCATAAATCAAATAGTACAATGATGATATAAACACTCCACTACTTGAACTATAGAAAAAAAAAGAATAACTTTAGATTAGAGTCTCGTGAAATCAAAAAGATGAATTTATATAGATAAAAATGGGGGAATATCAAAAGATATCTTAAAGTTTTAAATTAATATTTAGAGGTTATGAATATGAAAAGTATGAGAGTTATGAATTTAAGAGTAGCAATTGGATAGTTAATTAAATATTATTTATGACAGTGAATATTTAAAGTAAATAAAAAATAAAGAAGGGTAAAACATCGGTACATAATTATATTTAATTAAATAATATTATAATGTTACATATTAATAGTGAATAAAAAATAATTGCATCACAGACTTCAAATAACTTTTTGATTTTCTCAATGAATTAACATACTAATTACCTCAGTGAATTTGATTTGAAATACATAAAAATAAACGTTTTCACAAGGTTAAATAGTAGAGTAGTACTACATTAAGTTTTTCAAATAATAATTAAGAGAACTGAAAAATGTGAAAAACATTTAGTTTAATATTTATTCAGACATATATTTCACGTGCCAAAAAATATAGATACATTTGGTTCAACACCTTCTCACTTTAATATTTAGTATGATATTAATATATAATATGATTTATTATTTAATATTTAATTAATTAAATAATTTATAATTTTAGTGTAAGGGAAAAATGGTAATCCAACTTTATACTTCGGAGCTTTCCACTTTTAGTAATATATGATTAAAATAAATTTTATTTATATAATGATTAACAATCACTTTGTTACTTACTAATGAATATGATCACTTTATGATTCTTTAGCTTGCAATTAAGTTAGGAGGTAAAAAGGTTGTAAAAATATTATAATTAATTAATATTTAACTTATGAAAGAACTTATGTAGCACACCTATAAAAAAATACAAGTTTATCATTTCAAATGATACAAATAGACGGATCTACTTTAAAATGCAACATAAAATAAGATTATACACAAAATATATTCATAGAAATAAGACTACACTAAATAAAACATAAGTGTATGTCTGTCATGGTTCCAATGTATCAATTTGAAGTGATGTAACCCTTTAAATTTCATACATAACCGATTATAGTCTTTTCATTTTTTACACCCCTACCAATTTCCTAATTACGCACCATTCACATGAATTTGTTGCTTCCTAGACACCTACTCAAATAACCAGGGGTGCCTGTTTAGATGCTTGCAATATGCGCCGGAGATGACTTCATTATAAGTATCTCAAATCCAATGTAATATAGTATAATCACTCTTACAATTTAAAATAGTCATTTTACATCTAACAATAAATTATTATATTTAAAATAGAACTATAATTATAAGTATGCAACACACTAAAAGATCATTCACAATGTATACCTATCATTTTAATTTGTTTTCAAGATTTTTGGAAGTTAATTCCTTTCTATATGACGATAACATCACATATTAGAAGGTTAAACATGTTAAAAATCAAGCAAAATAAAGGAAATAAATTAAAGAGATCCTGTCATAGTACTATGCCTAAGAATATACCTCAAAAGATTCTTATCTTTATTTTCCATTTTTCACGGTCTTGTATGATTTAGCCCCCAACTCAACTTACAAATATGTTTTTCCATTAAAAAAAAACATAAATTTTTTATTTTTAAAAACAAACTTAATTAATTAGCACGTCAAAAATTTAACCACATAACCAATTAGAGAAGAGAAAAAATAGAAGTAGAATATATATTTTTTTGTAATAGAGCAGAAATACCAACAACAGTAAAAGGGAACAAAAAGAACATAAAACCCTATCAGTAAAGATTTTGTAATGAAGAGACAAAAACTAACTTTAATTCAATAGAAAGAGTAAAAAATTGTACTGTAATAAAGCAATATTAAGTGCATTAATTGACATTATGTTTTTAAAAAAAAATTGGGATGAACTTTATATTCATGTTAATTTCTATAAAAGTCACATAGTTAACTACATACTCTTAATTATCATATTCTAGAAGAATACAAAAAGATACTACCTATCTCTGTCTACTATTAATTGTCATACTTTCCATTTTTAAAGTCAAATTATAAAGAACTTTGACTAATATTTTACTATATATTTTTTCATCATATTGATATGCAAAAAGTTACAATGTATAGTACTTTTCGTATAGTTTTTGAATATCTAAATTTTTTGTTTAAAATATCAAATTAATGTAATCTAATTTAACTTTGAAAAGTAGTCAAATTGACTTTTAAAAAACTCAACATGACAAATAAAAGTAGACGGAGGGAATAAAAGCTATTTCTCTACCCTTTTGCATTATTACAAATTAATGTAATCTAATTTAACTTTGAAAAGTAGTCAAATTGACTTTTA
Source organism: Solanum pinnatisectum (assembly GCA_035578085.1). Lineage (NCBI taxonomy): Eukaryota > Viridiplantae > Streptophyta > Magnoliopsida > Solanales > Solanaceae > Solanum > Solanum pinnatisectum. The sequence goes on along the minus strand of CM069084.1, from coordinate 17,379,793 downwards.
AAAAACTCAACATGACAAATAAAAGTAGACGGAGGGAATAAAAGCTATTTCTCTACCCTTTTGCATTATTACAAGAAATAAAAAACAAAGAATTAGTAGCTATTCAATAAAGTGATGGTTACACTTCCCAACTTATTTGTCTTTCTGTGATTTAATATAATTTGATTAGAAATTTATAATAATTTAATGGTAATATTTTATGAAATGTTTTCTTACGATTTTGTTTAACTTGAATATTGAAGAAATAGTTCATGACTAATCAGTAAAAATGTCGTTCAACTTATAATGGACATTTTGGTAATTCATTTTTTCAACTTAAAAGGCTTCCACTTTCAAAATAATAATATAATATATGCAATCTGAAAAATTAGAAATTAATATAACATAAAAATAAAAATTATGTTTTGGAGACTTAAGTAATAAATTATGAAGTATAATATTATATTTTTATCCCAAAGATAATATTTATTATTGAAAATGGTATTCATTAGTAAGTATATTTCGAGATTTTGAAATGTTCAAAACAATTGATAAATAAAAAAAATGAGAAAAATAGACTTTTGCAATGTACAAACATGAATATCTGTATGTGTGATTATATATTGTTGTTTTATACCAGGTTTTTGGGATAATAGAATGTCAACTTAACTTTGCGATACCAATGTACAAACAATTGGTATTGCAAAGTTAAGTTGACATTTTATTATCCCAAAAACCTTGTATAAAACAACAATATATAATCACACATATAGATACACGAAGAACACTAAATAAAAGAAAGAGAAATAGATCAATCCACGTTTAAAAAGATACAACCGACCTTATGATATTTGCCATTTTAGAGCTGACCTTCCCTAAATTAAAATTTTGTTTTCATGTTGCCCAGAAGATTAAGCTGATATCTTTCTTCAGCATTGTCTCGTAATTGATTTTGTTGATAAAATATGAGTGTTTGTTGCCCTTTAAAAAAATAAAAAAAATAAATGTGATAAGAAAAAAGAATCTTTCAATCTCAAAAAATAAGAAAATACAAGAGTTGAATGTGGAAGATAAAAGAAATCTCTCAATTCTGAAAAACTTATGGGGGGTTATCTCTTAGGAGGAAATAGTTATATGTCAATGTGTTTATTGGATTGCCAGAAAAGAAACGGTTATTTATTAAACGGCAAAGGGGCGGATTTACCTCCGAACTTTAATAAATGGTACATATATGCCCTCCGTTATACTTTCCGTCCACATAAGCCCCTGCTGTCCAATTATAGGTACACATATACCCCTCTCACTAACGGACCCCTAATTTCTTACACGTGTCTTAATTCTATTGAGCTACCTGTTTGACCCTTTTTTTTAACCCATAACCCAATACCCACCCAATTTCCTCTAAAAGGAATCCTAATTAAAACACTCAAATTAACACACCAAAATCCGTCCCTTTTCCCTAGTTGGAGATCCCCGATTTTGGTGTGTTAATTTGGGTGTTTTAATTAGGATTCCTTTTAGAGGAAATTGGGTGGATATTGGGTTATGGGGCGGATAGTTGGGTTATGGGTTTAAAAAAAGGGTCAAACGGGTAGTTCAATAGGATTAAGACACGTGGAAGAAATTAGAGGTCCGTTAGTGAGAGGGATATATGTGTACCTATAATTGGACAGCAGGGGCTTATGTGGACGGAAAGTATAACGGAGGGCATATACGTACCATTTATTAAAGTTCGAGGGTAAATCCATCCCTTTGCCATTTATTAAATAAAAGTTTTCCCTATATATAGGGGTTTGTTGACACACAACATTATTATTGATTGAGAGTTTCTCTTCTTTACACTGTTGTGTGTGGCTACATGGAATTCATCTTACAACCTTATAAGAACGATTCTTAAGAGGTGAGACTAATTCTTTAACTTGATATCTTTGGTTCTTATTCATAAATTAAAGAAGGTAATTAGTCTTATACTAATTATTGTCTCTAGTTTCTTTGTAGTAGGGTTCTAGATCACTTTTGATCTAAGTTCTTGAATTGACTCAATTAATATCATAATTAGTCTTAATCCACTAATTTTGAATACTAAGATCAATTAGGGTTCTTAGTACTTTATTTTTAAATTGGGGATTTTATTCTTGAACTTTGTATATCTTTCAATTTATGTCTTTAATCTTTTTAATTTCGCTTCCGCATTATTTTCTTGTTTATTTTGGTAACCTGATTCTTATCAACATGATTAGCAGTCTTGTCCCGAGTGTTGATATAAGTGAACCACTAGGAACCAAAGAACTTAGTAGAGAGAGGATTAGTATCAAATGGAACAAATGAAAACTTCCATTAGAATTGGCAAAACCTTGTATCAATTTCTTCAGTGTAATCTGCAGACTAGAAATCTTTTCTTCTAATTGGAAGTTAATAGGCTAATTGATAGAAGGGGACAACCAGAGTCATACCAAACTGTCGAGCAAATAGATTTGGAGAATAACGGTCTACCCCATATTTTCACTTCGAAGATTCGTCTGGAAGGATATTGTAAGGTAGGTCTCGAGCAATGAGATAACTGTCCCAAATGTCTTGTAGCTCTAGATTATTAAGTTTTTTGAAGTTAGGATCAAGTGACTTCTTAACCCACACAGGTCGAAACTTCTTAGAAGAAAATGGGGTGAATTGGCTGGTAGTTCTAGATGTGCATTTATGAAAAAAGAGAAAGTGTTCCTTGAACAATTTAGGTCTCAACACGCCTTCTCGCAGGTCGGAATTATGGAAAGTAAAACTGTAGCCAGAACTGCAAGATCCAGAATGGACCTCTTTCATAAAGAAACCTACCCATACTGATTTCAGTGCACCCATGATAAGAATTAGACAAGAGAAAGGGTGCCAAAGCAAGCTCTCTACCCGCAGCAAGAGCAAATGCCAGTTTTTTGCATTAGTTGATCATGTTTAAAGAAGAGTCACAAAATCGATGCTTACTGAGCCACGTAAACAGAAAAGATATATGTTTTTTCTCTGTCATAGCCGTTTCTACCTCTACACATTGAGAAATATATGGTCTATCCAGCTATACCAATCATGGTACTGACTTCCTTCCCATATGGCCTAAGTCCTATCAAGGCAACAATATCTAGTACTATTGGCCCCATCATACCAAATCTGAAGTGGAATGAGTATGTGATAATTGACCAATAGAACACGGTAGCATACAGAAGATTTTCGTGCATGAGAACATAATTTTTTGGCAACTGAATATAATCATATATATCAGCTGACTTCCAGACTTCCCCTTTGGACTTCTCAACTCTATCTACCCTATCAATCCACCTTTTTGTTACAGAAGACCTTGAATACCGATACTTGCCTCCAAACCAATTAGGTCGCATAGAGTGTGGAAGCAGTTTCTCTCCTTCAGCTAAGGGGTAAAGGGGAGAGAGCTTCGGAGGATATGTAGTCTTAAAACATGGACCTAGTATAGTGATCTAGGAATAGGAACAAATGTTTTGTGAACAGTCAGCTCTTTGTTCACCTTTTGCATTTTCTTGGTGACATTTTTGTTAGACTGGAAAACTTCAGTACCTAAGCTTCCAACTTTATTTTTTACCATTTCTAGTTTTCTTCCACTGGAGAAAGTTAAGAAGAAAAATATTGTATACACCGCACAGAAAACTAGCATACATGAATGCATAATTTGACTTCTTTCAACTATTAGAATTATTAACTTCTAGGCGAAGACAAGAAAAGATGGGAAACATATTAAAGAAGTTCACATTCGTTGTCTGTTGCTCTAAACCATTTGTATAATTCAATAACTTCCTAGCAGCTAAATGAATTCAGCCTTGTTAACTCATTTCTTTAGGAATCTTCATCCATTTAGTTTTTGTTAAATGGTTATTCCACTGTCCCAAATGCATAAATGGAACAAATGAAGTCTTGTATTGACTATCCACTAACATAAACAACAACAACATACCCAATGTAATCCCATGTTATATTCTAGTGTTTTGATGATCCTCAGAAATGCAGGGATTTGGTCTTTGGTAGAGTACTTCCGTCCAGTTTCAAAGTGGAGCTAAGTTGTAAAGTTAGCTTTACAACTGTCTTGTCAGGTTGGTTGGTGAGATGTGCAGCGTACTTCACCAATAGGAAGGACGGACGAAGTGTTTTTTGTTAAGTGGTAAAAACCCTTGTTGGTAACAGATATATATATATATACAACAATAAACAAACAACATCATTCATTCACGAAGGGAGAAAGCTAGCAAGTCTATTTCAAGAACTCAAGCATCAAAGAACACAGCAAGGGATCTGGTCCCGAAAAGTTTGCGAACGAGAAAAGGAGGAAAAGATAGCTGTGAAAAGGCTGCCAACTTTGATGTGGTTGGTGCACAACCTTTAATGACTGCAGGCTTTTATCCAATGGCCTTGTCCCAAGGGTTTGTGTCCACTTTGATAATAGAATCTTCTTAAAAACACAAACCCAAGTTTTGGCAAATAAAGTTGTGAATTTTCTAAAAATTCACAAGCTAAAAGAAAAAGGCCATCTTCAAGAAGTATTATCCTCAAGAGCAACAGGGATTTGATAGAGCTGCAAGCTGTTTAGTTGTCTTGGGATTATATCTTCAGTGCTACATTGTAAATATATTCCTAATCTATAAAGTAATTAGATCGTTGTTTAGTTCATCTAAAGTCTAAGTCAGTTAAGGTCAATTGATTTAGTAGGCAGCATTGTTGCTGTTTAGTCAAATTCTATGTCATCTAGTGGTAGGTGGCTTAGTGGGCAACGTGGTTGTTGCTTAGTCAAAATTCTAAGTCATCTTGGTGGGATGGTTTAGTAGGCAACACAGTTGTTGCTTAGTCAAATTCTAAGTTATCTAGAGGTGGGTAGCTTAGTGAGCAATAGTGTTATTGCTTAGTTGCTTTCTTTGTAGTAGATGTGCTACATTAAGGGGGAAGGGATTTAGAGGTAAATTCTAGGTTGCAAGCATTGTAATTTGAATCATTGCTCCGTTTGAGTTAAATGGAGGTTGGGTTGAAAAGCCTGTGAGGACCGGTCGTGGTTTTCACTGCCCTTGAGCAAGGGGGTTTCCACATAAAATCATTGTGCATATTTTACTTTCTGCATTTATTTTAGTTGTTCTTCTTGTTGAGTTAAGGGACCTGGTCCATTGATGGTTAGTGGATGCACATATCCCAACAATTGGTATCAGAGAAGGTTCTCTCTAGCCGATTAATACCAAGAGAGATTCTGATAGAAGAATGGCTACTCCACTAAGCTGCAAGAAGGTCGGTCTCCAACAAAGCCACCTTTGTTTGATGGTCAGTACTATTGGTGGTGGAAAAAGTGCATGTTTGACTTTATAATGGTTGAAGATTGTGAGTTGTGGGATGTCATTTTTGAGGGTCCCTATGTGCCAGCTATAGAAGTAAAATATGGGGATGTCACAAGGGCCGTTCTCAAAACCCGACGGCAATACAATGACTTTGACAAAAGGAAAGTTGAGAAAAATCACAAGGCTAGGAAGCTCTTAATGTGTGGAATCGGAGCAAATGTATATGATCTGATTTCTTCATGCAAATCAGCCAAAGAAATTAGGGATTTGTTGAAATTACCTATGAGGGCACTGAGGAAATAAGGAAATCTAAACTAGATTTCTTTACTGCTCAGTTCGATAGTTTCACCATGAAAGAAGGAGAACATGTTCATGAAATGCGCACAAGACTTTCCAACATTACAAGTGAGCTCATGCTCTTGGAAGAACCAGTCCCCGTGTATAGACAAGTCTCCAAGATTTTGTAAATTTTTCCCAGATCTTGGACAAATGGTTTTGCGACTGGCAATCAGACAAGGGAACCTGAAGCAATGACCTTGTGTGCTCTATTTGAGCATCTTCAAGCTCATGAGATGCATAGAAAATATGAAGACATGAGGGCAGAACTGACTGGTGAAGCTGACCACAAAGAAGTAAAAGACAAAGAAGTGGACCAGGTCCGTCCCAATATAAGCAGGAGAGAAGCCTTTTTCTAGGCGGTGAAAAGGGAGATGACTGCATGGAAAGATTCCTCGAGTGATTCAGATGACTCTGATCACTCTAATGAGGCCCTTATGGCAAAATCTGACGATGAAGAAGCTGAAGAAGAGGTAACCCTTTCTGATTGTACACAAAACATACATGTTTACTCTGTTGAGAAGTCTAGCTGGTGTTTTGATTGATTCATTGAGTTAACAACTGAAAAGGATATTATGAACAATAACCTATATATCCTCTATGAAGAAAATGTAGCCTTGGTTGACCAAATATCTGTTATGGAAGAACAATTGATAGTTCTAGAAGCTGAAAATCTAGAACTTAGGGAAAAATTAAAGATGTTGATTGAGAAATGTGGCAGAGGAAAGGGAGGGGCCATCAACTTGCAAATTGATCTAGATACCAGTTTGAATATTGTTGAAACAAAACCTGCTATGGCCTTGGAGAGAAATCATAAGTTAGATAGGGACCTGGTCTGTGTAAAAGACGAATTAGAAAAATCCCTCAAATGGACCAATTCCTCTAAGATCCTTACAAATCTAATTGGTCAAGGCAATAATAGTAGAAGAGGGCCGGGCTGTGAGAAGATAGATTTCCCAAACAATCCTCACCACAAATCTGTTTATGATGCTGACGATCTCCTGTGTGTGCATTATGGTCGAGATGGATGTCTTAAGAGAGATTGTTCTGTTTTGAAAAAATATGAAGGAAGTTCGTCAAACTATTCCAAATAGAGGAATAGACTAAAGAAGGGACCTGGTCTAGCTCATGGTCCTAAGTTGAAGAAAGCAGTCAGCCTCACTAGACAAAAACTTTTCTTATCATTCTGTTATCTGCTTATTGAGAACTCTATCTCAAATGGGTTCCTAAGGCTAACAAGTGATTTGCTATGCAAGTGATAGGAAGGAGCATCAGTTAGTGTTGGTTTATGAATAGTGGCTGCTCAAAACACCTAACTGAGAAAACTGCAAAACTTTCTCTCTCTATCAAGGAAATTCAAGGTGGAGGTGTCTCATTTCGCAATGGTAAGAAAGGGTATATTTATGGTGTAGACATGTTTGAAGGTCTGTGGAACACACTATTAAGGATGCGTACTAATTCAATGGTTGAAGTACAATCTTTCAAGAGTTTCACAAATTTGTGATGAATAAAATGAAGTGAAGTTATTATTAGAAAAAATGTGTGGTCACAAACTTGCTCTCTCAAGCATGATCTTGATAGAAAAAAGATACACAAATTTGTATATTGCTGATTTGAATATTGCTCGTAGTGATAGTCTCACTTGCCTTAGCACTCAAGGTGAAGATGCTAAGGTATGACACAAAAAGCTTGCTCATGTGAGTGCTTTTTTACTACACAAACTTCTGTCAGGGGACCTGGTCCGCAGTCTGTACGAAATGAAATTTACAGATTACAAAGGTTATGATGCTGGTGTAAAGAGAAGTAGATCAGACCATCCTTCGGGTGGAATAAGTAAACTTTTAATCTTCCAAAGAACCTTTGGGCCGAAGTGGTAAATGGTACATGGTTTTGACCAAAATGATGATATTGAGAAGTTTGATCTTAATGATGTTGAAAGATTATTTGTGGTATATTCTTCCTCCAGTAAGTCTTATCCGGTATATAAAAATGTGTTCATTAAAAAGGATGTTTATATGATTTTTGATGAGTCTGGAAGAATTAAAAAGTTGCAAGATAAAGAATATTCTGAGATGGAAGAGCTGCGTCAGATTCAAAGAAATGGTCTAAACAGTGAGCTTGCTGAAGAAAATATCATCTTCATGAATCCAACAATCCCAAGAAAGATGATGTAGAGGATGAACCTAATGAATGACCCGGTCCAATAGACAATGAAGAACGAAGATGAAACAGTTCAAACTGATAATGCAAGGTGAAAATGAAGAAGATGATTAATCTCAGTTTGAAAGAAGCAAAGTATGTCACTTGGTTCCCGACAAGCTGACAAGTTGTCCAAGTTCCTCTTCAACAATGGTTTCAAAAGAGTGAGTTTTGAAATAAGCATGATGGAAGAATTAAATTTCTTCTTGGAGCTGTAAATCAAGCAAACTTCTAAAGCTTTACAAAATGGAAGGTCAAGTGGCTGACATCTTCACCAAAGTCCTAAGCAAGGACCAATTTTTCTAGAACAGGGACCTGGTTCCAGCTTAGAGAAGCTATTGAAGAAGTTTCATATTATGGATGCGAAGTCAACTAATACTCCTATGGGGATCAACTCGGTGCTGGATACCGGTAGATATGGTCCATATATAAATGATACAAGTGTTAGAATTTGTGCAAGATTCCAAGCTTGTCCAACGAAATCACTTTCGAAAGCTGCTAAGAGAATCCTAAGACACTTAATGAGGACATGGACCTGGCTCTACTCTATCCATCGGGAGATTTTGTATTGATTGGAGGAATATGGTGATGCTGATTATGCTAGGTATCAAGCTAATAGAAAGAGCATAAATGACTCACTTTCTAGGATGATTTCTCATTCATGGGGAACTAAAAGGAAAGATTCATTTTCTCTTTCAACAACTGAGGGATAATATATTGAAGGTGCAACATGATGGGCTCAATCTTGTGGTCAGCAACTTGAAGCTCTTAGAAGACCTGGTCAAGATAAACAAATTGAATTTGGGGATACTGAAATTGAACTGAATGGATCCTGCCTGAAGAAATCAACCCTCTCATGACTATGCGAAGGGAGCAAGTATCCTTGTTTTTCAGTTATTTATGTTTTAGAAAATTCAGTCTTATACCTTTTGTAGGTATACACATAGTAGACTTGCTGAAGGAAAAGAGTGGCCAGGACAAATCTAGGAAATCACATTCAACCTAAAGAGAGGGACCTGGTCCGTTCTCGAAGATTAGCACTCTTAACATTGCATTTTGATTTATGCATGAGAGACGTTGCAGCTGCCACATGTCTGATCGTTGTGCCATCTTTTGAATCCCAAGATGATACTTGCTTCCGCATGATACACCCTTCCACTTCCCTTGTGCTCCATATCGTTTTCCTTATCCTAAGAAAACTCAAATTCCCTTCCAAAAATTAGAAATTTTCAACACCCTCTTTCTTCCTCTCTCAAAAAAATATTTCAAATGCTTAAACCCTTTGTTCCTGCTGGAGAATTTTCCGATGAAGAAATTTCTTAGTGTGAAGAGGGACTAGGTCCAAAAAGCAAAAGAAGAAGGTGCAAAATATGATGTTCAAAATGGGTAAGGGTTGATACTCTGAGAACTCAAAGTATTCTAAACAGGAGGGTGTCTCACTTTATATATATATATATATATAATGAAATGGTCCCTTAGTTATTGACCTATTCATCTCAGAGACCTTAAGTAAGTTTGAGGTTACCAATCCTTCTATCACATATGCGAGAATACATGCACAAGATCATGTCTACTAAGGATGGTAAATATGGCATGAGATATGGGTACTTTCTGACCTAGAATGTGAACGTGTTGATGGGAAAAGAAAAAAAGGTAATGTGTCTAAGATGTTGGTGGAACATGAGAAACTCAAGCTTGCTTTAGAAGCTATGACAGCTGGTGTTGCTAATAGGGATGCTTAAATAGTGTGTCTGAAGGCTCAACTTCTGGAAATTACAGTCAGAGGGACCAGGTTGAGAAAAACTGGCAGCCTGAAGACTTACCATGAAGCCCGGGAAGTGAAGAATGTTGGACTTCCAGAGAGGCTTCTGAGAAATCATGCTGAGGCAAATGCTCTCCTAATCTTACACTGTCAATCCCTTGTTCTTAAGCCCCTCACTCCTCCTAAATTCTCGTGTTCTTAAGCCCCTCACTCCTCTTAACTCCCGTGTCAGTCCTCATCGTTTTCTATTGAAATTTAGTGGGCATTATCTTGGTTCTAAGTCATAATGATGTCTACAATGCTTTGATGACTGATCTTTTATTTCTGAATGAAAACAAATTGTCTTGTCTCTGCTGACTTGTTGCATTACTTTATGCATTTTTACTCATGCTCAGTGTTGCCCAGGTGGCCATGAATTCGCTTGAACTACATTTCTGGCAACTTGGTTTATTGCTTTAACCCATTTTTTATGATGTCAAAAAGGGGAAGATTGTTAGGGTATGAGATAAATGATTACATGGTCATGTTGACAAGGGGAAGAAGTGCTACTTGAAGAGTACATAGTCATGTCGATAGGGGGAAGAAGTGCTACTTGAAGAGGATATGGTCATGCCGATTAAGGGGGCGGGGGGGGGGGGGGGAGAAGTTGAAAAAAGTTTGTCATCATCAAAAAGGGGGAAACTGCTATTTTGTTGTTGGTGTGATGTTCTGATGATTTGACAAACTTCGGGTATGATGCAAAAAGGGGACCAATCCAGTTATCTGAAGAGGCATGTTGATAGGGAGAACTGGTGAAAGGGGGGAGAAGGTGAATAAGTATGTTATCATCAAAAAGAGGGAAAATGTTACCTTGGAGCTGATGGTAAGTTTTGATAATTTAACAAACTTAAGGATCTAACAAGGGACAAGATCCAGGAAAGGGTCTTCTGGTATTGGGACTGATGAAAGGGAAATGAATGAATAAACTCAGCATGAGAAATATTTTTGTGTCTTCATCAAAAATAGGGAAAATGGTATATTCTAGTGTTTTGATGTTCCTCACAAATGCAGGGACCTGGTCTTTGGCAGAGTACTTCTGTCCAGTTTCAAAGTGGTGCAAAGCTTAAAGTTAGCTTTACAGCTGTCTTGTCAGGTTGGTTGGTGAGATGTGCAACGTACTTCCCCAATAGGAAGGGCGGACGAAGTTGTTTGTTTAAGTGATAAAAACCCTTGTTGGTAACAGATATATATACAACAATAAACAAACAACATCAATAATTCAAGAACTCAAGCCTCAAAAAACGCAGCAAGCGACCTGGTCTCGAAAAGTCTGCAAACGAGAAAAGGATGAAAAGACAGTTATGAAAAGGCTGCGAACTTTGATGTGGTTGGTGCACAACCTTTCATGACAGCAAGCTTTTAGCCAATGGCCTTGTCCCAAGGGTTTGTGTCCACTTTGATAATAGTCTTTTTAAAAATACAAACCCATGTTTTAGCAAATAAAGTTGTGAATTTTCTGAAAATTCACAAGCTAACAGGAAAAGGCCATCTTCAAGAAGTACTATCCTTTAAAGCAACAGGGACCTGATAGAGTTGCAAGCTGTCTAGTTGTCTTAGGATTATATCTTCCGTGCTACATTGTAAATCTATTCCTAATCTATAAAGGAATTAGATCGTTGTTTAGTTCATCTAATAGTCTAAGTCAGTTAAGGTCAACTGATTTAGTAGGCAGCATTGTTGTTGCTTAGTCAAATTCTAAGTTATCTAGTGGTAGGTGGTTTGGTGGGCAACGTGGTTGTTGCTTAGTCAAAATTCTAAGTCATCTTGGTGGGATGGTTTAGTGGGAAACACAGTTGTTGCTCAGTCAAAAACAAAGCTCAATGTGAATTTTCACCAAAAAAATAGCATCTTGAATCAACAACGTACATTACAGGGCTGAGTTACCATTGATGAGGTGGAAGAAGCTTTTTTAGGTTACCCCATAACTAAAATTGCTTATTCTTCACAACGAGAGAGCTTCTTCTTTTTCACAAGAGGGAGAAACTTGAAAAAATTAAATGAAAGGTGTCAATTAAGTCTTGGTTTTGTTTTTGGTAACACTTTGGCCAAGAAAGGGTCAAATCCACTTAAAAATGTAATTAAGTAAATCTTGGACCAAATTAACATTTTCAAAACTTTCTAATCTTTTATAAAATACAAAAAAAATACTTCATTTTTAGATTCTTATAATTCTATCCAAACCATTTTAAGAAAAAGTAAAAGAAAATAGAATTTTCTCTTCTTCTTCTTCTCCCAGCGTTCTTCTTCTTCTCTTCTTCTTCTTCTTCTTCTTCTTCTTCTTCTTCTTCTTCTTCTTCTTCTTCTTCTTCTTCCTTAGAAAATTCGACTACAACAAATGTTCTCCCCATTATCATCCTCCTCATCTCCGTCTATCACTCTCTCTTTCTGAGCTGACGATCGTGTTCGAGTTAAAATGGGTAAGTCATTTTTTTGAAAGATTTTACAATTTTCGAACAATACATATAGTAAGATTTTTTCTTGGGTTAATGAACAATAAATCGTTCTATAAATGTGAAAATTTAATAATGTTGTAATTGTACCTATTATTTATTATTTTTCAAAAAAAATAAATCAACAAACCCCAAAAAACCCTAATTTTGAGAAAATGTATATGTATTGTTGTTGTTTAGTGAAAAGTCAATTTTTGTTGCATTTGATATTATTTTTGTGAACATTATGTTCATATGATTTTAGAAATATGGTCTTGTTCAGTTGTCCAACATATATTTCATTTGTTGAAAGATGTATCGTATGTTGCAACATTTTAGTGATATGTTGGTACATATTCCAATAGAGTTGTCATATGTTGGAACATGTCACCTATGTGTTAGGGCAACAAAATGGTCATCTTTAGTAACAAGTTACCCATTTGTGACAACAGAAGATTCATCTATGGCAACAAAAGATTCATCTATGTCAATAAAGGTACATCTGTGGCAATAGAATGTCCATTTGTGTCAACATAAGTATAAATTGCTACCCATTATTATTTTATAATCAATTGTAAACTCAAAACCTTTTTTTTATTTACCTTGTAGATCAAATGACACAAGAAGCTTCATCTATGACAACAACTCAATCTTTTGTTGGTGATGCTTCCTCTTCTAGCATCAAATGCTCTTTTTGTCGATGCAAAGAATGTGAGCAACAACATGATTATTTTATTATTCGTGTTAAAGAACTCTCTAATATTTTTAAGGAAATGACTTATAATATTGATGAACATACATCCAAGAAGATTTCACAGCCTTTGAAGGGTAGGAGGTTGAAAAAATCTATTTTCCAATCACTATCTATAATTAGTAAAAGAAAAAAATCAATGACTATTGCTCTAGTATCTTCCTCAACCCCAAAAGATAAGGAGAAAGAGAAGGAGAGAGAGAAAGGGAAAGAGAATGAGAAAGTGAAAGAGAAAGAGAAAGAGAAAAAAAAAAGAAAGAGAAGAAAGTCGTCAGTTGTGATGTGAAGCAACAATATCCATTTGAAGGTTTTAACATTACCGGTGAGGGTCCAACTGAACTAATGTCATCCTTCTCGCAATGGATAAATGAGGGTCTTTACAAGCATCATGCAAAAAAGTAAAGTTGTTCAACTGTTATTAGTATTTCTTCTCGATGTCCATTAAATATTTATATATAATGTTTACACAATTACAAAAGAGACAAGGATGATCGCTACTTAGTAAATTGCTCGAAACTTGAATTCAAACAACTTGACTTTGTTGTTGCATTTCTAAAGAAAAAGGTCTGGTTCTACGTAATGTCTCAACCCAATAGATGTTGGACTGATGAGGTAAATCCATGTCGACTTATGTTTTGATTAAGATATGAATACATACAAATAATTGATACAAAAATATAGTTGTTGATGCATCTGTGCAGTATGTTGATGTCATTTTATAGTATTTGCCAAAGAAGTCAAAGCAACAGAGTCATTCTAAATATCGATATACCACTACTAATTGTTATTTCAAAACATATATTGACAATGTCAGTGTTGTTCCTGAAAATGAGAATAAAATCGTTGACACTATCAAAGGGTTTGGTATACATGTTGGACTACCTTGGCACCTCACAAATGAGGTTTATGTCCTGTAAATTGTAATGGGGAGTTTCATTGGGTCTTGGTTGTCATTGTATTGAAGGGACGGTCCATAAAGGTGTATGATTTGATGTCCTCATCTAGGCCTAATAGAAAATTGTCTGTCGAGATTTCGAAGTTGTCTACAATGTTGCCAAAGTACCTTGAATCTAGCGGAATTTTTGAGCAAAAAGACCAAACCAACTTGTTAGTTCTTGAATCTGAACAAGGATAGAACAAATCTCATCCATTCGAAGTCATAAATGTTACTGATATTTCCCAATAAGCATGCAATACTCTGTAAGTATCACATTATTTTTTTGTCTTACCACTATCGAAATGTGATGTTATTAGGTTTATTATATTTTCTAATTCATGATATACCATGCAGAGATTGTGAACTTTTTGTTGCTACATACGCTGAGTTTTTGAGTGATGGAATTATGAGATATGCTTCGCTCCTATGGAATTATGAGATTTTTAATGCTTGGAGTGTCTATGTTAGTGACAATGATGACCCATAGAGGCTAGACCTAAAAAAGCAAAGTTCATATCTCCAGATGAAATTATTGTGGTTACCACCATTGATTAGATATAGTTTTAATGGTTATGTATACCATTGTGAATTACCTTATTGTTGATAAGTTGTAAAAATGAATTGGTGAAGTATTCATTTTTGCTGATAATAGTAATTCTTATTATTATTTTAATTTTGTTGGAACAAATTTCAATTATGTTGGAAAGGAAGAAATGTGGTATCTGTGGCAACATATATAGCCTTTGTTGTAAAAAAATCACACAATTATCTATATGTTCCCCAACTGAAAGGTGATATGTGGCAAGATATATAACCTCGGTTGTAAAAAACCCACAGAATTACCTGCATGTGCCCCAACAGAAAGGAGATTTGTGGAAACATATGTCACTTTTAATTGTCATATGTTGCAACATTATATTGTCAAAATTCAAAAAAAAATTAAAAAGGTTGAAAACAATCGTCCTTTTCCCTCTCTCCTCTATAAAAGGTCATTTGATATTCCAAATTTAATTTACTTTTACTAATTTCCGTTTTCTTTCATTTCATCTCTTTTGTTTCTCCATTATTCTTCTTCACAGATCCAGTTGTTGTTGCGATAATTTCTACAACATCAGTGTAATCTGTTGTGATATTTTCTACAAAAAGTCGTTGTTTCCCTCATCATTCCTAATTTATTGTCGATATCTTCTCAGGTAAAATTTAATTAGGATTTTGAAGCACTTACTAATACAAATCATGATGTTTTTAGTGGTTTATCACTTATTTGTTTGTAGGATGGTTGGTTTGGTTGGTTGTTATTCCTTTTAAAATATTATCTGGTTTCAGAAAGCTTCAATTTGTAGTTGGTTGGCTAGGGTTTAGGGAGGGTTTTGTGGTTTGTTGGTTGGTTCATGTGTGGTATTGAATCGTATTTGGGGTTTTCTTAGGGGTGATGTGTTGTTGTTTGTGTTGTTCTGTGTTGTCTTGTTGTGTTTGGTTGTTAATTTTGTTAAGAAATATTTGATTTTGTGGTTGCAGATACAAATATAATGCCTCCAGTCAAAAGAAAAAAAATGTATTAACAACTAAAACAACTGACACAAAGATCCAGAAGAGGCCTAGGACTAAAACTTGTAGGATGAAGAATGAAAATTCCAGTTCCACTCTTTTAGAAGAACTTGCATCTGAAGCAGTTTCTTCTTCTCAAGTACAGTCAGGAGTTTCTTCTTCTCAAGTAGAACCATAATTTTCTCAAAAAGATCTTGAAATTCTCCATGAAGTTGTTGTAGAGTAAGAAGGACAAGAAAAAAAAATGAGGATGATGATGATAGAAAAGATAAAAATGAAGTTGATGATAATGAAGAAAAAGAAGAAGAAAAATATGAAGTTGATGATGAAGAAAGAAGAGAAGAAGAAAAATAAAAGTTGAGAAAGAAGAAGAGAAAAATAAAGAAGTTGAGGAAGAAGAAGGAAAAAAAGCGTTGAGGAAGATAAAGGAAAAAATAAAGAAGTTGAGGAAGAAGGAAAAAAAATGAAGTTGAGGGTGATGGGATCAAAACTGTCAATGCACACACTTTTCCTGTGCCTTTCCAGCCTAATGCTACTGGTGATAGCATTATAAGGTCAGCCATGGGGAAAATCTTTCGACTCCTTCAGGACCATTCTTCGGGAGAATGATTTGGAAGATATTTTTACAAATAGTTGTTTTGGTCAATATCTTGATTTGCCAATGAATAATAATGCACATTTTAACTGACTATTGTCTATGAACTTCTGAAAAGAAGGTTTCATTTTTTATAATAATGAAAAGAAGGATGAGGTGTTTATTAATTATTGTGGCATGCCACTCTTCTTTGGCAAAAAAGAGTTTGCCATTCTCCTTCTTAGTTAATCCCTGTTTTCACAGCCAAAAAATAACTACGGAGACAAACGAAAGGAAGAGAACCACAAACAAGTAAGGAACAAACAACTGAGGAGCGGGACTTGGTGTCCCTTGTTGGCCCAAGCTTCCAAAAACCCCAAATTGGTAGCTTTGTTGAACGACAAGGTTACATCAAAGAAGCACAATGAGTCATTATGCTTAGTTTGGTTTGTACATAATGTACTTATGTCCAAAGATGTTAACAACAACATAACCTTTAATTATGTAAAGTTATCCGAGGATATTGAGGCTTTCAACAACTTTCCTTTGGGTCATGACAACTATGAATTGACTATCAAATACTTGTTGGCTCCTTTATCTCCAGAGACCAATAACTTATTTTGTATTCCATGGGCTTTCATGGTAAACATAAATGTTCTTAATCTTTTTATATTTTATTGAATAATTTAACATTTGATTTGTGACATGTTGTGTTTTTTTATAGGCTTGGGCGTTTGAAGCCATTCCTCATTTGAGGCATCAAGTAAATACAAAAGAAGAGATTTCATCTCCAAGGATATTGAGATGGTTGACAGCAAAAAATGCCAAAAATACTCGAGATCTTTTTAACCCTCATGATGATGCAGTAAGTTGTTATATTATAAATTTCAAATTGTCATATGTATCAAATGTTGTTATAGATGAGGTATATGTTGCTATAGATGAGTCATTTGTTGTTGCAGATGCCCCATATGTTGCAACATATCACTAATTTGTAGCAACATGTGACACATTTGTTACAACTTCTGATCCAAATATTCCTACATATTACTCATTTTCATAATTTCAGGTTATGCATCCATGGCTTGTCCCAACAGAAAAGGAATTGCAAATGTCATCTCTGATTACTCTAGGGTTGGTTGAAACCTTATTTGATCCTATAATGGATAGAGTTAAAAGGGAATTGACTGGAGCAACAACCATTAAAAGAGAAAGAGTTGATGATTAGTTAGTTATTTCTAACGAGGATATGGTTGATGCAGATGTAAGGGATGGTGTTAATATTGGTGTTGGTGTTGGTGTTGATGTTGATGTTGGTGGTCGAATTTGTGCTGGTGCTGATGTTGGTTTTGGTGGACAAAGTGTTGGGGCTACCTCTTGTAGTCGATGCTCTAGATTTCTATGTAAGAAGTGCAAGAAACATGATGACGATTCTATCATGTATCTTCAAACATTGAGTGAGACTGTTAATGAATTTAAATACAAGAGTGAGGGCCAAGGTCACTCCATCAAACAATGTTGGGGATCCTAATACTCCACAGGCCAAGTGGAGGAAAAAATCCTTTATCAAGGCAATAAAGAATTTGAAGAAGAAAATATTTGGAGAATTTCCAATGGCCGTAGGAGAAAAGCTGGAGCTCAAGCAAGTGAATATTTATAAGTTGGTGCCTGTAGCTAAAAAGACCAAACTATTGGAACTGTTGAAAGTTAAGGAACTGTGTGCATAATACGACATGCATTATTTTAGTTGAAATGATTTCAGGGCAATGCAAGCATGAATATTTGGTGGGAAGACTGGGTAACTTTTCTCTACTAACCTTCTTCAATTTATAATGTTTGTTTGTTTTATCTTCTCAATCATTACTCTTATTTACTCTTTAATATTAACTGTTATTTCAGTATATTGATGAAATTTTTAGCCTCATGCGGGAGAGGCTTTTGAGATACCCTGAGCACTACGATTTCACGGATAGCATCATGGATCTCAACTTTTATACCAACTTCAAACAAAGGTATGACAGTATCAGCGAGGAGGCAACAACAGTAGGTGGCAGAAGCTTTAAATAGTTAATTAATGAGTTTGTATGGAATGCCGATTTGATTGACTATGTCAGGGGCATTAGACTATATGCTGGAGGCATAGATTGGATTTCTGCAAAAAGGATTTTGGCAGTCATGAACATGAACAAAACTCATTTTGTGACTCTTGAGATATTTTTGCACGAGGATCGCATGAATGTTTATGGCTGCAACCTGATGAGTATGGAACATGCCATATTTTTGACATTCATACAACCTATGTTTGAGTTGCTGCCAAGCTTGTTGAGGCAAAGTGGAATAATGAAGCATTTTCCAGATAAGTTCCTCAATGAACCATGGAAATTTGAAGGTCGATTGGAACCCATGGAAAAAATAACACCAATGCCACGTGCGGGTCATATTCGCTTGCATTTATTTAGCATTTTATTACCAACACAACAATTTAACCTCCCGACACCACGTTATGTGACAATACAGTTGGTTGAATACAATGGAATTGGGATGCTGGGATAGTATCTAGGATCTTGGAGCCTTGACAATGTGTTTTAAATTAATGACAATGTATTATTTTATCTATTATGTTATGTTATCTTATATTGAGAGCAACTAAATGGTATGTGATGTTATGTTGCTCCAGCCAATTCCTTTTTAACTCTATCAATCCACAACATAATCAAATGTTGCTATAGATAGTTGATATGTTGCAACATTTAAGGAATCTGTAGAAACAAATGAGTCATCTTTTCATATCAAAAAAACAATAACATCCACGGTGTAGAGAGTTTTGTTTATGGGGAGATTTTATCCCAACATGTTTATGCTTTTTTTCATATTAGTTTTATCATATGTAGGTTGTTTGGCCAGACCATATTAATAATACTATGTTTTAGTATAATTTTGTGTGATCTTATTTATCACCATCTTGATTGCAATTGTAAGCTTCCGCGTGACGTCCTAATCACTTTCGAACCCAATAAGTGGTATCAGAACACATGGTTCAATGATCCAATGGTTGAACAAGATTGAAGACATGTTCAACTGGTTTCAAATCAATTTGAAATCAACGTGATTATAATGAAGATTTTTGTGCTACTACATTTCTAGAAAATTTTCAAATATATTTTCAACAATTCTGCTGCTCTATCCTTAAAAACAAAATCAACTTTCAACCCCAGCAAAATTTTAATGTTAGGGCTCCGCTTTTAATTCATGGATCTTACTTTTAACGCATGAGATTCACTTTCAACTCGTGCATATTATTTTTAACGCATGAGCTCCACATTCAACCCTGCTCATTACTTTTAACACATGACTCCAATTTTTAGCCCATATAAATTTTTAAATCATGGTAAGCAGTGTGATACATGAAGATTTTGTGAAGAGCAAGATTATCAAGCATATGAAGAAGGCGAATCAAGTTTTGTCAAGCAATACCAGCCAAAAATGGAGGTTTGTTAGGGTTTTGTCCTGATTTTCTTACCTTATTTGAAGTTTATTTTTTCCTAAAACAAAAGACAAAACATTACCATAAATATTTTTCTTTTTTATGAAAGAAAATATATTTTTCTTCTATATTTGGTTTACTCTTTCATTAGGATAAAACTTTGGAGATATATAAATTGAAGATTTATCTTCTCATATCAAGAAAACAATAGCATCCACAATGTTGTCATTTTGAGAGTTTTGTTTATGGAGAGATTTTCTCCTAACATGTTTATTTTTTTTTTCATATTAGTATTATCATATGTAGGTCGTTTAGTCAAACCATATTAATAATATTATGTTTTAGTATAACTTTATGTGTCATCTAATTATCACCGTTTTGATTGCAATTGCAAGCTTCTGCATGACGCCCTAATCACTTTCATACCCAACAAGTAGTATCAGAGCACATGGTTCAATGATCCAATGGTTGAACAAGATTGAAGACAGATTCAAGTGGTTTCAAATTAATTTGCAATCAACGTGATGAAAATGAAGATTTTTGTGCTAGTTCATGTGGAGAAAATTTTCATATATATATTCAACAATCCCGCTGCTATATCCTTAAAAACAAAATCAACTTTCAACCCAACAAACTTTTAATGTTCGGACTCCACTTTTAATTCATGCATCTTACTTTTAACTTATGAGCTCCACTTTTAACTCATGCATCTTACTTTTAACGCATGATTTCCACTTTCAACACATGCATATAACTTTTAATGCATGAGCTCCACTTTCAACCCTGCTCATAACTTTTAACACAGGGCTCCAAATTTTAGCTCATATCAATTTTTAAATCATGGTAAGCAGCAATGATACATGAAGATTTTTTGAAGAACAAAATTATCAAACATTTGAAGAAGGCGGATCAAGTTTTGTCAAGAAAATTCAGTCAAAAGGGGTGATTTGTTAGGGTTTTGCCCTGATTTTCTTACCTTATTTGAAGTTTATTTTTTTCAAAAAGAAAAGACAAAATATTACCATAAGTGTTTTTACTTTTCATGAAAGGAAATATATTTTTCTTCCATATTTTGTTTATTCTTTCCTTAGAATAAAATTTTGGAGATTTATGAATTGAAGATCCATCTTCTCATATCAAGAAAACAATAACATCCACAATGTAGTCGTTTAGAGAGTTTCGTATATGAGGAGATTTTCTGTCAACATGTTTATATTTTTTTTCATATTCGTTTTATCATATGTAGGTCGTTTGGCCAAACACTATTAATAATATTATGTTTTAGTATAACTTTATTTGTCATCTAATTTATCACCGTCTTGATTGCAATTGTAAGCTTTCGCATGACGCCCTAATCACTTTTGAACCCAACAATTTGTTGACTTTTTTTTTTGTCTTCTATGTTGTGAGATTTACAGGGTTTGAATTTCTTAACAATTTGAAGAAATAATTTCAAATTGTATTAGTCTTGTCGGAAAAATGATTTTTTCGCCGAAATTTTTTTTGACGCAATTTGATTTTTATTTTTTATGAAATTCTCTTCAACTCTAATGAAAATCTTTATTAGTGAACTCATCTGATTTTTTGTTTAAGTGATGCTTCTTCGTCAAAGATAAGAATATTGATGATGGTGGTATGATGCTAAATAAAAGGAATGAAGGATTATATGGGAAAGGGGTGTATCAAGGGATGGTGGCAAAGGAATTTGCCTAATGAGGTTCAAGGTAATCTTGGATTGAGAAGTTCAATTGTGGAAGATAGAGTTGGGTAGATGACTGGCAGCGATTTTTTAATTTTTTTATATGTTCAAATTATCATTTTTCTAATACCATTGGATCTGGGAGCAGCAGCTTCTTGCCTGTCAGATGAGCACAGAGGCATGAGATACGGTGAAATCTTCCTGAGGACATGTGATAGCTCCATGGACACAATTGAGGCTATAGAATCCCTAGTAAGACCTTCAAGGTCTCAAGATAAGGAGTTACAAGCTAAGGTCGTTGCGCTTCAATGGGAAATCAAGAAGATGCTTATCATGGAAGAAAAGCCCAAGAATGAGTCCAAGAATTGTGGAGAAGAATGGAATAGGTGCTACACGTATTTTATGGTTTAAGTCCAAGCCCAAATGGAAGAAGATTGGGTCACACAATGCCCAACAAAGGAGCCCAAAATGCTGAATGATTAAAGTCAATGTTTTCTAGTTGAAAAACCTTTATTTTAAAGTTTCCTAGTTTAAAGTTTTCCTAGTTTAAAGTTTCCTAGTTTAAAGGTTTTCTGGTTTAAAAGTTTTCCTAGTTTAAAGTTTCATAAAAGTAGGATTTAAATCCATTCTATTTGGGATAGGTTTTCCCTATATATAGGGGTTTTATTTTATTATTTTGATAGACAACATTATTATTAATTGACAATTTCTCTTATTTACACCTTTGTGTGTGGCAACTTGGAATTTATCTTACAACCTTATAAGAAAGATTCTTAAGAGGTGAGATTAATTCTTTAACTTGATATCTTTGGTTCTTATTCGTAAAGTAAAGAAGGTAATTAGTCTTGTACTAATTATTGTCTCTAGTTTCTTTGTGATAGGGGTCTGGATCACTTTTGATCCAAGTTCTTGAATTGACTCTGTTAGTATCATAATTAATCTTAATCTGCTAATTTTGAATACTAAGATCAATTAGGTTTCTTAGTACTTTATTTTTAAATTGGGGATTTTATTCTAGAATTTCGCATTACTTTCAATTTCTGTCTTTAATCTTTATAATTTCGCTTCCACATTATTTTTTTTGTTTATTCTAGTAATCCAATTCTTATGAAGTGGTATTAGAGCGGTTCTATCAAGGTTCCATACATGATAATCTTGAGAGTTTAAAAAAAAAATTCTTTTCTCGTTGCTTAAAAGTTCAGCGAAAAATACTAATTCTAGTTGCTTTAAAGTTAAGCAAAAAAAAAAAGTTACCAAAAAAAAATAAAACACAAAAATTTCCAAAAAAGGGAAGAAAATACAATCACTTATTTCAAAAAACTCCCTATTTGTTTTGATTCTTGATTTTTTTTCATCAAAAAAGAAAATCAAGAAGAGGGGAAATTTAATGTTCTTTTTTTTTCTGTTTTGTTTCACAAAGTGGTCTTTTTCTTGTCTCATCAATCCCAATATATCTGGGAATTGATAAATTCTTTTTTATTCACATCTTACTTCTAAAAGGATTGTTACAAGTAGAATATATATATATAAATTCTAAAGGAACCAGCCAAAGGTTGTAATTTGAGTGGAAAAGGGGAAGAGAAGGTGAGATCAATAGAGAGAAAAGAAAAACCAATAGAGGAAAGGATGGTGAAACTAAGACTCAAAATGACGAATTAATGAAGGCGCTCAAAATGATTAATGCCCGACTTAATACGCTAGAGATTGCACAAAATCCATATAATCCAGTGGACATGACCGATGTGAGGAGAATCCATCAAAACCCGATCCTTCAAGTTAAAAGACAAACTTTTCGAGCTCCTCAAGTCCAGTAAAATGAGGATCAATTTGGTGATTATGAAGACAAATTTCAAGAAACGTACCAACAGAGAAAAGAAAGGAGGGCGCCATGAGTTAGGGTTCAGACTTTTACCTTGATTGGGAGAGGAAAGTGGAGGCCATCTTTGATTGGCATGACTACTTTGAAGGTAAGAAGGTTAAACTTGCTATTGTTGACTTTTCTGACTATGCTTCTAGTTGGTGGAAGAAGTTCTGCAGAGATAGAATAAACAATGTATAAGTACCCGTTGTGACATGGGACGAGATGAAGAGGGTTATGAGAAAAACATTTCGTCCCATCACACTTCCAAAGAGATCTGCAAAAACGCCTTCAAACTCTGAAGCAAGGTTCTATTTATGTGGATGGTTATTTCAAGGCTATGGATAGGGCTATGATCCAAGCTAATTGTACTAATGGCAAGGAGGACACTATGGGAGGATTTCTTAATGGTTTAAATGGAGAAATAATTGATGTAGTAGAATTGCAACAATATGTGAATTTAGATGAATTTGTTGAGTTGGCAGTAAAAGTAGAAAAACAAAATAAAAGGAAGCAACAAGCTAGTTCGTGGAAGAATCGATCTACTACAACTACAAGGAAATAATGGCCAACACATGAGGAGAAATCAATGTCTAAATCACAAGATGATAGGGCAAAAGGTAAATGGGAGGCCAAAGATGGAGGTAAGACTTGTAACACAAAATATTCTACTCCTTCTACCCCTTCTAATGCTATACAATGTCACAAGTGTCAAGGGACGGGACATAAGGCGTTTGAATGTCCAAATAGAAGAGTTGTCTTAATTAAGGATAATTGGGAATATAAGAATGAAAAAAGTGAGGGGAAAGAAGAAGAAGAGGGTGTTAGGGGTGAGGACGAGAGAGATGTGTCTCCTCATAATGAGGGACAATTATCGGGGGTAGTTAGGCATCTTATGAATATTAATATAGGAGAGTTTGATGAGGAACAAAGAGACAATATTTTTCATACACGATGTGGGATAAAGGGTATTTTCTCTATGATAATTGATAATGGTAGTTGTGCTAATGTGGTGAGTACATATGTGGTGAAGAAATTGGGCATTCCATGCACAAAACGTAAGGCCAATTACAAGCTTCAATGGTTGAATGAATGTGGGGAGCTTAAGGTTAGTAAACAATGCTTGATTTCCTTTTCTATTGGAGAGTATTCTGATGAAGTTCTTTGTGATGTTGTGCCAATGTAAGTTTGTCATATTTTGTTGGCCCAACCCTGGCAATATGATAGATATGCTTCCCATGATGGGAGGAGGAATAAGTACTCTTTTGAAAATAAGGTGAAAAAGTATATTCTTGCACCATTAACTCCTTCTCAAGTGTATGAAGACCAACAACGACTAAAAGAAACAATGAGAAAACATGGGGAGGGATCAAAAAAAGAGAGTCAAAAAATTGAGAGAGAGGAAAAAATTCAAGGGAGGCGTGAGAAGAGGGAGAACAACAATGAGGAAAAAGTAAAGGTGGGAATGAGTGATAAAAAAGAGAGAATTGGTGAGAGGAAAGAGGCTAAGGGTGAAAAAATAGTGAGTCTTGCAAAAGCCAAAGAGTGTTTACTTGCAAAAAAGAAGGGCTGCCCATTGTTCTTCTCACTTATAGGGAAGTTATGACTAACACTAATGATTTAACTTCGTTTTTTCCTAGTGTTGTATCAGCTATTTTGCAGAATTTTGACGATGTATTTCCTTTAGATATCCCTAAGGGATTACCTCCTTTCAGAGGAATAGAACATCAAATTGACTTTATTGCTGGATCTCAACTTACGAATAGGCCCTCTTATAGAAGCAATCCAGATGAAACAAGAGAACTACAAAGGCAAGTAGAGGAATTGCTTGAAAAGTAGTTTGTGAGTGAAAGCATGAGTCTATGTTTTGTCCATGTGCTCTTGGTACGAAAAAATGAAACTTGGAGGATGTGTGTGGATTGTCGTGCCATCAACAAAATAATGGTAAAGTATTGACATCCTATCCCCCGCCTAAATGATATGCTTAACCAATTGTATGACTCTAAAATTTTTTCAAAAATTGATTCAAAAAGTGGATACCACCAAATTCGAATGAATCCGGGAGATGAGTGGAAAACGGCTTTCAAAACTAAGTATGGATTGTATGAGTGGTTGGTAATGCCGTTTGGCTTAACTAATGCACCTAGTACTTTCATAAGGCTAATGAACCATATCTTTATAGATTTTCATGGCAAGTTTGTGGTGATATATTTGGATGATATTCTTATCTTTTCTAGATCTCTTGAAGAAGGAACACTTGAGGTTAGTTTTTAATGTGCTTTGGGAGCAACAATTGTATGCTAATCTAGCCAAGTGCACATTTTGTGTTAATAAAGTAATCTTTCTTGGTTTTGTTGTTAGCTCGAATGGTGTTGAAGTTGATAAAGATAAAATTAAAGCAATAAAAAATGGCATATTCCTAAGAGTGTAACTGAAGTGAGGAGTTTTCATGGACTTGCTAGTTTTTATAGGAGATTTGTGAAGGATTTTTGTACAATTGCTGCACCATTAACGGAAGTCATAATGTATTTAATTGGGGAAAAGAACAAGAGCATGCATTAATGTCTTGAAAGATAAGTTGTGTTTTGCTCCTTTGTTACAATTACCTGATTTTATTAAATCTTTTGAAGTTGAATGTGATGCTAGTGGAAAGGGCATATGGGCTGTTCTAATACAAGGTTCTAAGTAGGCATTTGGCCATGCGATACCATATCACGATATGGAATCGTGAGATGGAATCAGTGTTTGGATATGTGATTTTACAATGATTCCATCTCATGATTCCATATCATGAGATGTGATTCCCTAATCTCCAAAAACCATGACATGGGAATTCCATATCATGATTTGAGATATATTTAATAAAAAAAATTGATCCACAAGTTTATATTTTGTTAAAACAATCCCACATTTATATCTAATAACCATTTATGTCATATGTAAATTAAATTCATAATCACATCATTACTTTTTAAAATTTAATATTCTTACCGATATAAAATTTATTATTCTCACCAACATATAGTCACTTTAACTCACATCAACCAATTATTGAGTAATAAATTGTTCTATTCATTTAGTCCAACACCTAATTTATTACTTCTACCGTTTTGTATTTATTACAATTCAAAGTAACAATGTTGGTTTGTCTTCTTGATCACATGATCGAGAAATGCAAGTTCGACGTGAGGAAACTGTCTGTACTATGTGGGAGGATTATATTAAAGACTAGTTCCTTCCAATTTATGTTCAATTTTTTATTGAATTAAAGTTTGATGAATTAAAGTTAGATGAAACAATTACTTAAGTGGAGAACAAATAGCTTTGTAATAATTTATGATGCGATTTTATTAATTTTTGTTTATTTTGTAAGATTGAATAAACAATTGAGGCTATTTTAATAGTTTTACAACTTATGAGATTCTTATGTTTATGAGAAAATATACAACACAAAAATCTCATATCGCATGCCCAAATAAAACTTCAATTTTATCTCATAATTCCATATTATGCTATCATATCATGATACCATATCGCATGACCAAACGGTCCCTAATCCTATTGAATATTTTAGTGAGAAATTGAGTGGAGCTACATTGAATTATTCTACTTATGATCGTGAATTGTATGCCTTGGTAAGGGCTTTGGCTACTTGGCAACATTACTTATGGCCGTGTGAGTTTGTGATAAAGACTGACCATGAATCATTGACGTACTTGAAAAGCCAAGCTAAGTTAAGTAAACGAAATGCCAAGTGGGTGGAGTTCATAAAGACATTTCCTTATGTGATTTCATCCAAACAAGGTAAGAACAACGTTGTGATTGATGCATTGACCCGAAGGTACGTGCTTGTTTCTACTCTTACTGCTAAGCTGATGGGATTTGATCACATTAAAACTCTATATACTAATGAATGAGACTTTGGGGTTGCTTATGATGCATGTTTTAAGGGACCCTTTGAGAAATTCACTCTACGTGATGGGTTCTTTTCAAGGAAAATAAGTTGTGTGCCTATATGTTCATTGCGTGATGTTTTTGTAAGAGATGCACATTGTGGGGGGCTTATGGGTAACTTTGGAGTGCCAAAAACCTTAGATATACTTGCTGAAAAGTTCTTTTGGACGGGCACGCGCAAGGATGTAAGAAAATTATGTGCACAATGTTTAGAATGTAAACATGCTAAATCTAGGGTTTTACCACATGGGTTGTATTGCTTGTTCCAATTTCTCCTTGGATAGATATCTCTATGGATTTTGTCTTAGGTTTACCAAAACCAAGGAATGGCAAGGATAATGTCTTTGTTGTGGTGGATAGATTCTCCAAGATGGCTCGTTTCATTCCATGTTTGAAAACTAATGATGCTTATCATGTGGATGATTTGTTTGTTAAGAAGGTGGTGAAATTACATGGCATACCTAGAACTATTGTTAGTGATAGGGATGTTAAGTTTTTAAGTCACTTTTGGCGTGTTCTTTGGGGAAGGTTTGGGACCAAATTGTTATTTTTTACTTCTTGTGACCCCCAAACCGATGGGTAAAGTGAGGTTGTGAATAGAACTTTAGGGAACATGTTGAGGGCTATTTTGAAAGGTAAATTAACTTCTTGGGAGCATCACTTGCTTTTGGTGGAATTTTCTTATAATAGAACTATTCATTCTTCTACTCGGTCTTCTCCTTTTGAAGTTGTTTATGATTTTGATCCCCTCACTCCTCTTGATTTAGTACCACTGCTTACTAATGATATTGCTAGTGTTGATGGAAAGAATAAAGTTGAGATGACGAGGAAGATACATGGACAAACTAAACTGGCCATTTAAAGACGGAATAAACAAGTTGCCTTGAGAAGAAACAAAGGGTGAAAGCAAGTCATTTTTGAGCCTGGGGACTTAGTTTGGATTCACATGCGTGAAGAACGGTTTCCCACCAAAAGGAAGTCTAAATTGCATCCTAGAGGAGATGGACCCTTCAAAGTTCTCGAGCGCATTGGAGACAATGCTTACAAATTGGATTTGCCTGGTGAGTATCAAGTAAGTGATACTTTCAATGTTGCTGACTTGTCCTTGTTTAATGTAGGGTCTAATTGGAGGACAAATTGTTTTCAAGGAGAGGGGGATGATAGCTCCATAGACACGACTAATGCAATAGAAGCCCTAGGAATACCATCAAGTTCTCAAGATAATGAGTTACAAGCTAAGGTCGTTGGGCTTCAATGGGAACTCAAGAAGATGCTTATCATGGAAGAAAAGCCCAAGAACGAGTCCAAGAATTGTGGAGAATAATGAAGTAGGTGCTACACATATTTTATGGTTCAAGTCCAATCCCAAATTGAAAAATATTGGGCCAAACAAAGCCCAACAAAGGAGCCCAAAAAGCTGAATGGTTAAAGTCAAAGTGTACTCAAAGTTTCCTAGTTTAAAAACCTTTATTTTAAAGTTTCCTAGTTTAAAATGTTTCCTAGTTTAAAGTTTTCCTAGATTAAAGTTTCCTAGTTTAAAAGTTTTCTAGTTTAAAAGTTTTCCTAGTTTAAAGTTTCCATAAAAGTAGGATTTAAATCCCATTCTATTTGGATAGGTTTTCCCTATGTATAGGGGTTTGATTTTATTATTTTGACAGTCAACATTTTTATTAATTGAGTGTTTCTCATCTTTACACCTTTATGTGTGGCTACTTGGAATTTATCTTACAACCTTATAAGAACGATTCTTAAGAGGTGAGATTAGTTCTTTAACTTGATATCTTTGGTTCTTATTCATAAATTAAAGAAGGTACTTAATCTTATACTAATTATTGTCTCTAGTTTCTTTGTAATAGGGGTCTAGATCACTTTGGATCTATATGTTCTTTAATTGTCTCTATTAGTATCATAATTAGTATTAATCCGCTAATTTTGAATACTAAGATCAATTAGGTTTGACCATCTCCAACCCCACTCTATTTTACTCTCCATTCTCTATATTTTGAGAGTAAAATAGAGAATTGGGTCTCCAACCACTCTCTAAAAAGCTCTCCATTCTCTATTTATAGAGAGGTGAATATCACCTCTCTATTTCACTTTTGTATTATTTTAATATTATTTCTATTATTTGTAACTAACATATTATTTTTCATATAAGGCTATTAAATAATGTCTAATATTCGTAATTATTTTTAAATATAGTATATCATTTTAAAAAATATATTATTATTGATTTTCACTATGAAGAATGCACAAAATTTAAATGATAAAATGAAAATTTTAATCTAAATATACAATACATGACATAATAATTTAAATACAAGATAACAGTACAATACATAACATAATGGTTTTAATATCACAACAATAATTTAGTAATCCGGTAGGTTGTTTTCATATTTAACAATATTCGGAAAAAAAGATAGTGTATGATCTAGAGAATTGTTGTGTTTGTGATTGCGGTTGTGCTTGCTGATTTCTTTTTTCAATTTTTTGTAGTTGTTCTTTAAAATTTACAATAAAATATAATTGTATATTAAATAAAAAATTTTAAAAAATAATAATTTTATATTACATGAAAACTATATAGGGTGATTATTTTGAAAAAAGAAAGAACAGATATTATGAAATAAGAAAATGAAATAAAAATAAAAATAAAAATATAATATTGAGGAGAGAGAAAAAGATTTTTTTTTTAGAGAGTAAAATAGAAAATTGGGTTGGAGCTGGTTGTTTGAAAAAATAGAGAACACTATATTTGGAAATTAAAATAGAGTGTAGGGTTGGAGATGCCCTTAATACTTTATTTTGAAATTGGAGATTTTATTTTTGAATTTTTCATATCTTTCAATTTCTGTCTTTAGTCTTTAAAATTTCGCTTCTGCATTATTTTCTTGTTTATTCTGATAACCCGATTCTTATCAACGTGGTTAGCAGTCTTGTCCCGAGTGTTGATATAACTGAACCACCATGAACCAAAGAACTCAGTAGAGCTAGGATTAGTATCAAATGGAACGAATGAAAACTTCCTTTACAATTGGAAAACCTTGATTCAAGTTCTTCCGTGTAATCTGCAGACTGTAAATCTTTTCTTCTAATTGGAAGTTAATAGGCTAATTGATGGAAAGGGACAACCTTAGTCATGCCAAACTGCCGAGCAAACGAATTTGGAGAATAATTGTCTACCCTATATTTGCACTTCAAAGATTTATCTAGAAGGATACTATAAGGGAGGTCTAGAGCAATGAGATAGCCGGCCCAAATGTCTTGTAGCTTTGGCTTATTAAGTTTTTAGAAGTTAGGATCAAGTGACTTCTTAAGCCACACAGGTCCAAACTTCCAAGAAGAAAATGGTGTGAATTGGCTAGCAGTTCTAGATGTGCATTTATGAAATAAGAGAAAGTATTCCTTGAACAATTTAGGTCTTTGATGTGCTGCAAAATCCCGGCACATTTGACGGATCGTGAAGCCCTTGACGGATAGTCAGTGTGCCAGTGAAGTGCTCGACAGTTCAGTCCTACTTTGAGTAGGACTCTTTTTAAAACATTCTATTTGAATTAATTAGGTCGTTTTTAGTTTTTTTATCTTGTCTTATCTGGAAAGAAGAACAAAGTTTCAAGGATTCTTAGCTTTTGATTTTAGAGATTAACATCAAATTAAATTTGAAAGTTGGATTTCCAGTTCTTGAATCATCAAAGTGCTTATCAATTTGCTTAATTTCGTAAGTATTTTCTTGTCACGTTTTCATTATATACTTCTGTATGTTTACGTGAAATCATGAGTGGCTAAATACCATAACTGGGATTGTGGGATCTATGATGTAAATCTAAATGTAATTTCATAAAACGAGTAAAAGGCAATTTCTATTTACGAATTATAGTTTAACTTTCGTTATTCATGTATTCTAATGAGTGCACGTATTGGAGTGAGCCTGTATCTGTCATTTTTTCTAGAGAAAAATGATATTTAGGAAAAAGCTAAATTAACCTGAAGATATGGAGTCAATGTTCGAGTTCGAGAGAAAAGAACTTTAACACTATTGTAAGCGAGGGTAAAACTTGTAATACTCTAGGACCGGACCGAGAGGACTTGAGTGAAAGTTATCTGATTAAACTGAGAAGTATCATATATATTTATCTCACCTGCATTTTGTACAGATAAATTGCCTAAAACTCAATTACGGAAGAACATTAGATGCAACGTTATGGGGAACACAATCCTAGTTTCATTAAATTATGGAAACAACTTTAGAATCGATATTTTGTTAATTGTTAAATTAGATCCTAGTCAACAACCTTGGTTACTAGAGCTTTATAGCTAAACCCATTTTACTTTGCATAAATGTTTCTTTAGGAAATAATGACATTTGAGTAAATGAGACAGTGAAATCATTTATGTAAAGAAATTCTTTGTGGGATCAAGCTCAACTCACGTTGAGTTCTATAATTTGACTTCGACCATTTATACCTCTCAATTGAGGTGTAAGTTTGGACGTATCAATTTCAACACACTTTCATATAAGGGGTACCCATAGGTGGATAAATTATAGTTAACCAAAGTCGTAGGTCAGAATTTTGGAAAGTAAAACTGTAGCCAAAACTGCATGATCCAGAATGGACCTCTTTCATAAAAAAAAACCTGCCCATAATGCTTTCAGTGCATCCTGATATAAATTAGACAAGAGAAAGGGTGCCAAAATAAGATTTTTACCCGAAGCAAGAACAAATGCCCGTTATTTGCATTAGTTGATCATGTTTAAAGAAGAGTCACAAAATAGATGCTCGCTGAGCCACGTAAACATAAAAGATATATATGTTCTTTCTCTGTCACAGCCGTTTCTACCTCTACACATTGAGAAATTTATGGTCGATTCAGCCATACCAAGCATGGCACTGACTTCCTTCCCATCTAGCCTAAGTTCTGTCAGCGCAACAATATCTAGTATTGTTGGTCCCATCATACCAAATCTGAAGTGGAATGAGTATGTGGAGATTGACCAATAGAACAAGGCAACATACAAAAGAGTTTTGTGCATGGGAACATAATTTTTTGGCAACTGAATGGAATCATATATATCAGCTGACTTCTAGACTTCCCCTTTGGACTTCTCAACTCTATCTACCCTATCAATCTATCTTTTAGTTACAGAAAACCATGAATACCGATACTTGCCTCCAAACCAATCAGGCCGCACAGAGTGTGGAAGTAGCTTCTCTCCTTCAGCTAAGGGAGGAGAGAGCTCCGGAGGAAATGTAGTCTTAAAACATGGACCTAGAATAGTGATCCAGGAATAGGAACAAATGTTTTGTCAACAATCAGCTCTTTGTTCACCTTTTGCATTTTCTCGGTCACATTTTTCTTTAAATGGAAAACTTCAGTACCTAAGCTTGCAACTTTATCTTTTGCCATGTCTAGTTTTCTTCCGCTGGAGAAAGTTAAGAAAAAAAAAAAGATTGTAAACACCTCACAGGAAAAACTACAGACATGAATGCATAATTTGACTTCTTTCAACTATTAGAATTATTAACTTCTAGGCGAAGATAATGAAACACGGGAAACATATTAAAGAAGTTCACTTTCGTTATCTGTTGCTCTAAACCATTTGTATAATTTTGAAACTTTGTAGGAGATAAATGATTTTAGCCTTGTTACCTCATTTCTTTAGGAATCTTCATCCATTTAGCTTTTGTTAAATGGTTATTCCACTGTCCCAAATGCATTAATGGAACAAATAAAGTCTTGTTTTGATAACAATAACAACATACCCAGTGTAATCCCACAAGTGGGTTGGGGGAGGATAGGAGTTACCCTTACCTTTGTGGGGTTGAGACATTGCTTGCGACAGACCCTCAGCTCAAAAGAAGTGAAATCAAAGCAAGATTGAAAGGAAAATAACGAGACTACTAGTGAAAATTGAAGAATAAGATACTACATGACTATTAACTAAATTGACCCCTTGCCTTCCTCACATAAAAGTATGACAGCTCTCGGCTACTTACTACCCTTCTACATGTTATTTAAGCCTCAGTTTAAAAGTATCCAATACATATCGGTGCATAGTATCTCGGCCTACTAATTCACCTAATTTTGTTGATCACTAAGCCACACCTTGGATCAAGTTCCCTCCTTTACAAAAGGAAAAGGAGAAACAACAAGAGTACAACTATAAAACTAATGCATTTGGTTATCTATATTGCATTTATGAGAGAACCATTGAAATATACTAAAGGGTGATACATAAATCATGCAAAGCTCAAGAAAAACAAAGCTCAATGTGAATTTTCACCAAAAAAAAAAAAAATAGCATCTTGAATCAACAACATACGTTACAGGGCTGAGTTACCATTTATGAGGTGGAAGAAGCTTTTTTAGGGTTACCCCATACCTTAAATTGTTTATTCTTCACAACGAGAGAGCTTCTTTTTTTTTTTCACAAGAGGGTTTTGCTTAGAAATCTGAGAAAATTAAATGAAAGGTGTCAATTAAGTCTTGGTTTTCTTTTTTGTGACACTTTGACCAAGAAATGGTCAAATCCACTTAAAATGTAATTAAGTAAATCTGGGACCAAATTAACATTTTCAAAACTGTCTAATCTTTTATCAAATAAAAAAAAAAACATCATTTTTCAACATTTATAATTCTATCCAAACCATTTAAAAAAAGTAAAAGAAAATAGAATTTTCTCTTCTTCTTCTTCTTCTTCTTCTTCTTCTTCAGTCACTCTCTCTTTCTGAACTGAAGATTGTGTTTGAGTTAAAATGGGTAAGTCATTTTTTTGAAAGATTTTACAATTTTCGAACAATACATTCTTCATACTAAGTTTTTTTTTGGGTTAATGAACATAAATCATTCTATAGATGTGAAAATTGAATAATGGTGTAATTGTACCTATTATTTATTGTTTTTTAAAGAAAATCAACAAACCCAAAAAAGCCCTAATTTTGAGGAAATGTATATGTATTGATGTTGTTTAGTCAAAAGTCATTTTTAATTGCTTTTGTTATTCTTTTTGTGACCATTTTTTTCATATGATTTTAGGAATATAGTCTTGTTAAGTTGTCCAACATATATTTCATTTGTTGAAAGATGTGTCGTGTGTTGCAACATATTAGTGATATGTTGGTACATATTCGAATAGATTTGTCATATGTTGGAACATGTCACCTATATGTTAGGGCAACAAAATGGTCATTTGTAGTAACAAGTTACCCATCTGTGGCAACAAAAGAATCATTTGTGGCAACAGAAGATTCATCTGTGTCAACAAAAGGTACATATGTGGCAACATAATGTCCATCTGTGTCAACATCAGTATAAACTGCTACCCAATATTATTTTATAATCAATTGTAAACTTGAAACCTTTTTTTATTTACCTTGTAGATCAAATGACACAAGAAGCTTCATCTATGGCAACAACTCAATCTTTTGTTGGTGTTGCTTCCTCTTCTAACATCAAGTACTGTTTTTGTCAATGCGAAGAATGTGAGGAGCAACATGATTATTTTATTAGTCGTGTTAAAGAACTCACTAATATTTTAAGGAAATAACTTATAATATTGATGTCCATACATCCAAGAAGATTTCACAGCCTTTGAAGTGTAGGGGGTTGAAAAAATCTATTTCCCAATCACTATCTATAATTAGTAAAAGAAACAAATCAATTACTATTGCTCCAGTATCTTCCTCAACCCCAAAAGTCAAGGAGAAAGAGAAGGAGGAGGAGAAGGAGAAGGAGAAAGAGAAAGCGAAAGCGAAATAGAAAGAGAAAGAGAAAAAGAAAGAGAAGAAAGTCGTCATTTGTAATGTGAAGCAACAATATCCATTTGAAGGTTTTAACATTGTCGGTGAGGGTCCACTGA
Source organism: Solanum pinnatisectum (assembly GCA_035578085.1). Lineage (NCBI taxonomy): Eukaryota > Viridiplantae > Streptophyta > Magnoliopsida > Solanales > Solanaceae > Solanum > Solanum pinnatisectum. The sequence goes on along the minus strand of CM069084.1, from coordinate 17,345,059 downwards.
ACTAATGTCATCCTTCTCCCAGTGGATAAACGAGGGCCTTTACAAGCATCATGCAAATAATTAAAGTCGTTCAACTATTATTAGTATTTCTTCTTGATGTCCACTACATAATTATTTATAATGTTTACATAATTATAGAAGAGACAAGGATGATCACTACTTAGTCAATTGCTTGAAACTTGGATTCAAACAACTTGATTTTGTAGTTGCATTTCTAAAGAAGAAGGACTAGTTCTACGTAATGTCTCAACCCAATAGATGTTGGACTGATGAGGTAAATCCATGCCTACTTATGTTTTGATTAAGCCATGAATACATACAAATAATTGATACAAAAATACACTTGTTGATGCATCTGTGCAGCATGTGGATGCCATTTTATACTATTTGCGGAAGAAGTCGAAGCAACAAAGTCATTCTAAATATCGATATACCACTACTAATTGTTTTTCTCAAAACATACATTGGCAATGTCAGTGTTGTTCCTGAAAATGAGAATAAAATCATTGACACTAGCAAAGGGTTTGGTATACCTGCTAGATTGTCTTGGCAAATCACATATGAGGTATATATACCTATAAATTGTAATGGGGAGCTTCATTGGGTCTTGACTGTCGTTGTACTGAAGGAACGGTGCATAAAGGTGTTTGATTCTATGTCCTCATCTAAGACTAATAGAAAATTGTCCGTCGAGATTCAAAAGTTGTCTAGAATGTGTCCAAAGTACCTTGAATCCAATGGATTTTTTGAGCAAGAAGACCGAACCGACTGGTCAGTTCTTGAATCTTACCAGGGAAAGAAGAAATCTCACCCATTTGAAGTCATACATGTTACTGATATTGCCCAACAAGTAAGCAACAATTTGTAAGTGTCACATTATTTTTTTGTCTTACCACTATCGAAATGTGATGTTATTAGGTCTAGTATATTTTCTAATTCATGATATACCATACAGAGATTGTGGACTTCTTTTGCTTCATATGCTGAGTTTTTGAGTGATGGACTACAAGTACCATCTTGTGGAATTATTTCTCAATCCTTTCACATGAGATATGCTTCACTCCTATGGAATTATAGGATTTTAAAGGCTCGGAGTGGCTATGTTAGTAACAATGAAGACCCACAGAGGTCTAAACCTAAAAAAGAAAAGTGCATATCTCCAGATGAAAATGTTGTGGTTACCACCATTGATTAGATATAGTTTTGATGGTTATGAATACCATTGTGAATTACCTTTTTATTGATAAGTTATAAAGAAGAATTGGTGAAGTGTTCATTTTTGCTAATAATAGTAATGATTATTATTTTTATTATTGTGTTGGAACAAATGTCAATTATGTTGAAAAGGAAGAAATGTGGTATATGTGACAACAAATATAGCCTTTGTTGTAAAAAAAAAACCCACAAAATTATCTGCATGTGCCCCCAACAGAAAGGAGATATGTGGCAACATATGTCACTTTGAATTGTCATATGTTGCAACATTATATTGTAAAATTTCAAAAAAAAATTAAAAACGTTGAAAACAATCATCTTTTTCCCTCTCTCCCTATAAAAGGTCGTTTCATATTTCAAATTTAATTTACTTTTACTAATTTCTATTTTCTTTCCTTTCATCTCTCTTGTTTCTCCATTATTCTTCTTCACAGATTGAGTTGTTATTGCGATATTTTCTACAACATCACTGTAATCGATTGCGATATTTTCTACAACAAGTCGTCGTTGCCTTCACTATTCCTAATTAATCATCGATATCTTCTTAGGTAAAATTTAATTAGGGTTTTGAAATACTTACGGGTATAAAATCAGGACATTTTTAGTGGTTTATCACTTATTTGTTTGTAGGATTGTTGGTTTGGTTGGTTGTTTTTCCTTTTGAAATATTATCTGGTTTCAAAAAGCTTCAATTTGTAGTTGGTTAGTTAAGGTTTAGGGAGGTTTGTTGTTTGGTTCATGTGTGGTTTTGAATCGTATTTGGGGTTTTCTGAGGGGTGATGTGTTGTTGTTTGTCTTGTTGTTGTGTTGTGTTGTTGTGTTTGGTTGCTGTTATTTTTGTTAAGAAATATTTGATTTAGTGGTTGCAGATACAAATATAATTCCTCCTTCCAAAAGAAAATTTATATTAACAACTGAAACAACTGACACAAAATTTCAGAAGAGGCCTAGGACTGAAACTTGTAGGAAGAAGAATGAAAATTCTCGTTCCACTCTTTTAGAAGAACTTGCATCTGAAGTAGTTTCTTCTTCTCAAGTAGAGTCAGGAGTTTCTTCTTCTCAAGTAGAACAAGAATTTTCTCAAAAAGATCTTGAAATTCTCCATGAAGTTGTTGTAGAGGAAGAAAGACAAGGAAAAAAATGAGGATGATGATAGAAAAGATAAAAATGAAGTTGATGATGATGAAGAAAGAGAAGAAGGAAAAAATGAAGTTGATGATGATGAAGAAAGAAGAGAAGAAGAAAAAAATGAAGTTGAGAAAGAAGAAGAGAAAAAAACGGAGTTGAGGAAGAAGAAGGAAAAAAAAGAAGTTGAGGAAGATAAAGGAAAAAATAAAGAAGTTGAGGAAGAAGAAGGAAAAAAAATTAAGTTGAGGATGATGGGATCAAAACTATCAATGCACACACTTTTCCTGTGCATTTCCAGCCTAATGCTACTGGTGATAGCATTATAAGGTCAACCATGGGGAAAATCTTTCGACTCCTTCAGGACCATTCTTCGGGAGAATGATTTGGAAGATTCTTTTAGGAATAGTTGTTTTGGTCAATATCTTGATTTGCCAATGAATAATAATGCACATTTTCCAATGACTATTGTCGATGAACTTTTGAAAGAAGGTTCATTTTTGAGAATAATGAAAAGAAGGATAAGGTGTTGATTAATTATTGTGGCATGTCAGTCTTCTTTGGCAAAAAAGAGTTTTCCATGGTTCTGAGGTTAAAATGTCATTCTCCTTCTAAGCCAATCCCTGTTTTCACGGCCAAAAAACAAACACGGAGACAAAAAAAAGGAAGAGAAGCACAAACAAGTAAGGAACAATCAACTGAGGAGCAGGACTTGGTGTCCCTTGTTGGTCCAAGCTTCAAAAATCCCAAATTGGTAGCTTTGTTGAATAACAAGGAAACATCAAAGAAGCACACTGAGTGATTGTGCTTAGTTTTGTTTGTACATAATGTACTTATGTCCAAAGATGTCAACAACAACATACCCCTTAATTATGTAAAGTTATCCGAGGATATTGAGGGTTTCAACAACTATCCTTGGGGTCATGACAGCTACGAATTAACTGTCAAATACTTGTTGGCTCCTTTATCTCCAAAGACCAATAACTTATTTGGCTTTCCATGGGCTTTCATGGTAAACATAAATGTTCTTAATTTTTTTAAATTTTATTGAATAATTCAACATTCGATTTGTGTCATGTTATCCTTTTTTAAAGTCTTGGGCATTTAAAGTCATTCCTCATTTGAGACATCAAGTAATTGCAAAAAAAGAGATTTCATCTCCAAGCATATTGAGATGGTTGACAGCAAAAAATGTCAAAAATCCTCCAGATCTTTTTAATCCTCCGATGATCTGATAAGTTGTTATATTACAAATTTCAAATTGTCATATGTGTAAAATATTGTTACAAATGAGGCATATGTTGCTACAGATGAGTCACTTGTTGTTGTAGATGCCCCATATGTTGCAACATGTGACCCATTTGTAGCAACATGTGACCCATTTGTAACAACATGTGACCCATCTGTAATAACATGTGACCCAAATGTTGCTATAGATGACTCATATGCTGCTACAAATGATCCATCTGTTGCAATATGTGACACAAATGTTGCTACAGATGTCCATATGCTGCAGCATATCACCCATCTATAGCAACATATGATACATTAGTTACAACATCTGGCCCAAATATTCATACGGATGACTCATTTTTATAATTTTAGCTTGTGCATCCATGGATTGTCCTAACAGAAAAGGAATTGCAAACGTCATCTTTGATTACTCTAGGGTTGGTTGAAACCTCATTTGATCCTATAGTGGATAGAGTTAAAATGGAATTGTTTGGAGCAACAACCATCAAAAGAGCAAGAGTTGATGATCAGTTAGTTGTTTTTAACGAGGATATAGTTGATGCTGCTGCAAGTGCTGGTGTTAATATTGGTGCTAGTGTTGGTGTTGATGTTGGAGGTCGTATTTGTATTGGTGATGGTGTTGGTTTGGCTGGACAAAGTGTTGGGGCTACCTCTTGTAGTCAATGTTCTGGCTTTCTGTGTGAGAAGTGCAAGAAATATGATGACGATTCTATCATGTATCTTCAAACATTGAGTGAGGCTATTAATAAATTTAAATACAAGAGGGGTCAGGGTCACTCCATCAAACAAGGTTCGGGATCCTAATACTCCATAGGCCAAGAGGAGAAAAAAATTCTTTATCAAGGCAATAAAGAATTTGAAGAAGAAAATATTTTGAGAATTGTCATTGGCCATAGGAGAAAAGCTGGAGATCAAGCAAGTGAATATTTATAAGTTGGTGCCTGTAGCTAAAAAGACCAAACCGTTTGAACTGATGAAAGTAAAGGAACTGCATGCACAATACGACATGCATTATTTTAGTGGAAATGATTTCAAGGCCATGACAAGCATGAATATTTGGTGGGAAGACTGGATAATTTTTCTCTACTAACCTTCTTCAATTTATAATGTTTGTTTGTTTTATCTTTTCAATCATTACTCTTATTTACTCTTTATTAATTATTATTTCAGTATATTGATGAAATTCTTAGCCTCATGCAGGAGAGGCATTTGAGATACCCTGAGTGCTATGATTTCCCGGATAAAATCATGGATGTCAACTTCTATACCAACTTTAAATGAAGGTATGACAGTATGAGCGAGAATGCAACAATAGTTGGTGGCAAAGCTTTACACAGTTAATTAATGAGTTTGTATGGAATGGCGATATGATTAACTACGTCAGGGGCATTAGACCATATCCTGGAGGTATAGATTGGATTGGTGCAAAAGGGATTCTGGAAGTCATGAACATGAACAAAGCTCATTTTGTGACTCTTGAGATCCTCTTGCACGAGGGTCGCATGAATGTTTATGACTGCAACCTGATGAGTATGGAACATGCCAAGTTTTTGACATTCATACAACCTGTGCTCGAGTTGCTGCCAAGCTTGTTGAGGCATAGTGGAATAATGAAGCATTTGCTAGATAAGTTCCTCAATGAACCATAGGAATTTGAAGGTCGATTGGAGCACATGGTAAAAAAAATAGCACCAATGTAGCGTGTGGGTCATATTCTCTTGTATTTATTGAGCATTTGATTATCAACACAGCAATTCAACCACCGACACCAAGTTGTGTGACAATACAATTGGTCAAATGCAATGGAATTGGGCTACTGGACAATGTTTTATTTTATCTATTATATTATATTATCTTATGTGGAGAGCAAGTACATAGTATGTGATGTTATGGTGCTCCAACCAATTCCCTTTTAACTCTATCAATCCACTACATAATAAAATGTTGCTACATATAAGTGATATGTTGCAACATTTGAGGCATCTGTAGCAACAAATGAGTCATTTGTAGCAACATATGATTCATTTGTAGCAATAGATCAGTCATGTGTAACAACATATGTCTCATCTGTAGAAACATTTGACTCATATGTAGCAACATATGCCTTAAATGGTCAAATGTTACTACATAATGGTGATGTTTTTCAACATTTAAGGCATATGTAGCAACAGATAAGTCATCTGTAGCAACATATGCCTCATTTGTTGCAACATTTGACTCTTATGTAGCAACACATGGGTCATCTGTAGCAACATATGCCTCATTTGTTGCAATATTTGACTAATATGTAGCAACACATGGGTCATCTGTAGCAATATTTGAGTCACATGTTACTATAGATGGGTGATATGTTGCAACATTTTGGTCATCCGTAGCAACATATGCCTCATCTCTTGCAGCATTTGACTCATATGTAGCAACACATAGGTCATCTGTAGCAACATATTCCTCATATATTGCAATATTTGACTCATATATTGCAACATATGGGGCATTCTAAGAAACATAGGAGTCATTTGTAGCAATAATACCTTACTGATGTTATGTTATGTTAAGAACAAGTAAAAATGTTAGAACAGAAGTGCAAACCTATGTTTATTTATTTCCACAACTATGATAATTTTAGTGGTTGTACACAATTACATAAGAATTTTTCATCCTTCACAGTATTCTTCTTGGTAATGCTTAAAAATAGAAAAAAGACCACAACAATCAACACGAAGATTAGATTCCAGTTGTTACAACATTTGGTCTTCTTCTTCTACTTCATCACCCATTTGTTACTTCTTTTAATATGACTTTCATCATCAATTTCCAACTCCTTAATTCTCTTCTCCAATCTTAGAATAACGAACTGGGATCATATATCAGCATCTTCACGATCCCTCCATCTAAAGAAGTTGCATGCATTCTCCTAAAATATACCACAAAGAAATTTAAATTAAACAAAAACCAAAATAAAGACAAACAAATGATCTCCAGACCAAGATGTAGAAATGTACATAAACGATAACGTGGGCAAGACCAAAATCTTCGACATGGATTGTCCTTCGACCGTGAAGTTTGCATTGAAAGAAAGTCTCCATGTTTGCAACATATTTTCACACCCAACATGGGATCATTCTCATCATACAAATTCGATTCAATATTGCATTAGACATTTCAAAAGTAACAAAAAAAAAACAAAACTCTTTGATGAGATCTCTGTACTGAGCTATATATAAGGAAATTCATTCTTACCCAATGCCTATATTGCAAAATTAATGATTTCATTGATTTGACAGAACATGACAGGCGAATCTCTTATTTATTGATTTGGTTTAACCAAACAAATCAATAATTGTTGCGTGTTAAAAAATAAAGAACATAATAGGCTGATGAAATAAATAACATCATTATATCCCATGCACTCCAGAGATCCGAGATCCAAGCACTCCAGATAGAGAGGAGAGAGAGAGAAGCGAAGAGAAACCGAAGTGGCGAGGAAGAAAATGAAAACCCTATCTTATCTAGAAATGAAAATGAAAACCCTAATTTATATCCCTTCTAGAAATGAAATAATGGGTCGATTGGGCTAGTTTTAAAGGTTGGGCATGCCCATGACTTTTATAAAGTACTTATGTGTTTTAAGTTGTTGCAACATATGGCAATTATGTGTACATGCAAGTGGTATCACCAATAAAGCGGAGAAATTCAAGCACATAAATTGGCACACATAAACATGGGATATACATAAACATAAACATTGTTATTGTTACATGCAAGTACTATCACCATTAAGAGAAGAGAAGGCGAGGCTACAGGCTAAATATCCATATTTACAAAGGAATTAACTCCAAAAAAAAAACAAAAATTTACATCTGAAACGCTCTAGCCCTTTACTACTACTTCGGCTAGCAAAAAGGACTTGACTGGAGGATCTGGAGTCAACATTGAGTGATTAAACCTGGAGGGGCATCACCCTTCTTTCTTGAAGGGTGGTGGATCAGAGTTACCCATGCACTCTGTCACAAGATCACCTACAGAAAAACAAACAACCATAGTTAGCTACCCCATGCACTCCTTTACCAGACCAGACAAGATGTTATAAAGTAAGAAGACTTACCAAATGTTGAAGCTACCCTCCATTAGACAAGATCCGGCAAAAAGGGACAACAACCATCACCCATGCACTGAGAACACTCGTCACTTGAAAAAGAAATTATATTAACTGAGAACAACATAATTATGTTGATCACCCACAATAAGATCATGCGGAGACTTAAATTTGCCCAAGGTGGTAACATCTTCTCAGGGATTTTGAGTGTGAGGAGGAGAAGAAAGAATAAAGGAAATAAAATAAAAAGCAGGAGCTTTTTTAAGTGAGTAAATTGTGAAAGTGAGAGTGTTAGTGGTGAGAGGGGAGTAGAATGGGTCGTTAATTGTACTCGGTCCAGTCATGGGTTGGGAACATTTTGTATGATGAACTATAACTATCATATGGTATTACTTACTCATTGTATGATGAACTAGTGGCATAAAAGTATTTGTAAAAATAATTGATAGAATTGATGAAGGTTGTTGTATTAGACCATAATTTTGTACTTATACATGTTATAGGACTATATATTAGTGCTACATGTTGTATTAGGTCATAATTTAATTGAATTAATACCAAAAACCACATGTTAGGATATGCATGTGTTGCCACATATGACATATTTGTTGCGATTTTTGTTGCAAAATTCAACATATTATCAAACAGAATATACATATGTTGCCACAGATGACAATTTGATAGATGAGTTAATCGATAAATTAAGTAATTTAGCAATGAAAAATGTCAAATTGGAAAATATTTTATTACTTTTGACCATAATTACGCAATAAAAAGATGTTATAACACTTTGAACAATGATTTCATATGTAGATCTATTGCAGTTTCAACACAAAATTTAATAGATTATCCAACAGAATGTGCATATGTTGCCACAGATGATAATTGAACTAATACCACACAGTGGTATAAGGAAAAAAGTTAACTACATAATCTAGTTCTAAATCACAACTGCATAATTCACAACGAATATCATCTTCATCATCACTTTCCTTGGCCCAATCATTCTTGCGAAGGCTTTGCTCATGTTGATGAACAGTGCAACAAATGGGTCTTTCTCCTAACACATAAGGTTTTGACACCCACATTCCACCTAAAACTTGTCGTAACTTATGTCGACATGTACTGGTTTTTTGTGGCTCCATTTGGTTTGGCAATGATCATTAAGCCTTCTCTCATGGATTCACAACCCTTGAAGATTGAAATTATGGCAAGCACATAGGATGCACCAATGTGGCCTCCGTTTGCTGCTTGATTAATCATTCCCAATGCATTTGAATCCTTATTGTTGAAAAAATCAAACTACAGAAGAAATAACACATTTAAAAGGCAGAATACATTGATAAAAATGTGTACATACGAAAAACATTGAAAATTACTATGCCTTTTTTGTGTAAGGTTTCTAAATTCCCCGATGCTCTGCAAGTATCCAGGAAAGAAATGGATTTTCAAACTAGTGACCAACGGTTCACCGGCCATCTAGCATAAGGGAAGTCGACCAACGTTATCTTTTGATATACAGAAGGTTCATTACAGACTTGATTAAGGACCCTGGAATTGAGAAATCAAATCAAATGGTTAGAAAATCAAATTAAAGAGAGGCAAAAATTGATTAATCTACATACATACCTTAATTTAACATTCATTAAATCTTTGAAGGAGATGGAAACAACTCTTTCAACGATATCAATAAGTAGACACCTCAGAAGGGACTCAATGTAGTTTTTACTCCTAGTCATTTTTGAAAATTTCCTCTTCTTTCCTAGCAAAAGTCTTGTGTGTTTCTTCTTATATAACGAATGTAATGTATGTGAAAAGTTGCAACTTCTGAAGAAGAGTTGCAACTTTTGACTCTTCAAATGCAAGTACTTTTTTTTTTTTTGAAAAAAAGGTAAAATATGAAGAGTTGTAATTAATGATTGCCTTTTTCTTGAAAATTGTTCCAATGACAGTAATTATTGATTGTTCACACACCTAACACGTAATTATTAATTAGAAATATGTTGAAATAGATGCTTTATTCGGTTGTACTTGTAACACATAATTGACATATGTTGAAACATATCCAATATTATGTTGTAAGATCTAACATATAATTGATATATGTTGGAACATATGTGTTATTTTGTTGTACTTGTAACACATACTTGACATATGTTGAAGTATATGCAATATTCTATTGTAAAATCTAACACATTATTGATATATATTGGAAAAAATGCAATATTATGTTGTAAGTAGCAACACATAATTGGCATATGTTGTATCAGTTCAAAATAAATCACACATTTTACATAAATAACATAAGTTGATTCAAATTAAGAGAAGAAGATACATCATCCTCAAATAAAAAAGAATATTCATTAAAATTCAACAATACTTATGGAGCATTTCGATTTGGGCATGTAGTTCTTTCCAAAGTCCTAACATATAGAACACTTATTTTTTTTCTTGTTGGAAATGATTCACCAACTCCACACCGTCTATTATATCTCCTTCTTCCAGGTTTGATTGGATCAACAAATGGAGGAGGTATTTCTCTCTCTATGATATCCAAAGGGACAATCCAAGAATCTTCATGTGGCACCGGGTGAATTTCCTCATAATATACAATTATGTATTTTTCCACTGAATAATATGGAGATGAGTACTCATAAATCTGATTTCCAAAATTGACACCATAGTGGGATCGAATCGCTACCATGGCATGTGGACAAGGAATTTTGTCCAAGTCAAAAATTCTACAAGTACAAGTTTTTATTTGTAGATCCTCGTAGCAACATCACCATGACCAGTGACACTGAACTTGTAGTTAGTAATTTGATGAGACAACAACTTGTTGTCCACGTTGACATACTTTGATATGTCTTTTTCAATTGAAGGAACAAATCTATTTGCAGAGTTCACCAACTCCATATGCCTCTAGTGAAATAAAAGTGCAAATCTCCTGTTTATTAAATCAAATAGAGCAATAATGAAAAATTCTCTTTCAACATCAAACATAGCATTCACCGACTCCGCGATATTAGACATCATAATGTTATATCTAAAAAAGAAAAAATAAGAATCAATCAAAAACATAAAATTACAATAAACTCAAACAAGATAGTATATACAATAATGTACCTATTGCCCAGGCAAAACGCGCTGCTTCATGTGTGGAATCCAATACGTTCAAGAGTTTTAGCCGCCTTTTGTACCAAATATCTTATTTGATTGAAATGGCCATTGAACTTACATCTATAAATGCGCCTTTGCTGCTTTATAAAAATGGGATACTACCTTTGAATTGTGAAAATTATTTTGAATATTTTCCCCAAGGTGTCTCTTGCAACAACAATAATGAGATGTAGGGTAGATAGTCAAAACCATCTTTCGAATACTTGGATGTCTATAAGAAATAATACACAACTCATCAGTATCATCTACAGAGCTTCTCATATTTTAAAAAAAATATATTTATATGAGGCGTCGCATTTCTTGTCCACAACACAAAAATCCACTGAAAATACATGATTCTCAGCATCTTGTGCCACCGTGACAGCAAAACTCCTTTGTACTTGCTCCTCGTGAATGTCCCATCAACGGCTATTACTTTTCTCATTTGTTGAAAATCAATCATCCAAGCGGCATATGATACAAATAAATACTTGAACCTCCCAGTTTCATCAAGCGACAATGTCATCTTCCTTCATGGATTTGCAATTTCAAGCATATAACGGTACGCATTAAGCACTGCGTACCCGTGCTCATGTGTTCCCCTAACCGAAGACTTAGCATGCTCCATTCCCTTATAAATCTTCCAATAGCTTACCTTACAACTCAATTTTGTGCGAACTTGATTTGACATGTCTCTTGTAGATGGGCCTTTACCATTGGGAAACCTATTTCTGAAGTACTTACCTATAACTTTTGTCGTGGCATACGGATTATGACTCGTAAGATTCTCTAAACCACATGTATGGTACTTTTCATAGATTCTAATGACAAACATGTCGCTATAGGTAAATTTCACAACCCTCAGCCACCAATTGCACTCCGCATATGAACATTTAAAGGAAAACACATTACTAGAATTAATCACCTTTTTCAGTCTAAAATCTTTTTCAAGCAAGCAATTTATGCTAGTACTTCTTTGTTCTTGAATGTCATTTCCTTATAAAAACCAGTTTCATCATCTCGAACATTATTCACATGTGGTGATTGAGAAGAAGGTGGATTGTTGCTGCCAATAATAGGTGTAGGAGGATTGTTGCTCCCAAGGTCTAGCACTTCATCTTTTCCAATTTCATCATCGTGATTATTCATGTCCACAACATCAAATTCATCATTTCACATTTTCTTTTTGGTCTTCTTCTAGCTTATGATTCTCATCGATAGGATTTTCAACCACGTAGACTCTTAATATGGGTCTCACTGCTCCTCCCAAATAAACAAGCAAACTAGGCTGATCAGGTTTTTTAAAAGGTAAGACCTTTTCATTATGAAAAAAAACTGCGAATGTATTCCACAACTATGGATGACTAAATTCAAAAAATTATCATATAAAATACTTCTTTCGACAGTCATCCCTACCGACGCTAACCCTTTCTTACCATCCTTCAAATGCCAAATATATCGATTTTTCTTCTCGATCCATTCACCACAACAATCAATCCCTATAAATAATCCCTCCATTTATTGTACCTGAAGAAATTAATTTAAATAATAATTAGTACTAATGATAGAATACAACTTCGTCATCTTTTGTAACATATGAGTCTTATGTGGCAACATGTGACTATTCTGTTGCGACATAAAAGTCATATGTTCCAATATATAACTATTTTGATGTGTCACATAAATCACATGTTGCAAAATTTGTATGTTATATGTTGTCACATATGACTATTCAGTTGAAACATGTAAGTGATATGTTCCAACATATGACCATTATGTTGCGACATAAAAGTCATATATTGTTGCATATAACTATTCTGTTGCGACACATAAATCACATATTGTAACAAAATATGTAAGTTATATTTTGCAACATATAACTATTCTGGTGCGACATGTAAGTCATATGTTGCTACATATAACTATTCTGTTGTGACAAATAAATCACATGTTGCAACGTGTGTAAGTTATATGTTGCAACATATGGCTATTATGTTGCGACATGTAAGTCATATGTTGCTTCATATAACTATTCTATTGCGACACATAAATCACATGTTGTAACATGTGTAAGTTATATGTTGGAACATATGACTATTTTGTTGTGACATGTAAGTCATATGTTGCTACATATAACTATTCTGTTGCGACACATAAATCATATGTTGCAACATGGGTAAGTAAGTTATATGTTGCAACATATGACTATTTTGTTGCGATTGATATAAACTTTCTGTTGCAACAGAAGAAGAAGAAGAAGAAGAAGAAGAAGAAGAAGAAGAGGAGGAGGAGGAGGAGGAGGAGGAGGGGGAGGAATCCGGGGGGGAGGCGAGGGAAAAAGCTTTTATTTTCCATTTTGGTTCGTTGGCTTCCCTCCAGTTTTGGTTCCCACCAAATTTGGTTAAATTATGTTTTAATCTTTTACCCTTTTACCCCTCATTTAATACAATGGACCAAACTGTCAACTTAAAAACTTGAGGGTAACTCCCACAATCCTTAATCCTTAACTACATAATTGTCACCTACACTCAATAAGTAAAACTTACGTCACCGCCATTTTATTTTGATACCTTAATGTCACCCTTAATTCAAAGTACCTAGAAACCTTAATAAACTATAAAATCATAATGTAAATTGAATTGTTTAATGGTCAAAAACACAATTCATATACTTTTTAATTAAATATTTAGCAACTATTTATCAAAATACAACTTTGATTAATATATGATAGTTTGTGGCTAAAATCGTCCCTTAATTATGACTCAAATCTAATGTACATTCTTATATTATCTAAGTGAGCAAACGAAACATCCTTATACAGAACTATACTGTTCAAAAAATAACAAGAATCATCCTTTAATCTATTTTTATTAAGAAACTGATAGAACTAATAATTTTTTTTTTTTTAAATTTGATTAGGTCTTAGCCACGATGAGAAGATCAAAGTTACAAAGAATAAGGATATGGACAGGAAATGAAACTTTCATTTCCAGAATTTAAATTTTGCATGTTGTTAGTTTATATGTTTTTTGCATCATCAAGTAAATTGACTTGCATATAAGTCTTGAAATATTTATACAGTAGATTTTGATGGTTAGAAAGATTATATAAAAAAAATTATTTTAAACATATTACGCTCAACTATTTAGAGATTTTCTTTAGTAAAATATTTAGAACGTATGTACGTTTTGTACAATGCAATTCACATTTTATACAATGTACAAAAATGTTGGAAATTTAGTGAAATTATAAGGTGTTTCTTATGAAAAAAAAAATAATCACTTTATTTGAATTTTTCTAAGTTGGAGTTGTATTTGGTCATATTTTTTACAAAGAATATTTAGAATTTGAATATATTTTGTCTAAATATGATTTTGAATCCTCAATTTCTAAAAATTAGAAAATCATCCAACTTGATTAGCTTAACCACATGTACATACATTCATTCAAGTACTTGGCACATCTTTTTTGTTGGTGGTGTGAGTTTTTTTTTTTTTTTTAAATACACAGAAGGATGAATCTTGCAACATTTTAGATAGTGTAAGGATGTTTTTATTCACTTATATAACAACAAAAGGATGTACGTTAGGTTTAAGTAATACTTAAGGATGATTTTAGCCACAAAAAAAAAAAAAATAAAAAAAAAAAAAAAAAAAAAACTCTATATTGTATATTCCCCTTTTTGGTTTATTGTTAAATGGAACTCCACAAGGATAATTATAAAATTAATTGAAAATATTTAAGAAATATGATTAAAAAACGAGTATACCTAAAGTATAAATCTTTTGTAAGTTTTTTGTCTGAATTGTCACGTGTTTTTATTCTTTACCTAAATTATATCAATTGTTTATCAAAACACACTTCGAAACTAATGAATCAGTTGACTTAAATGATGATTTTTTTTTTTTTGGTCATGGGACATAAGTAGCACTAGTAATTTTATCCTGATTGTTCATGTATTTCTATATTACGAATTATAGAGGAATTTTACAGGAAGTTTTTGTGTTTCTATTTTTGCCTTAATTATACATCGTGTATGCATGAGATGATGTATTTTTGTTATTGGCATAAGTCATCGACGACCACTTTAAGTTGTCCACATATTTCATTTGAATACCTTTATTAGTTAAAAAATATACATATTGAACATTTTCTGACAATCAATTCAAAATAGAGAGCGTGTGTCATACAATCGCGAATGGTGTGGCGTAGGGACTAATAAACAGACATGTGGCATTGGTCCCAATAATAACAATTAACATATAAATTAGAAAGAAAAATAAAATAAAAATGATTGTATGATTTTAGCCAAAAAAAAAAAAAAAAAGAAATAGAGAAAACCTTCCTTTCCCTTTTCATCTTTACTAGAACACCCAACTCACCCACCAGTGTCCATCCTTCCCCTTTTCTTATTTGCCGGAACACACAGCCTGCTAAGCCCAACACACTCCAATAATTATCGTCACTTCACCTTTTACCTCTCAATTGTTAATCATAAATGGATTTTTGTCCACTCATACACCTGTCTCATGTCCTTTATTCTGACACCCATCAACATTGCAATTGTCATTTCTCCCAAAGTCACTCTCCTTTACAAATATTAATTCAGATTTATTGATAATTTTTTCTTCTTCTATGTTTTGAGCTATTTAGGTTTTGAATTTCTTAATAGTTTTGAAGAAATAATTCTAGAGTGTATTAACCTTGTCAAAAAAATGAAGTTTTCACCGAAATTGTTTTTTACGTAATTTGAATTTTATTTTTTTGATGAAATTTTCTTCTACTCTAATGAAAATCTTTATCAATTTTTTGCTTAAGTGATGCTTCTCTAAAAAATATAACAACAATGATACTGATGATGACGAAATGATGTTAAAAAGAAAGAATGAAGGATTATATGGAAAAGGGGTGTATCGAGGGATGGGGGAGAAGGAATTTGCCTAATGAGATTCAAGGTAATCTTGAATTGAGAAGTTCAATTGGGAAGATGACCGACAACGATTTTTTTATTCTTTTTTATATGTTCAAATTATATTTTTTCTAATGTTGAGATGTCCATTTTTGAATTGTTCGAAAAAATATTATGTCTTCAGGCGCTTCTTAGATGTGCATTACACCTATGATGTCATGTCATCAAATGGCAGAAGTGTTCAATAGGTATAGCCCCTTGTTAAGGTGTCTTAGTAAGTTATACAAACAACTTTAAAGGGTCGCAGATGATTTTAATTATATATATATATATACACACACTAGTATTGTTGCACGTAAGTTCCAAACTATAACACTACTTTTTAAGATAATGTCAGTTTAAGCAAATGATATAACTAGAATAATAAAGTATAAGTTCCTATAAATAATTTAAGGTGGTGTGACATATCTCTATCGCCTCTAATTATATTTATATTTTTTCTCATTTTAAAATTAATTGTAATATGTAAATTATAAAGTCATTATCGCGCTCCATTTTTCGCAAAACAAGTTTTGTGCATGACCTAACAACTCTTTTAGATTTTATTTTAAAAAAAAGAGTCATCACATAATGAATTAAAGGCTCATTAAAGCACCTATATAACCTAAGTAATCTATCTAAAGGATTTGTGAAACCATAGATTCGGGCAAGTGTTCAAATTATCTCGAGAGGAAGGTGTTAAGGACCCCTCAAAGTCCACAAATGTGGGTTACGACCGTATCATATACAATTTATGTAGTAGTTACAAGTAGCAATTAAGATCACTATTTATAATTAATTAATTAATTAAGCTAAGTGATTAAATAAACGAAATAAATAACTTAAAATTAAACTAACATTAAACAATAAAAGAGAGATAAGCAAAGAGACAAAAAATACACAACAATATAGAGAAAAGACATTTTTAATTAATAAGCCACCCCAAATAAATACACACAGCAATATATAAAGAAAAGAAAACGCAAAAACCTAATTTAAATTATCCCTTTTTGATCAGCGCTATGCTTATTCGGTGTGTCAAGACAAATCAAGGTTTGTCATTCTTCTACTCGAGTAAACTTCCACCATCTCCAATAAAGGGTCTATCTACCCCTATCCCCTTCCACATGCATTACATCCTAGAAGATGCCTTGTGTCCCACTTTATAAACAAGAGGCGTTGGACTTCTATTAAGGTGGTTTTAAACTAAATTAAAATATAGGTTTCTTAATTAGACCCCATAAACGTCAAGCAAAACAGTTTGGATGAGCACTTAGCACATAAATATCATATTGGCCTCTAGGTTTAATTATTAGCATGCTAGCAAACACACATAGATAGTGAAAGGTCTCATGCTAGTGTATGCAAACATACATACAAACGGTCATCATAACAATATAATAATTAATTTTTAGAAGGGGCAGAAAAGTATATACAGAGCAACAAACAATTTATTAGTTGATTGTAAGTGGCAAAACAGTATGCAGATTACTAGGCAGGATTTAATTAGGGAGCAGCAAGCACTTAAAGCAGTTCAGTATGATTATTATTAAGCTAATTTAATTTTTAAAACGAGCAAGGAAATAATTAAGCATTAACAGAGCAAAAACAATCATGCATAAAATAATTATTCAGTTATTAATATGCTGGAAATAATTGTCGAAATCTACATACAAATTTTAAGCCTCATTAGCATGCAAACATTTATTAAGGCCCTATAGGCATGATTTCTAATCAATTAACATGCTCAAAGATATTAACATACTAAAGCTTATTAAACCCTGACAAGATTATTAGAACATGCTGGATTTATATAATATGATTGGTTTCCAAGTGTGAGCATGCTGAAATTTTATTGATCCTATAGGCAGGATTTCTATGTGAATGGTATACAAGATTTATTATAATCTGATTTCATTTATCAGTCTGATTCATTTAAAAACTGCATTTATTAGAGTTTGATTACTTAACCTGTAGAGATCATTAAAATTCCGGAATTCATAAATATAAGAGCAACATCAAAGCATGAAAAGCAATTATAGGTTATTCATTTATCTGAATATTATAGAACCTAATGACAAATACAAGTGAACATGCTAATATTTAATTATTTACTAATTGTTTTAATTACCTTACGGAATTTTTTAAAATCTCATTAACATATTTAAAATTGATCAGGCTTTATGCATGATATCTAACTCATATAACGTCAAAAAAATTAATATAAGCTTATACATGATATCTAAGCGCAATTAACAAACTGAAATTTTAACAATATTTAAGCTTGCTTTCTAAACAAAGCAAATATATTAAATATTTATTTGAAGCCTATGTGCATAAATTTATACGCCCGTTAGCAAGTTGAAATTTTAATTAAATCCTATGAGCACGATGTCTAATTATATTATTAGTCAATTTCCGAATTTTACAAAATTACATATGAGGCAAGATTCTAACAACTCCAATATGCTTGGATACCTTATGTGATTAAGTAATAGGCAGGTTATCTATAACAATCACACATAATAAAATAAAATAAGATAAAATGAACAGTTAGCACATATATCCCTCCCCCTAGACGATCCCCAAATATATTTCAAATATAGAGAGAGTTAGGGTTAGAATTTACAAAATATTACAAGCCAAAATAAAAGGATAAATGAATACTATATAAAGAATTTAAGCATAAAATTAAACATAATTAGTCCCGTCCAGAATTCCCTCCTAGGCGACTCTTCAACATCTTTAACTGTAAAGTTGGACCCTGCTAAACCAAAGGAGCTACTACCAACACACATAAATATATAAAGACAAACTTAAAATATAAGATTAATTATATGAATAAAATCATAGAGTATTCTAGAGACACAAAAATAAAACAAGTGAGAGAACATATAAGATCACATATTGAGAAAGAAGGGATGAGCAAACTAATCTGGATGCTTCCTTTTATTTGTTTAAAACATACAACAATACGAACAATGCAAGACAAAAATTAAACCAATGAAGGGAACTAACCAGTTAAGCAGAATTAATTATCAACAATGAAGTATTTAACACAATATCCGACACGAAAAACCGACACAACAAAGAAAGAACTCTTAAATTTGCAATAATTCTTGTTTTCTTTTTATAGTAGAGAGTTTTTTTTTTATAGTAGCGAGTTTTTTTTTTTTCCTTATAGTTTAAGTGTCTGAATAGCTAATGAGAATGGTATCTTTATATAGAGAGCATGAGGGCTAACAGTAAAGGGAAAAAGAATAAAAAGTAGCAATTATGAGATTGTTTATCTTAAATAAAAGCGCATCAATCAATGAGATATTTTACCATAATCGGCCACAATTTTACCAAGAATAAGGAAACTAAGAATATGCACCATTTAAATAAGGGAAAGAAATATTAATTAGGAGTAACCAGCAAATTACCAATATAAAATCACGGAGGGAGAAATATTTTTCTAAGGAAAGGAATAATATTGGATCAATAAAGTGCAACAACAAATTAATAAATAAATTCACAACAACTAAAAATACTATGCAACTTGAATTTACCATTACAAATAATTCTGATATCACGAATCCAAATTATGGTCTATACTTATCATAATCGATCATAAAGCCAAGTATCAATATCCAACTATTATAATAAATTTAACTTAATCAAAAAAGTAAAAAAAAAAAACTTGATAAGAGTTATATATGGCACAAAAGATCAACTTAAGCATTTATTATATGAAAACTTAAGGTCAGCAAAAGAATCAATTCGTATTAAACGAATCATATCAATTCAAAGCAAGGTAATCAAAATTATTAGATCAATTATATGCAAGAAATATTGACAAGTAAACACAGAGAATGGATATTAAGGCCTTATTTAATCAGTCAACTTCACAAATTAACTTCACCACAAAGAAGAATAACGACATCTAATGAATCATTCATACATTAATTTGAGCAATAGAAGAAACAATCTAAGAAAAGGCAACCCACACAAAATTAAATCTGAAATTTTAACATCCTACAAGTTTTCATGTTTAACAGTGACATGCATAAAGATTTAAGCAAAGAAATTTGTACCTGGGACAGATCTTAGCAGACCCGTTATCAATGAACCAAAATCTAAACTGACTAAACTTGTCTGTAGGTGTTGCTCGACATCGCTGCACCGTTGGTTGGAGCTGTTAGGCTCAAAGCTCGCTGTTGATTTGGGTTTCACCGGAGAATAGAGGAGAGCGAAGGGAGCTCAGAGAGAGAGGCGACTGGTGATGGGGTTTCAGTGGTCCGCCTCAGATCGCTTCTTCACTGGTTGGATTTGTTGTTGTTCTCGTTCGTTGCTATTGTTTCCGCAGGCGGGTTGTTGGAGTTCGCTGCTCGTCGCTAGCCGCTCGCTCGTCGGAGAAGAGAGGAGCAGAGGTGGCCAGCGGCTGCTGGCTTTGCCGGTGGATTTTGTCGTTTCGCTGGTGGGCCTCGCGGCGGCAAGAGAAAGAGATAGGGGTTCTGGGTGGCGGTTCTAGAGGAGAGGAGGAAGAAAATGAAGGGTTGAGATCTGATTTTTGATATTGGATTAAAAGACGGGATAATATTAAAAAATGAAATCTTTATTACTTGGATCAGATGAGCTATATTCTTCATATATCAAGAACAAAGGGTCACAATTGGAATAAACAAGTGGCTACAATTGAAATGAGAATTGAATGAAGGCTAGAATTGAAATAGATTGAATATGAAAGGGGCTGGAATTGAAATGAAATTGAATAGAATAGGCTATGATTTAAATAATTTAAGAATAAAATATTACACATATAAAAATATTTTCAAATAAACTAAACACCTAAAGATTAAAGACATTTAAATAAATAAGTAAAGTAATTATTCCGAGTTTAACTATCGATGAATATAATAATGTAATAATTATAAAATAATTTAACAGTAGTAATTACAATAATTTTGTAAATTATCAATAATAAAGTAAATGGTTATTTGGACAAAATTAATTAAAATCTTAAACATGTACTAAAAGTAGATAGGTTTTAAAAATACATATTTAATCGAATAGTAATTTCGGAAGGGTTATAGGTTGGTCAAAATTGGGTGTCAACAATTGCCTCTTGGTTGCTTGGGAATGAATGATGAATTGTCGGGCAAGCAACGTTGACTTAGTAGCCGATTTTGTCTGACCAACGAAATATGTCAGTGGGATCAGTTGAAATGACGCATGGTTGGAAAAAAGGATGGCTGAGACTTTGGATTTAAGTCGCCTACATATATCTGGTTATACAAGAATTAGGTCGCGTTTAGTTCTCGATTTAGGAGCAAACGAAGCTCCTAAAATTGGAATAACAGTATGATATTCGGACAAAAGTGATATCGGCTTGAATAGATAGGATTAGGGTAGCTAGGTGGAACGAATAGCGCAAAGAATTATATGAGTAGCGACAAGTTGAGAGGGTCTTTGTTGCAATTTATATAAGCATGACAACCGTATCTTAATGGGCATTTGATCTTGTCTGCAATCTGCAAACCTGTAGCTTGTGATACAACTAAATAAAATGATAAGGACATATATATCAAGTAAATGATGAAGTATAAATACGATAAAGTTTCCCATATCAACCATGGTATTTGCCTTAACACGATGAAGATAATGTCTTAGGCTATGATGTCTAGGATCATGATATGCAAAATTAAATCCTCAGGTCATGAAATGGTGTTTATGGGCCATGAAAATGACGCCCTTAGACTATGACACCTTTGGATCATGATAAACGAAAATTAAATCCTTAGAAAATGAAAGATGGTCTCTTTGGACGATGATGCCTTCAGAATATAAATAATGAGTAAAGAGATTATATCTGTTTTGATGTAATTCGGACATATATTGATACTTGTGGCTTGATTCGATAGAAGCTCCATACGATCTATTTCTTTGAGATCCATGTGACTTGCATAAATCGAATCAACAGTATCTCCAATAGTCTTCGGGCTCAATATAACTTCTGAGTTCAGTGTAGGTATGATTCTGGGCACAATGTAACTTTCGGACTCAAGAAATTCTCTACCCAAATGCAACCTTTGGCACAATGCAATCTTTGGGCATAATGCAATCTTAAGGTACATGCAAATATATTGAGCTCATGCATTCTTCTAGCACATGTAATATCTCGAGCAAAATGTAATTTTCCAGGTACAATGCAGTTTTCGGGCATATGCGCTCTCTGAAACAATGCAATCTTAGGCACATTTAATCGCGGGCACTATGCAATTCTTGGGCTCATGCAATCTTCGAGCACGTGCGATATCTTGGGCTCATGAAAATCTTAGGCTTAGTGACTCTTCGAGCACATGCAATACCTCGGGTACAATGCAATTCTCGGGCACATGCGAATCTCGGCACGTACAATTCTCGAGAACAATGCAATTCTCAGGCACATGCAATTTTCGGGCACATGCATTTCTGGGAACATTCAATCTCGGGTACAATGCAAAATCTTCCAGGCACATGCAATTCTAAGACTCATGCACTCTTCGAGCACATGCAGTATCTCGGGCTCATGCAGATCTTAGGCTCATACGAATCTCGGGCTCAATGCATTCTTTTTCACATGCAATCTCAGGCTCATACAAAATATTTCGGGCACTATAGAATATTTGAGAGCACGAAGCAACTTAGACCTTCGCTTTGTTGAAATGATCGATTGCCATTTATTGGTGATTATCAAGTGTAGTATAAAGTAGTTTGGTCCTTCATCATATCGGAAGGACGGTGTGCCGTTTGTTGGCGATCTTTGGGTTTGGAATGATGTAGCTTGATTTTTCGTCCTATTGGAAAGACATGGTGCCATTTCTTGGCAATTTTTCGGGCTTAATATAACGGTAGTTTGATCTTTCAAGCGATGTTGAAATTGATTCTTGTATATGTACCTATCTTTTCTGCACTCAAAGAAAAATAGTTAGTTTATTAGAGGGGAGGTTGATCTGATATGGCACAACATGCTTTTTTGATGTCTACTTGAATGTCGATATTTTGCAATGTTGTCAAAAATTTTGAGGTTCCCTCAAAATTTCTTTGCCCTAGTGTAGAACTTCATACTTTCTAATGATTCTTTTGTAGTTCAAAAGTTGTTTCTCTTGAATTTTTGAGACCTTCTAAAAAATTATGTCCTAATCTCATGATTCATAAGAGAAGCATTTTTGAGGTCATCTCTTGCAAGAAAGTTCTTTTGATGGAATTCTTTAGATCCTCTCAAAAGTTCTACCCTGGTATTTTTGCTTGCAAGAGAATGCTCTTCTGATGGAATTTTTGGGACCCTCTCAAAAATTTTCCCAAGTATGGATTGCAAGAAATATGCTCTCTTGATGGAATTTTGAGACCCCTTCAAAAATTCTGCCCCTGTTACATAATCAAGTAAAAATGAAAATTTTTATTAGGATAAGATCGAACTCCATATGAGCGCCTACGTATCCCCTCTTAAAAGGAAATATGGTCTGACGTAGTTTCGAATAAAAAGTAACAAAGCATAATTCAAGACATTAGACGGAACACTCTTAAACAACAACTGAAATGATAGTTTCTGACCAAACTTTATTGTCCATATGCTGACATGGGTACTTTCATGGTCAAAACTTGATGGAACCTGAATGTAGAAAACTTAAACATAAACGCACAAGCCTTTATTGGGAAACTTCTTCAAATGACTTTCGACATGTTCACTGTTGGGATTCCTTTGGCACAAAGTTTGTCCAATGTAAGACCTTTGTATCAATCAATTGTTGAAACTTGCCTCTCAAAGCACGACATGCTTCTGTAGCATGTCCATTCATCCCTGAATGATAGTCATAGATCTTGTTGGGGTCATACCGTTTGGAATGAGTGTCTGGATTCTTGGCAGGGATATGTGTATTATGAGTTAGGGATTTCGACTCATTTGGGGTTTTATTTTCATAGTTTTATTTTCTCAATGCATAATTTATGCTCTAAGCTAATGTTGAAGTGTTGATTTGCAACTAAGAAGGCAAAAGAGCAAGGCAAGAACATTACCGTGAAAAAAAGAGCAAAAAAGCTGAAGAATTTGAAAAAGAGCAAATCTGCTAATCTGCAAGACCATTCGACGAACTGCGGAGTGGTTATTCAGCTCGCCAAAAGTTACAGCGTGCCAGCCCTGTGGAAAAGCTAACTTGGCAATGGAAATGAGACTTCGGTGAACCACCCAATGGATCGGCGATAAGGACCTGATCACCGAAAGTTACAGAATTTGAATAGTGAACAGAAAAGTTAGGAAGGCGAGGAAAAGAGACACTTGGCACATCGATGACTTCATCTGCGATGGACGACTTACTCCACCGATTGGTCCGAAGGCTGAAAATCTGGAAAAGTATAAATGTTATTTTTAAAAGAGTTTCTACAGAGTTCTTCCAGTTCCGAAAGTTGAGACACATTCTAACTCTGGGGTTTTGATCCAACATTTTTCTTAGTAGTTCTTGTGTAGAATTTCAAATTGGGTTTTGATCTAAGTTGATTCCAAGCATTGTGAAGACTGGAATTTTGTTACTCAGCTGATGGATAATCTAGTTGGTAATATTTTCTTGCTTTTTATAATGTGTGGCTAAAACCCCCATTCTTGGGGGTGTGAGCATGTGATTAATTGTTTAATTAGCTTATGGGTGTTAGTATTTGTTGAGTTCAATGTTGATTTGAAGTGGGTTTGATTGATAATTGTGTTTTAATCCATAAATTATAGTTGCAAATACAATTCTAACTTAGTATTCTAGGCTTGCTTGAGAAAGAGCTTCTAGAATTAAGACTATTAATTGATGATTCTAGTGATTGGGTTATCATTGATTCAGCCCAAGAGAGTGAATCTGAACTCGATCGTACCAATCTAGCTCGAGAGAGTAGATTAGTTGAGGTTTTGGGCTATTTATAATGTTAAGTTTGTCGAGGTTTGAGAGAACTCGCCTGAATCGTGCTGGTTGATTCAGAGATGACTATCACATTTAAAGCCTAGCCTACCCACTAAGATGCAACATCTGTTAGTAAATTCTAATAACCCATATAGCCAAATTAGCATCTAATCGATCACATCCGCGAGAATCCTCTCTACTCGATTACTTCCCTGTTTTTGTAGTTGTTAATTTCACTCTAAACCCCTCATTATATACTAGTTGTCAACCCCTTCAATTTACTTTAGTAGTTTCAATAATGTTTACCTCTACAAACGACTAGAACACATCTTTTACTTCATAATTGAATTCCATTTTGTATCACTCCATGTGGGATCGATCCCAACTCTTTGTTGGGTTTATACTTGATTGTGATCGCCTACACTTACAATTAGATGAAGTGTAGTTGAGCATTATCAAAAATGACATCACTGCCACAGAGTGGTGTTTAGAATTCTTTTAGTGAAATCTTATTGTTTTGTAGTTGAACCAATTTACTTTTGTTTGTTGTTGGTTTCCTTTGAACAGGTGACGAAATGAGTGTCAACCTAAGCAACGCTAGTCATCTTGGACACAATGATGACATCGCAAACTTGAACGACGTCAATGAAACTCAGTTAGGTAGTGTGGATGCTATCTGGTTCCCCTTTGTCGTGGGAAATGCATTTTTTCACGTGACTAGCACTATGTTGTAGCTACTGCAAATGAAGGGTTCATTCGTAGGGTTGGCTTATAAGGATCCTTATGACCGCATTTGGAATTTTGTGGACGTATGTGGTTGTAACATCTCTAATTCATAAAAGGGAAAATATTCACTTCTTAGTTGACTAGGCAATCCTCCGAGTCAACTAGGCGATCCACCAAGTAGAACCTCCTTACCTTTTGGCTTGATCCCTAATGTCCTACATTATCTAAGATTAGCAAACCAAGTCGGGCTCTCCGTTTAGTTCGGCAAGTCCCCGACGTCAACTCCCCTTATCGCCTAGTGTGAGAGTCTTCAGTTTTTAAGTTAGGATCTAAAAAGTCTTTTCAATTTATTTTAATTCGATACTAAGTCGTTTTACCCAAGCCTAGGACCCCTATATAAGTGATTTTGACCCCGAATTCTATTCATTAAAGTCATTCTCTTAAATTCACTAAAAGAAATTGGGTTTCTTCCTCTTCAAAATATTTCTCTCTCTAGAACTTGAAGAAGAAGATTCAAGCTAGGGTTCAAGGTCAAGCTTCCATTCTTCAATTGCTTTAGGTTTTGATAGTAAGGTATGATAGTTTTCATCCATGGATTCCTTCCATGTATGGAGTTCCCAAATTCAACCAATTTTCAAAGTTAGAATTCCCCAATTGAGTTAGGGTTTCTTCAATTATCATGGTTTCTCTTCAATGTTGATTTAAATGATTGAATTATGTTCTATTATGCATGATTTGATGAAATACTATGATTCCATGATTACTCCCCCATGAACTCATGTAATCCCTATGTTTTTCAATTATGCTGATTTGATGTGGGCTTTGAATTATGAAAGATGAATTTATGAAAATATACATGTCTTCTCTTTATGAAATTGATTTAAATGAATTTGAAAATGCTCTGACTTTGAAAAGATGATGAAGCATATGAATTATTGTAAAGAATGCATGATCATAAAAGTATGTTTTTGACTCAAAAAAGCTTATAGATGAGATTGTCTATATGTTCTATGAAGATTTGACACATAACATGAATGACATCTAGATTTGCCTTCAATGTATTTCGTGTTATTTCCTAAATTAGATCTCTATTAGTATGATATGTGGATATGTCATCAATGATTAGAGGCCACGATTTCAAAACTATTTCCACTAGTAGTAGGGCATCTCTAGCATGAAGTGAGTGAATGTGGGCCTTAAAATCTATTATGAAAAGATCATGGACTGTGAAAGATTTTCTCACGCATGGTCTAAGGAGCTATCCTATGATGTCTCTAGCTTGGATTGCTTACTTAGTTGTGCATTTTCATGGATCATGAGATAAGTTAAGATAATAACTACTCTGTGGGATTTATGCTTAGCATTGAGAGGATATTGAGATGGAAGCTCTTTCATGTTGAGGTTGGGTTTTCTAGTAGCAATCTCCTTATCCCTTACCTATGTGTCCCCATTGGATGATCGTCTTAAGATAGACAATGATTGTCTCAAGAGACATAAGCTAGTGGATCCACTTCAGCTCAAACCCATGGTTCTACCTTGGCAAGTAGGACAACCTTTTCTGATGTAGGAGACACTGGGGATCATGTTATAGCTCACATAGTCTCTATGTCGGTTAAGGCTCAATTCCCCCATTAATAATGAACCTAGGTTACTTCAAGGAAGTATCGTAAGTATGTTTGAACATGATGTTCACTTGCATTGATCACGATTTTATGACTTATGATTTCTAAACTCTCAAGATGCATGTTTTAGCTTGATCATTGCTTACTCATGAAAATGTCCCTTTTAAGCATGTTTTAAATGTTTTTATGCATGTCTATCATACTTGGTGCATTTTTGTACTAACCCATACTCTTGCCTACATTTTTCCCAAATGTAGGGTTCGATATTCAGGGTTCTTAGTTTCATGGTTAGAGGTTGATTTCCGACCTTTGATGAGTCCTCATGCTTCAAGGAAGGATTCTCATTGATTCAGTTTCTTTCTTATTTTTAGTTATGGACATTATGTATGGGCTAGGCCCAATTTAATTATATTGTGCTAGATGGCTATTGAGACAAAGTGTTTTAGACTTCCGCTTTACTTTTATGAAAACTATTGGACTTGAAATGTTGTCTTTACTTCTTATATTCTATTTCTTATGTTATGAATGCTAAGTGGCTTGTATGGGGCCTCTCAGGGGTCTTATATTCCATGTTACATCTAAGGGTACCCCTTGGTCGTGACAAACTTGGTATCAGAGCACATGGTTTAGAATGGTCCTAGGATATCTCATAAGTCACGTCTGGTAGAGTCTTGTTCATGAGTGTGAAGCGCGCCACATTTATGAATTATAGGCTACAAGATGTTTAAGAAACTTCACTTCTTTAATTTCTCTAAAGTCGTGCAATAGAGTGTAACTTTGGGTGTCTTTCTCTCCTAACCCTTATTTATGCTTTTCAGAATATGGTTCCACAAAGGAATCCCATGAGAATGAATAGGAATGTTCATGAAAATGTTAGACAAGAGGTTCCCCAAGTGTCGGTTAACCCTTCGAATGATCAAGTGACTAATGATGAGTTTCGAGCCACATTTCATACATTGGCCCAAGCTATGATAGCCCAAGCAAATAGAGAGGTTGTGGCTCCCATGAACCCAAGGGTGAGTACGGCGGTAACAAGGGTAAGGGACTTTATTAGGATGAATCCTCTAGAATTTAATGGGTCTAACGTTGAGGAAGATCCTCAAGATATCATTGATGAGGTGGATAAGGTGTTGATGATCATGGGAGTGACACTGGTAGAAAAGGCGAAATTTTTCTCCCCCCATCGCCTAGTTGACTTAGACCCCAAGTTGACTCATTGTAAATTTTGGCCAGCTAAACACTCACTTGGTGAGTCGCCAAGTGGCCTTTGGTGAGCTCCAGCGTGAGAGTCTTCAGTTTTTAAGTTAGGGTCTTAAAAGTCTTTTCAGGTTATTTTAATTCGATACTACGTTATTTTACCCAAGCCTAGGACCCCTATATAAGTGATTTTTACCCCAATTCTATTCATTCAAGTCATTCTCTTAAATTCACCAAAAGAAATTGGGTTTTTTCCTCTCCAAAATATTTCTCTCTTTAGAACTTGAAGATGAAGAAAAAGAAGAAGATTCAAGATAGGGTTCAACATCAAGCTTCCATTCTTCAATTGCTTTGGGCTTTGATAGTAAGGTATGATAGTTTTCATCCATGGATTCCTTCCATTCATGGAGTTTCCAAATTCTCCAATTTTCAAAGTTAGAATTCCCCAATTGAGTTAGGGTTTTCTTCAATTATAATGAGTTGTCTTCGATGTTGATTTAAATGATTGAATTATGTTCTATTATGCATGAATTGATAAAATACTATGATTTTATGATGACTCTCCCATAAACCCATGTAATCCCCATGTTTTCTAATTATGATGATTTGATGTGGGTTTTGAATTATGAAAGATGAATTTATGAAAATATGCATATCTTCTCTTTATGAAATTGATTTAAATGAATTTGATGATGCTTTGACTTTGAAAAGATGATGAAGCATGTGAATTATTGAAAAGAATGCACAATCATGAAAGTATGTTTATGACTCAAGAAAGCTTATAGATGAGAGTGTCTATGTGTTATATGAAGCTTGGCCACATGACATGACTGACACATCTAGATTTTCCTTCAATTCTTTTCAGGCTATTTTCCTAAATTAGATCTTAATTAGGATAGTATTCGGATATTCCATTAATGATTATTGGCCACGATTTCAAAACTATTTCCATTAGTAGTAGGGCATCTTTAGCATAAAGTAAATGAATGTGGGCCTTAAAAGCTATTATGAAAAGATTATAGATGGTGAAAGGTTTTCTCAAGCATGGTCTAAGGAGCTATTCTATGATGTCTCTAGCTTGGATTGGTTACTTAGTTGTGCCTTTTCATGGATCATGAGATAAGTTAAGATTAATAACTACTCCGTGGGATTTATGCTTAGCACCGAGAGGATATTAAGATGGAAGCTCTTCCATGTTGAGGTTGGGTTTTCTAGTAGAAATCTCCTTATCCCTTACCTATGTGCCCCCATAGGATGATCATCTTAAGATAGACGATGATTGTCTCAAGAGACATGAGCTAGTGGATCCACTTTAGCTCAAGCCCATGGTTCTACCTTGGCAAGTAGGACAACCTTTTTCGGTGTGAGAGACACTGGGGATCATGTTATAGCTCACATGGTCTCTATGTCGGTTAAGGCTCAATTCCCCCATTAATAATGAACCAAGATTACTTCAAGGAAGTATCGTAAGTATGTTTGAACATGATGTTCACTTGCATTGGTCATGGTTTTATGACTTATGATTTCTGAACTCTCAAGATGCATGTTTTAGCTTGATCATTGCTTACTCATGAAAATGTACCTTTTAAGCATGTTTTAAATGTTTTTATGCATGTCTATCATACTTAGTGCATTTTTGTACTAACACATACTCTTGCCTACATTTTTCCCAAATATAGGGTCCGATATTTTGGGTTCTCAGTTTCATGGTTAGAGGTTGATTTCCGAGCTTTGGTGAGTCCTCTTACTTCGAGGACGGATTCTCATTGATTCAGTTTCTTTCTTATTTTCAATTTTGGACATAATGTATGTGATAGATCCCATTTCATTCTATAGTATTAGATTACTATTGAGACAAAGTGTTTTAGACTTCCGATTTACTTTTATGAAAACTATTGGACTTGAAATGTTGTATTTACTTCTCATGTTCTATTTCTTATGTTATGAATACTAAGTGTCTTGTATGGGGCCTCTCGGGGTCTTATACGCCATGTTACATCTAAGGGGTACCCCTGGGTCGTGACAGTGATCCATTTTCTTTTAAGAACATCTCCCAACACATGTAAAGGCATCTTTGATGGAGACATCGATAGTGGCCCTAGTGGAGCTAAGGATGTTGCTGAGCCGGGCACTGATGCCCATGCTGAGGGAGTCACCGACATGCACAGTTCACCTCAAGCCTGGGGAGATTTTGACTCCTTCTCAATTTTCTGTTTAGATTTTTTTTCATTCTTTTTCATGTGAGGACAATTGCTTATTTTGTTTGTCAGGGTGAGGTACATTTATACCTACCTCTTTCGGGTTGTTTTTGGATTTTATTGTTGCTTTTGTGTTTGTGAATGTTGGATCTTTGTGGTATATATTGGATTCTTATCCATTGGTGTTAATTTTAAGTATTTGGTTTTAATGTTAATGTTAGTTTTGCCACCTCTTGATGCTTGTAAATATGGTGTTCTCTTGCAAATTTGAGTATCGGATGTGATCAATACTAATGACTTGAATAGTGCTCTTAATTGAACAATATGTGTTCAGATGAGGCAAATTTGAGTTGCATAAGTCATGTGTAAACTCTTAGCATCTCATTGTGACTGGCCGGTTGTTGAAATGAATCATGTGATGATCCTTGATCGCTAGCTAAAATTGTAGAGTATTTGATGATTATGTTGAATACCGTGTGAGGTAAGGTTGTCTTGAAATGTGTGTTTGATAATACATAGAACTTTCTCCATTTGTTCAATCGACTAATGTAGGTGAATGATAGAGATGATCTTAGGCACCATTTGTGGAGAGTGAACCAAAATTGTCATTATACCTATTTGTGACCACATAGTGAGAGTGTGAACCTTGCTTGGCACCATTTGAGCCTATCCTTTTCTTTGGATGAACCTTGAACACACTTGACCTCTTCTTTTCCCACCTAAAACTTTCATGGAGCATTGGTTATTTTGAATAGTCAACTTAGGCCAAAAGCCTAAGTTGGGGTGTGGTGAAAAAAGGACGAAAATCAAGAAGTTTGAGAAATACGCCCTTAAAGGATCTTGTTGGAAAAGATGGAACCCCTCCATGTAAAAAAAAGATCAAAAAAGAAATGAATTATTGGAATAAAGTTGGTACAACGGGCAAAATAAAAGGGGTATCCAATGAGTCATGCTTAAAATAACATAGGGTGGATTATGAAAATCAAAACGTGTGGAAGAGAAGGAGAAAACGTGAAATGTTGGCCATGCTTCATGAAGGTAGAAGTCATTTAGGAAAAATAATCATACCTTTACCCTCAGTCCCGCTACAAGCCTTGAAAGACCTTTGTGATCTTGATTGAGCTTAACGTCATGTTGATTGGAAAATATGGGCAAGCCTATGGGAAAAATCATGCATGTGTTTATCTTTGAGAGAGTGAGAGTTGCTTTTGATTCCAAAATCCTAAAATGTTGATGAGCTTTGTGTGAGCATGGAATCATTCTTAATATGTGAGGGCATTTGAATACTCTTGTTGAGCTTGAATTTGTAGTTGAAGTTAGCATTGTGAGCTTGAATTCTATTTGATGATGGCTAGTCATAGTTCGAAACTTGTTGTGCACAAATGAACATTGCATGGGTAGATTGAACCTCATGTGCATTCATGTTGAGTCTTGGGTAGCACTATTTGTAGACATCTTAGTTGCATTGATTGATCTTGTGTTTTACTTGAGGACAAGCAAAAATTTAAGTTGGGGGTGTTGATGAGTCAGGGATTTTGACTCATTTGGGGCTTTATTTTCATAGTTTTATTCTCCTCAATGCCTAATTTATGCTCTAAACTGATGTTGAAGTGTTGATTTGCAGCAAAGAAGGTAAAAGATCAAGGCAAGGACATTACCGGGAAAAAGGAGAAAAAAGGCTGAAGAATTTGAAGAAGAGCAAATCTGTTGATCTCCAAGATCACTCGGCGAACTGCCGAGTGGTCATTGAGCTCGCCAAAAGTTACAGCGTGCCAACCCTGAGGAAAAGCCAACATGGCGATGGAAATGACACTTCGGCGAACAGCCAAATGGATCAGCAACAAGGACCCTAACCGTCGAAAGTTATAGAAGTTGAATGGTGAAGAGGCAAGTAAGGAAAGTGATGATGAGAGACACTTGGCATATCGCCGACTAGTCCAAAGGCTGAAAATCTGAAAAAGTATAAATGTGACTTTTAAAAGAGTTTCTACAGAGTTCTTCCAGTTCCGAAAGTTAAGCAACATTCTAACTCTAAGGTTTTGATCCAAAGACTTTTCTGATTAGTTTCTGAGTAGGATTTTGAATTGGGTTTTGATTTTAAGTTGATTCCAAGCATTGTGAAGACTGGAATTTTGTTACCCAATTGATGGATAATCTAGTTGGTAATATTTTCTTATTTTTTATAATGTGTGGCTAAAACCCCATTCTTGGGGGTGTGATCATGTGATTAATTGTTTAATTAGCTTATGGGTTTTAGTATTTACTGATTTCAATGTTGATATGAAGTGGGTTTGATTGATAGTTGTGTTTTAATGCATGAATTGTAGTTGCAAATGCAATTCTAACTTAGTATTCTAGGCTTTCTTGAGAAAGGGGTTCTATAATTAAGACGATCAAATTATGATTGTACTGATATGGTTATCGTTGATTCAGCTCGAGAGAGTGAATTTGAACTCGATCCTACCAATCTAGCTCGAGAGAGTAGATTAATTGAAATTTTGGGCTGTTTATATTGTTAAACTTGTCGAGGTTCGAGATAACTCGCCAGAATCATGCTAGTTGATCGAGAGATGGCTATCACATATAAAGCCTAGCCTACCTACTAAGATTCAACATCTGTTAGTAAATTCTAATCACCCATATAGCGAAATTAGCATCTAATCGATCACATCCCCGAGAATCCTCTCTACTCGATTACTACCCTATTTTTGTATTTGTTAATTGTCACTCTAAATCCCCCATTTGACACTAGTTGTCAAACCTTTCAATTCACTTTAATAGTTTTGATAATGTTTACTTCTACAAACAACTAGAACATACCTTTTACTTCATAATTGAATTTCATTACATATCACTCCCTCTGGGATCGACCCTGACTCTTCGTTGGGTTTATACTTGATTGCGATCGTCTACACTTCGAATTGGATAAAGTGTAGTTGAGCGTTATTAGTGTCACATAGCCAGCCACTTCAAGCTTTTCATAGAGTTTGTTATAGATTCAGCTAAAGAAGCGTAAATTTTGAGGGGCTTCCTCTCAATATTGAATATATTTTTGTGAATATGTTATTGAGTGAGGGTTTTCACATTGTGGATGGGATATGTAGGTTGTTGATATGGTAGAGGAGGTTTTTGGCATGGAGGCATTTGATATGATATGAGCGGCGTGCGATACCAATGAACTTGGTGCAGAGGCGTTTGATATCGAGAAGCTTGTATGGTGGGATTCTGTAGGCGTGGAGTAAGATATGGAGGTCTAGAAGCATATGTAAGATGTTGGGGAGGATATGGGTGATTTGGAAAGTGGGTGTTCCTTAGATGCATATGAATGGAGCTTGGTTGATTTTGAGGATGAGAAGTAGGGTGAGTTGGTGGAGGATTATTTTGAAAGGTGGACTAATTTGTGACATACTGTTTATCGATGTTTGTCTCCAAAGAGGGATTGATATAGAGTAACAATTTAGCCCACTCGTGCATATCGGATATCTCCTTTTCTAACTCCCTTATTTTCTACTTCAGTTTTAAGACCAACTCGTTCGAAGGATGTTCCTCTTCAATAGTTTCAATCATAACCTTATTAATAACCATCTTTCTCTTTCCTTTGCGATTCTCACTTGAAGGAGAATGAGGAGCACTCTTTGATTATATATGGTAAACCATAGTCAATAGATCAACCATTGGGAAAGGGTAAAATAAAAAAAATAAAAAGGAAAACTTAGTTAAAACATTGCACAAATTGAGATAACAAGCACATTGTTATGCTAAACATAAATGCCCTAAAATGCAAGGAGCCTCGTTGAACTAGAGGTAGGCCTAAGACGGAAACTGATGCACAATGATTAATTCAAGCCTAATTTTCCAATTTGGAGTTTAGGTTAGAGAAAAATAAAGAAGAAGCAAACTTTCATTTATTGGATAGAATTCAACTATCACATCATAATAGTAAACTAAGGGAGGGGTAACATGGGGAAGCTATCCTAAAAAATTGGTATCTCAGTGATATTGATCCCAAGATCTTGGTGTTGTTTGATCTCTTACATATGGAGAGACTTCATATTCGAGGTTCAACAGACTATGCACCCATGTATTTTCTTTTTCATCGTTGAGCCCATAATATCCTTCTCCGCTTAGCTCTTTGCCTTTAGCCTCTTTCTGAATCCATATGCAATACTCAATTGTATAGGAGGATATCCTTGCACTCATATCAATGATTATTAATCGCTCCTATCTTCAAAGTTATTGTGGACTTGCGGATTATTTGATCTAAAGTCATACTTAAAATGATCCATGTTGGATCGCAATGGTATTACTTGAATCCGTCCAAATTGATAGAGCACTTAAAGAGGAGCACATGATTGAACGCCCTTTAAGCCAATGAGTTAATGAAATAGCATTCATGAGTGGTGGACAACCAAAGGAGTTTTCATTGAATGAGATAGTTTTTGAGTCCTTTCAAAAATATGACCCAATCTTTGACCCTTATGGGGGCGGTAATGTAACACCCCTAAATGCTAACAAGAGTCGTATATTGATTTACCGTCATTAAAGTACTTCAATATGTTTTATTTTCATTTTGGGAACTTGAAATTTTTAGGATAATTGCTAGCTTGTTTAGCATAGATTGGATCGTAATTTATGGGATTGTATTGGGGTATTTATGTAATAATCTAATTAGAATTATGTATAATTTTAAAAGGAGGTGAAGGATATATAGATATAGGTGTATATGTATGCATTTTAGGCAGCACACAACACTATTTTGGGCAGCCTTGAAGGACAACTGTTCATTGGAATATATATCACCTTTGAACCTATATTTTGCCATCTCCTTTAGTGAATTTTGGTTCCTTCAAAGTCTAAAAAACCTTAGAACCTTTATTAACCTTTTGCTCATCAAAATCACAAGAAAAAAACTTGGTTCTTTTGGCTGGAATTCGAGACACATACTGCTTTGATGGTAAGTGGCTGAAATCTGTTTTTGAGCTGGGTAGTGGTTGGTAATTGGTGTATATATCGTTCTCTAGAGCTTAGTTTGCTGTGAATAAATATGATTTTGAAAGCTAATTCATATATCTACAACTCTTATGTGTATGTGAAAGTCTAATTTAGCTGTTATGGATTTGAAATATGGAAAGCAACATAGGACAAGTTTTGTCCAGATTTCGAATTTAGAAATCCGATATGAACAACTGTTAGTGTATCGATGATATCATTTTGTGCAAAATGTATTTATGGTGATTCTTGTTGTGTTGCAATCTTAAAAGATGTATCTACATCTTTCATGAAGGTTACAAAGTCTAGTTTCGTTGTTTTCCTTTTCAAATCTAAGTTACAACATGGGGTACTAAAATGGCCAGAATCACTGTTTTGGGAACATAGTTGTATCTGTGCAGGCTAAGCTTACTTGTGATGATAAGCCTGCTTTATTTTGATATTATTGAGATATTAGGGATTAAAGAAGTTATTTAATTGCATTTTTAAGGTTATATATACTTGTGAACAAGTTGAGGACCTTGATACGTTGGGTGGTCTACGATTTGAACTCGTGGAATTTTGTTGGACTGTTGCTATACTAAAGTATTGAGGTTTGTGTATAAACTTGTACTTGAACTCTTTTAACTGCTGGTATAGCTGAAAGTTGATCTTGATACCTTGGTTACCTCTTGTCGCTTTGCATTGTCGTGTTGGTATAATGCTTGTGTAACTCGCTCACTTGTACAGATTGTTCGATCACTTGGCACTCTTGTTGGGACCTTGTCCTTCTTGTGGTTGTGGCTTCGTCACTATTGACAGGCCTCTTGATTCGGATCATTTGCCATCTTGATTCTGGATTTTTAGTCCATCTTAAGAATGGAAGTTGTCCATTTTAAGTACAAGTTAGAAAGCCATTTTTAATATGGTTCTTGGTTCTCTTGACTATTAGGCTTTGACCCTTCTTGATTCAGGGCGTTGGCCCTTCTTGATACTTGCTTGTGCCGGGTGTGACGACATGAGGTATATATTGGGCGAGCCTTGCTATTGAATCTCTTGAAAAATGGTGCTTTGAACATTCTTGACAATTGGATCTTTGAATATCGAACTTGATACCCTTTATTTATTGTTACTTGATTTATTTATTATATTTCAAGTATGCTACTCATTGACTTGAGAAGGGTAGCTTGGTGAATTTTGAGGACTCCGAACCTATAATTTTTACACCACTAAGCTATATGCTTAGCGATAGTTGTTTCTATCGTAGGGGCTGATCGAGAGGAGGCATGAAGCTGGCCATTGGAGATGGAAATTTTGAGAACTTTAAAGAAGATCACCTTTGCATATAGGCATCTATATATTGTATAAACTTTGGAACTTATACATGACCTATGTGTTGTATATTTGCATGAAATTTTGAGGACTAATCGGATCACGTCACAATGGTTTGTAATATAAGTATGGCTACTTGTTTGGTTTATTTGGGGTGTGCAAACCCAATTCATGTAATATATTAATTGGACTACTTGTTTTGAATGGTGGGATAAAGATTGAAACACTTGGTTAGATACTCGGAAAATTGATGATATTTATCATATATCATGTTACTAGTATGAGGACAATATATGCGTAAAAGAAATCTCATAAGTTATTGGTTTATGTTTTTCGGAAGGGTCGTTACAAGTTTGGTATCAGAGCCAAGGTTTGTGGTTCTAGGACTTTTGCTGTGAATTACTTGTATACTTGTTCGCTTTCGAAAAAAGTTCTGTGTGGATTATTTGTTCACTTACCCAGTTTATAACAAATTTTTATCGCATGTAGAGTGCACATGCATCATATACATGTCTATAATGCAATGTGATCTTCCCTTTTGAAGGAATTAAGTTATGGTCTCTTCTGCTGACCGACCTATGGAAGCTGCTCGTGAAGGTTCGGATGCTTCTGTTTCCCAACCTCATGCACTAGAAGAGGTTGGAGAATCTTTCTCGGATCATTATGTTCCCCACACTAGTGGGTCTGAAGTGGGAAACCATCAAGGTGCAAGAGCTGGTTCACATCCTCTCATGAGTCGTGGTACTCAAGCCATGAATCCTCCTTTTCAACAAATGGCTGAATTCTTCCACCACATGGCTGAAGCGATGCATGATCCCAACATGATTAACTTTGAGAAAATGAGAAAAATAGGTGGAGTGGAGTTTGAAGGCACCGTTGATCCCACAAATGTTGAACAATGGATGGAGCGCATGGAGAGGGTATTTGAGCAGTTAGAGTGTTCACATATTGCCAAATTTAAGTATGCTATTTCACTCTTACAGAAGGATGCTTATGATTGGTGGGTAAGTGTTCCGAATGCAAAGGTAAAACCTCCTGTTCTTACTTGGGATGATTTCCTTAGGGAATTTAGTATGAAGTATGTCCCCCCTGCTTATTGTGATGCAAAGAGAAAGGAGTTTTTGAATTTAAGGCAACGAGGCATGTCTATTGCTGAGTACCAACAGAAGTTTCTAAGGCTCTCTCGTTATGCTGGAGGTATTATTAAAGAGGAAAAAGACAAGTGTAGAAAATTTGAAGATGGTTTAAATGATTCCATTATGAAGAATGTGGTGATCCTGCAACATGAGAACTTTTGTAAGTTAGTGTATGCTGCTTTTACTTGGGAACGACTTGATAAAGAAGAAGCTAGTCGAAATGAAAACAAATTCCGAAAGCCTAGATCAGATTTTGGAGGTCCATCCAAAAGGGGAAGGTTTGATGATTCTAAAGTTGGTAGTGTTAACAGGCCACCTCAGCAAAAGCAAAGCAGATCAGAATTTTCTGTAGCTAGCACTCCAAATTTTGGCCAAGGCAGGTCTCATATTCCCACTTGTCCACAATGTAGAAAGAATCATTATGGTACTTGCAGGAGAGCTTCTAGTGCATGTTTCAATTGTGGGAGCTTTGATCATAAAGTGAAGGATTTTCCTAATCTTAATAATTCTCTTTCCTTGATAATTGAAGGCTCAGTGCATAAGCCTTCTATTAATCCTCCTCGAACTAATGAAGATGCAAGACCTAAAAATGCACGAGCAGAAGGTGCAGCTGGAGTGAATAAAGCTAGTGGACCAAGGGCTACTACACTCGCTTATGCTATGAGGCAGAGGAAGGATCAAGATGGAAAAGACGTGGTTGTCGGTAAATTTCACCTATTTGGCTTATGTGTGTTTACATTGTTTGATCCTGGTTTTACACATTTCTATCTTTGTTCATCACTTGATCTTCCTGAAAACGTGAAATCTGTGAGACTTAATTTTGATGTGCTGGTTGAAACTCCTTTGGGTTATCAAGTTGTATGTAATTGAGTTTATCAAGATTGTTCCTTCATGATTCAAAATCTAGTCTTCCCTGCTGATCTAATTGAAATGCCCTTAAAGGATTTTGATGTTATTATCGGGATGGATTGGCTTTATAAATATCATGCAGTGGTAGATTGTAGGTCTAAGCATGTGACTTTTATAGATCCTACATTTTCACACATCATTGTACAAGGTGAAAGATCATTGACTTCTAGTATTATTTCTGCGACCCTGGCAAGGTTGTGGGGCGTACCTTGTTTCGGGACTAATGTAAGGTAAATTTCGAGACGAAATTTCTTTAAGGGGGAGATAGTTGTAAGACCCCTAAATGCTAACAAGATTCGTATATAGATTTACCGTCGTTAAACTACTTCAATATGTTTTATTTTCATTTTGGGAACTTGAAATTTTTACGATAATTGCTAGCTTGTTTAGCATAGATTGGATCGTAATTTATGGGATTGTATTGGGGTATTTATGTAATAATCTAATTAGAATTATGTATACTTTTAAAAGGAGGTGAAGGACATATAGATATAGGTGTATATGTATGCATTTTGGGCTGCACACAACACTGTTTTAGGCAGCATTGAGGGACAGTTGTTCATTGGGATAAATATCACCTTTGAACCTATATTTTGCCATCTCCTTTAGTGAATTTTGGTTCCTTCAAAGTCTAAAAAGCCTTAGAAATTTTATTAACCTTTTGTTCATCAAAATCACAAGAAAAAAACTTGGTTCATTTGGTTGGAATTCGAGACACACACTGCTTTGATGGTAAGTGGCTGAAATCTATTTTTGAGCTGGGTAGTGGTTGGTAATTGGTGTATATCTCATTCTCTAGAACTTACTTTATTGTTAATAAATATGATTTGGAAAGCTAATTCATATATCTACAACTCTTATGTTTATGTGAAAGTCTAATTTAGCTGTTATGGATTTGTAATATGGGACGCAACATAGGACAAGTTTTGTCCAGATTTCGGATTTAGAAATCCGATATGAACAACTGTTAGTGTATCGATGATATCATTTTGTGCAAACTGTATTTTTGGTGATTCTTGTTGCGTTGCAATCATAAAAGATATATCTATATCTTTCATGAAGGTTACAAAGTCTAGTTTCATTGTTTTCCTGTTCAAAGCTAAGTTACAACATGGGGTACTAGACTGGCCAGAATCACTGTTTTGGGAACATAGTTGTATCTGTGCAGGCTAAGCTTACTTGTGATGATAAGCCTATTTTATTTCGATATTATTGAGATATTAGGGATTAAAGAAGTTATTTAATTGCATTTTTAAGGTTATATATACTTGTGAACAAATTGAGGACCTTGATACGTTGGGTGGTCTACGGTTTGAACTCGTGGAATTTTGTTGGACTGTTGTTACACTAAAGTATTGAGGTTTGTGTATAAACTTGTACTTGCACTCTTTTAACTGCTGGTATAGCTGAAAGTTGATCTTGATACCTTGGTTACCTCTTGTCGCTTTGCATTGTCGTGTTGGTATGATGCTTGTGTAACTCGCCCACTTGTACAGATTGTTCGATCACTTGGCACTCTTGTTGGGACCTTGTCCTTCTTGTGGCTGTGGCTTCGTCACTATTGACAGGCCTCTTGATTCGGATCATTTGCCATCTTGATTCTGGATTTTTAGTCCGTCTTAAGAATAGAAGTTGTCCATTTTAAGTACAAGTTAGAAAGCCATTTTTAATATGGTTATTGGTTCTCTTGACTATTAGGCTTTGACCCTTCTTGATTTAGGGCGTTGGCCCTTCTTGATACTTGCTTGTGCCGGGTGTGACGACATGAGGTATATATTGGGCGAGCCTTGTATTGAATCTCTTAAAAAATGGTGCTTTGAACATTCTTGACAATTAGATCTTTGAATATCGAACTTGATACCCTTTATATATTGTTACTTGATTTATTTATTATGTTTCAAGTATGCTACTCATTGACTTGAGAAGGGTAGCTTGGTGAATTTTGAGGACTCCGAACCTATAGTTTTTACACCACTAAGCTATATGCTTAGCGATAGTTGTTTCTATCGTAGGGGCTGATCGAGAGGAGGCATGAAGCTGGCCATTGGAGATGAAAATTTTGAGAACTTTAAAGAAGATCACATTTGCATATAGGCATCTATATATTGTATAAACTTTGGGACTTATACATGACCTATGTGTTGTATATTTGCATGAAATTTTGAGGACTAATCGGATATGTCACAATGGTTTGTAATATAAGTATGGCTACTTGTTTGGTTTATTTGGGGTGTGTAAACCCAATTCATGTAATATATTATTTGGACTGCTTGTTTTGAATGGTGGGATGAAGCTTGAAACACTTGGTTGGATACTCGAAAAATTGATGATATTTGTCGTATATCATGTTACTAGCGCGAGGACGATATATGCGTAAAAGAAATCTCATAAGTTATTGGTTTATGTTTTTCGAAAGTGATTCTGAGTAAAGTATTTCATTTTTCTTGGGTGATTATCAATCTTGTTGCTAGAACCAATGAGGAGATCTATCGTGCCCGGTCGTCTATGAAAGTGTTCGATAACCCACAATTGTAGCAGACGGTTGCATACTTCAAAGATTATTCTACCGATGACGCATGCAGACAAACTTCTTATTATTTCTGCTAGAATCATGGGTAATATAGTTTTGCTGGGTTTATTCACTCTTTGAGTTAAATCTTGAACCACATAACCCAAACACATGTCGGTCTTTCCCCTCTCTTTAGGGAAAAATAAAGAACCTAATAGGGCGATGTCAAAGGCATTCAAGCGATATGTTTCCCATCTCTCAGCGGAACACTCAAATCCTTCATAGAAAGAAAAATAGCTACCTCCATCGCTGAAGTGTGAATACAAAAAGTCGAAAGAAATCCACCCAAGATCTAAATACGTTAATGCTAGATTTCACTTCATCCCTAGATTTTCTAGGAACTCCCTTGATGATGGCTTATAGGGTATAATCTTTCACATGCATGGTACGACAAGCCTATGAAGCCACTAATTTCTTCAATCGTTGGCACCAATTCGAAATCAACAAATTTGAAGACCATCCTCACAGGGTCCCAAAAGTTCAGCAAAGCCTTGATTAAGTGAGGGTCTCGTGTGATAGAGATGAGGGAAGTTAAGCCACCTAGAAATTTGTCAACCTCCAATTCAAGGTCCCACTTAATGTCATTACACCACTCTCTTGGTTTGGAATTCACATCTAATGTCATTCGAATGTTGGCAAAATCTTGGAAGGACATTATGACACTGTAAAAAAAACAAGAAACAAATTCTAAACTTCATTTGGGCATAATTTGACTTGATTTAATTATTATAATCACATTTGACACATAATATGTAATTTTGTCTAAAGGGTGTTGGGGCCCTTTAGATAATAGGGTGGCTACTAATAATGTGGATTGACACCAAGGGTCAAACCACCTAGGTTTTATGTTTCATGTATAACCTAATTAAGATTTCTAAGAGTTGGGTAGACACGGACTGGAAGAGGTTCTATGCGACAAGGCATATGGTTCCACGGTAGTAAGACTATCCGCTTCTGCCATGCATCACACATATCTCTAATATAGGTTGTTTGAAGAGAACTTTGTGAGATGTGAAAAGACACAACATCACGAGAAAAATAAAATAAAATAAAAAATCCAGTTGGAGAAAGTATGAACGGAATGTCAGTTATCAAAGCAGTAACAATTAGCAACTAGATGGAAAGTGGTAACACATAGACAATTTAAAGAAAGTAGTAAGTAAATAAATAAATAAATAAAAAGAAATAAGCATATAAAACCATAAGAGAATCAAATAAACAAGTAAAGGGTATATATGATTAAGTATGTGTAACGACCGGGCTCCGTCGTTATAGAAAAGTCAACGGAAAAAATTTTTGGGTCGAAAAACTTTTTCGTAGTAACTTGGAATTTCCCAACCTAGTCCAGATTTGGACGACATCGGAGTCACTAAGACATAGGGAAATATGGTAACTATCAGGTGATTAAATTATGATTTTGATTTCATGAGGGGATAGATAACTCGTTAAGAAATCCATGCAACTTTACAGAATTGAATTTAGGCGAGTAGAACTCCCGAAATCAATCTTAGCGTGGAAGGGATTTTTTGAGTGGCATTGGTTAGAGGTGTGTTGTGAAATGGAGGTCTTGGAATTAATTAAATACCTCACTATTTCGTGCAAGCCGCTTTGGCGCTGGAATTGATCGCTCTGGCGGGGCCGTTGTAGCGGGGTGAGGGCCGCTGT
Source organism: Solanum pinnatisectum (assembly GCA_035578085.1). Lineage (NCBI taxonomy): Eukaryota > Viridiplantae > Streptophyta > Magnoliopsida > Solanales > Solanaceae > Solanum > Solanum pinnatisectum. Next base: position 17,302,040 of record CM069084.1, on the reverse strand, counting down.
GGCAGGCCGAACGCGACTTAAAGTCGTAAATAAACCCCTAAACGACCTTGTTATGTACTTTTTGATTTTTAGAGCTAAGGAACGAACCCTAGGCGACTCTTGACACTTTTCCACAAATGTAAAGGCTAAAGGTAAGCTTTTCACTCTCCGAATCTGTTTCTAATCCATTGAAAATAATCGAATGGGTAATTATTGATGGGGAAGAGTTTTGATTTGAGTATTATGGTGGGAAAATCCCCAACTTGGATATTGAGATCATGGGTATGATTTAGGGTTGATAGAATTGTTAGTAATTCAGGTAATTAGGGATTGTTTATTGATTTCCATGTTATTATGATTGTTTGTAGACCAAGAACAAGTGGAACAAATCCGAAAAGGGAAGATTCAAGTTTCTTAGAGGATTCAAGCTTGTTTCGAGGTAGGTGATAATTGTGATTCTATGATTGTGTGATATATGTTTGTTCTTGCTTCATTATGATGCATGCATGTATTGAATGTTACATTGTTGATCACACTAAATGTAAATGAGTATGAACGGATAACTATTTGCCATGAATCACTTCTTGATTGTATGATATTGAGAATATGCTTGTGATTGTGATTGTGATTGTGGTGTGTTGAAAGGATCGATTGTCACGTTTCGGCATAACTAACTAGGATCGGTGCCTTATTTCGACATAAAGATGGGATCGGTTGCCACGTTCCTGCATAACTATGGGATCTGGTGCCACATTGTGGTATGCTAACAGTTTGGGTTTGGGTTCCATGAGAGGACCAATGACTTGTTATAAATGTATATTGTAGAACATGTGATAATTGATATTGTATATGTTCGGTATATTGCATGATTATGATGTTGTAATGACTTGCCTATGTTACACTTAGTGGGATAGCCGCGTGATCCTACCAGTACATTGTGGTTATGTACTGATATTGCACTTGCTTTTATTTTTGTTGAGTACAGGGCATCTTCAGGCGGCTATTGACAGACCACATCTAGAAGATCAAGGATCGTTCGAATTCAAGGGTGAGTTAATTTTTTTGGGCTGCCATGAGTTCTCCTTTCTTCTATGTCCACATTTCAGACTTAGACTTCTCTAGCAGTTAATTAGTTCATTAGTTTGGGGTTGTATCCCTTCTTTTTTAGACTTATTTAACTTAGATGTTTTGGTACATTGACTTTCAAGTTCTAGGCATTACTTCTGCAATGTTAGTTTTATTGTTAGACTTTTGTTGGAGTTTGTGGGAACTCTATTTCTTTCCTTAGTATTTAACTTTCTTTCGTAATTTAAATGCCTTAGTTTTTGGTTTAGTTGCTTGGTTTGAATTATAGTAGTGGTTCTCCCACTGGAGGGTTAGTGTGGGTGTAAATCACGACGATCTGGGTTGTGAAAAAGTTGTTATCAGAGCCTAGGTTTGGTGATCTTGATGTACCAAAATGAGTCTAATAGAGTCTTGCAGAACGGTACCGGCATGCCTTTACTTTTCTTCGAGAGGCTATAGGACTTTAGAAAATCTCTCTATGTTTCTCTTGTTTTCTTTCAGGCTACAACTTGATTCCAATTGGTATCTGTCGATTTGAATTGGTATCTAACCTCCTTCACTCTTCTGTTCGCAGATGGCTAACACTAGGTTCAATGGTGGCAGGCCCGTAGCTCCCGTCAAGGCTCCATCTTAGGAATCTGTAGTGAGAGGTCACGGTCGAGGCAAGGGTAGAGAAAGAGCAAGGGGTAGAGGCCATGGAAGAGTATCACCTACTAGGGATGGAGCACCAGTTGAGAATGTTTCTAGGAATGAGGCTCCTTCTTCGCACCATGAAAAGATAGATGACAACGTTGAGGTTGAGAATGATGAAGATGTTGGACAAGAGGAAGAGGTGCAGGCTGAGACTACAGGTATTCCCACTCTAGACCCAGTGTTAGCTCAACAGATTATGTCGTTCTTGAAAGGATTGGTTGGTCCTGGAGTGCTTCCCTCTGCTTAAGTAGCTTAGGCTCCCGCCCATCCCCTTGTTGCTAACACTGCCCCTAAGACGGGTGGAATTTGAGGTACTGATGCTTTCTTTCATCCTTTGTTGGGTCCTGTTATGATTGGTAATGAGCATGAAATGTTGACTAAGTTTTTGAAGCTAAAGCCTCCTGTATTTCTTGGTTTTGAGAGTGAGGATGCTTATGAATTTATTTTAGATTGTTATGAGAGGCTTCATAAGTTGGAAATCGTCCATCAACATGGAGTTAAGTTTGTGACCTTTCAGTTTCAAGGTAAGGATAAGCAGTATGGATAGCTTATGTGGAGTGCACATCTTCAACTTTACCCCCGCTTTCTTGGACTCAGTTTCATGCTCTATTCTTAGAAAAATATGTGCCTCGGACTTTGAGAGATTGCAAGAAGGATATGTTCATGGCTTTGGAGCAAGGTGGTATGTCTGTGGCTGCTTATGAGGCCAAGTTCCATGCTTTTTCTAGATATGCTACACAGTTGGTGACTATTAAAGAAGAGAGGATTCATCTGTTTGTTAGGGGACTAAATTCTGAGTTGCAGGTATTGTCTGTTCATATGACCTTTGTAGGAAAAATTTTTAATGAAGTGACAGACTTTGTGAAGAAAGTAGAGGGGTGAGGCGAGATGGTCAGGCTAAGGCATTGGCTAAGAAAGCCAAGAATTTCGGTAACTTTCAGGGCTCTTATTTTAGAGGATTTGGTAGACCAACACTAGTAGCCCAGCCAATTTTGTCCGCTATGCCCGCATCACAAGTAATTATTCTGGAAATCTGCCTCAAAATTTAATTCAGGATAGCCAGGAAGTCGCACCTTTGGTGGGCAACAGGCCATCTTTTGATCACATTTGTTATAACTGTGGAGAACCTAGGCATATAAGGAGAGATTGTCCCTACCCGTGCATGTTGGATTCCACACAACAGCAGTCTAAGGCAGCGGTAACCGCGGGGAATAATAATAATGGTCAAGGAAGTCCATAAGGTAGGCGAGGAGGTAATCAACGAGGCCGTAAGGGTCATGGAAATGGTAATGCAGGCAGAGGCATGGCGCAACCAGGCAGGGAAGTCGCTCATCAAGATGATAGGGCTCAGTGTTATGCCTTCCAGGAAAGACCGAGGCGGAGGCATCCGATGCGATGATCACAGGTACGATTCTTGTTTGTGACCGAATGGCTAATATGTTATTTGATCTGGGATCTACTTATTCTTATGTGTCTTTGTGATTTTCCTCGGAGTATGATATGATTTGTGATATGCTTGATGCCCTCATCCATGTTTCTACCCCAGTTGGAGAGTCTGTCATAGTCACCCATATCTATTGTGTTTGTCCTATTTTGTTTATGGGATTTCAGACTTGAGCTGATTTGGTTATTTTGGATATGACTAACTTTGATATAATATTAGGCATGAATTGGTTATCCCCCTATTATGTTGTTTTGAATTGTAATACTAAGTCTGTGACTTTAGAAATTCTGGAAAGGGAAAAGTTAGAGTGGGAAGGTGTACAAGCCTAAGCAAACTAAGATCATATTCTCCATTCGGGCTAGGAAACTGGTAGGGTAGGGGTGTTTAGCTTATTTGGCTCATATTCAGGATGTTGAGGTTGAGTCTCCCTCTATTGAGTCTATTTTTGTGCTGGCAGAATTTTGAGAAGTGTTCCCTACTGATTTGTCTGCTATGCTTCCGGATAGAGATATAGATTTCTGCATTGATTTGGAACCTGGTACCCGCCCCATTTCTATTCCTTCATATCGCATGGCCCCGTCTGAATTAAAAGAGCTTGAGGCTCAAATCAAAGAGCTTCTTGATAAAAGATTTATTCGCCCTAGTGCTTCCCCATGGGGTGCCTCAGTTTTGTTTGTTAAGAAAAAGGATGGTAGTATGAGGATGTATATAGATTACCGACAATTGAATAGGGTCACCGTTCGAAATAAGTACTCGTTGCCGCGAATAGATGATCTTTTTGACCAATTGCAAGGTGCATCAATCTTCTCTAAAATTAATCTAAGGTTTGGTTACCATCAATTAGAAATTAGGCATGGGGATGTGCTCAAGACAGCATTTAGAACCTGCTATGGGCACTACGAGTTTTTAGTTATGTCGTTTGGGTTGACTAATGCGCCGGAAGCCTTTATGAGTATGATGAATGGTGTGTTCAAGTCATTTGTTGTTCATTTATTATAGTCTTTATTAATGATATTCTGGTCTATTTGAAAGTGAGGAAGAGCATGCCGACCATCTTCGTATTGTTCTGGGTGTTCTTAAGAAACAAAGGTTGTATGCAAAATTTTCTAAGTGTTAATTCTGATTGAGTTCGGTTGCATATTTTGGGTCATGTAGTTTTAAAAGAAGGGGTAAATGTAGATCCTCAAAGATTGAGGCAGTTAATAATTGGGTTCGGCCTAGCTCTATGACGAAAGTTAGGAGCTTTGTGTGGCTCGCTAGCTACTATCGTCGATTTGTGAAAAACTTTGCTTCTATTGCCTCTCACTTGACTAATTTGACAAAAAATGAGATACCATTTGAATGGACTGAAAAATGTGAGAAGAGCTTTCAGAAGCTCAAGACTCTTTTGACCACCGCACCTATTCTAGCATTATTGGTGAAAGGTAAAGATTTTATTGTTTATTGTGATGCTTCGCAATCTGGCTTGGGTGCTGTGTTGATGCAAGATAAGAATGTTATAGCTTATGTATCGCGTCAATTGATGGCATGAGAGGAATTATCCAACATACGATTTAGAGTTGGCAATGGTAGTATTTGCTTTTAAGAACTGGCTGCATTACCTCTATGGTGTCAAGTATGAGGTGTACCAATCATGTAAGTTTGCAGCATGTGTTCACTCAAAAGAATCTGAATTTGAGACAGAGAAGGTGGATGGAGTTACTCAAGGATTGTGATGTGACCATTCAATACCATCCGGGTAAGGCTAATATTGTGGCAGATGCTTTGAGTCAAAAAGTGGTGAGTATGGGTAGTCTAGCTTGCTTGAGTGTAACCAAGCGACCTTTGGCTAAGGAAATTCAGACCTTGGAGTCTAAATTCATGCAATTGGGCATCTCAGAAAAAGGTGGGGTGTTAGCTAGCATTGAAGTTAGGGCCACATTCATTGAGGAGATCAAGACCAAACAATTTGAAGATGAAAATTTGGAGGAGCTTAGAAAGAAGATTGCGCTTGGTAAGGCACAAGAGACCACTCTTGATGCGGAACGTGTACTTAGTTTCAAAGGAAGAATTTGTATTCCTCGAGTTGATGATTTGATTCAAAAGTTATTGATAGAGTCCCATGGTTTGCGATATTCTATTCATTTGGGTATGACGAAGATGTATCGAGATTTGAAGCGAATTTACTGGTCGCCGGGCATGAAGAAGGATATAGCAGAGTTTGTGGCTAAGTGTCAAAATTGTCAACAAGTGAAATATGAACACCAAAGGTCTGCAGGTTTGCTTCAAAAAATGTCAATTTTGGAATGGAAGTGGGAAAGAATAGCCATGGATTTTGTGGTTAGTCTTCCCAAGACTTTGGGGAAGTTTGATTATATTTGGATAGTGGTTGATAGATTAACTAAGTCGGTTCATTTTATTCTTGTAAGAATATATTATAATGCTAAACAATTGGCTAAAGTTTATGTGAAAGAGATAGTGAGGTTGCATGGGGTGCCCCTCTCTATCATCTTAGACTGTGGTACCCAATTCACATCCAAGTTTTGGATGAAATTACATGACGAATTGGGTACACAACTTGCTTTTAGTACAGCCTTCCATCCATAGACAGAAGGGCAGTCAGAGAGGACTATTCAAGTGTTAGAAGACATGTTGAGTGCATGTGTGATTGACTTCAGAGGATATTGGGATAAGTTTTTACCATTGTGTGAATTTTCCTATAATAATAGTTATCACTCCATCATAGATATGACACCGTTTGAGGCACTCTATGGGAGGGGATGTAGATCACCGATAGAATGGTTTGAGGCTGGAGATGTGAAACCTTTGGGGGTTGATTTAGTAAAGGATGCTCAAGATAAGGTGAGGAGTATTCAAGCTAAGCTTCAAGCAGCCTAGAGTAGACAGAAGAAGTATGCGGATCATAAGGTAAGAGACATGGCGTTTCAAAACGGTGAGAATGTTCTTCTTAAGGTATCACCCATGAAAGGGGTAGTGAGATTTGGCAAGAAAGGTAAGCTAAGCCCGCGATGCATTGGTCCCTTTGAGGTTCTTGAATGTGTAGGACAAGTGGTGTATAGATTGGCTTTAACTCCAAATCTATCGGGTGTTCATCTGGTATTTCATGTGTCCATGTTGAAGAGATATCATGGTGATGGGAATTACATCATTAAGTGGGACTCAATTATGTTAGACAAAGACCTCCAATACGAGGAGGAACCGATTGCAATTCTTGATTGAGATGTGCGTAAGCTGAGGACCAAGGAGATTAAGTCCGTGAAAGTGCAATTAAAGCATTGTCCAGTTGAGGAAGCTACTTGGGAAACCAAGAGGGATATGCGAGACAAGTATCCTCAATTGTTTGTCAATTCAGATACTCCATTCCTTACTTAGCCTATTTTTCCTAAGTTTGTCACTAGAGGACGAGTGATGGGTAAATTAGTATCTATTGTAACGACAGGGCTCTATCGTTATAAAAAAGTCAACGAAAAAATTTTGAGTCGAAAAACTTTTTCGTTGTAACTTGAAATTTTCCAACCTAGTCCAAATTTGGACGAAATCAGAGTCATTAAGGCATAGGGAAATCTGGTAACAATCGAGTGATTAAATTATGATTTTGATTTCATGAGGGGATAGATAATTCGTTAAGGAATCCGTACGACTTTACAAAATTGAATTTGAGCAAGTAGAACTCCCAAAATCGATCTTAGCGTAAAAGGGATTTTCTGAGTGTCATTGGTTAGAGGTGTGTTGTGAAATAGGAGTCTTGGAATTAATTAAATAGCTCACTATTTCGTGCAAGCCGCTCTGGTGCTGAAATTAGTCGCTCTAGCAGGGCTGCTGTAGCGCGATGAGGCCGGCTGTGGTGGGCCAGACTCGACATAAAGTCGTAAATAAACCCCTAAACGACCTTATTCTGTACTTTTTGAATTTTAGAGCTAAGGAACGAACCCCAGCCGACTCTTGACAGTTTTCCACCAATCTTGAGGCTAAATGTAACCTTTTCACTCCCCGAAGCTATTTTTCAATCCGTAGAAAGTAATCTAATGGGTAATTATCGATGGGGAAGAGTTTGATCTGAGTATTATGGTGGGAAAAGCCCCAACTTGGATATTGAGATCATGAGTACGATCTAAGGTTGATAAAATTGTTAGTAATTCGGGTAATTAATGATTGTTTATTGATTTCAGCGTTATTATGATTGTTTGTACACCAAGAACAAGCGGAACAAATCCGAAAAGGGAAGAATCAAGTTTCTTAGGGGATTCATCTTATTTCGAGGTAGGTGATGGTTGTGATTCTATGATTATGTGATATATGTTGGGTCATGCTTCATTATGGTGCATGTATATATCGAATGTTACATTGTTGATCACACTAAATGTAAATGAGTATGAACGAATAACTATATGCCATGAATCACTTCTTGATTGTATGATATTGAGAATATACTTGTGATTGTGGTGTGTTGAAAGGATCGGTATCCACGTTTCAGCATAACTAACTGGGATCAATTGCCACGTTTTGGCATAAGGATGGATCGGTTGCCACGTTTCGACATAACTATGGGATCGGGTACCACTTTCCGGTATGCTAACAGTTTGAGTTTGGGCTCCATGAGAGGACCAATGACTTGTTATAAATGTATATTATTGAGCATGTGATAATCAATATTTTATATGCTCGGTATGTTGCATGATTATGATGTTGTAATGACTTGCCTATGTTACACTTAGTGGGATAGCCGCATGATCCTATCAGTACACTGTTGTTGTGTACTGATATTGCACTTGCTCTTATTTTTGTTGAGTACAGGGCATCTTTAAGCGGCTATTGACAGACCTTGTCTAGAAGATCAGTGATCGTTCGAATTCAACGGTGAGCCAATTCTTTCAGGCTGCCATGAGTTCTCCTTTCGTCTATGTCCATATTTCGGACTTAGAATTCTCTAGTAGTTAATTAGTTCATTAGTTTAGGGTTGTATCCCTTCTTGTTTAGACTTGTTGAACTTTAGATGTTTTGGTACATTGACTTTCAGGTTCTAGGCATTACTTCTGCAATGTTAGTTTTATTGTTAGACTTTTGTTGGAGTTTATGAAAACTCTATTTCTTTCCTTAGTATTTAACTTGCTTCCGTAATTTAAATGCCTTAGTTTTTGATTTACTTGCTTGGTTTGGGTTGTAGTAGTGGTTCTCCCGTCGGAGGGTTAGTGTGGATGCCAATCACGACAGTTTGGATCGTGACCACATGAAAGTAACAAATAAGGAAAAAGGAAAAGGATTAAACATGGAAGTAATCAAATAAAGGAAAGGAAAGAGGGTTAAACATGGAAGTAATCAAATACGGGAAAGGAAAAAGGGATTAAACAAGGAATAAAATGGAATAAAAGGAAAGCAAACAAATAAGGAAAGCTAATAACAATTTAGAAATGACAATAACAAAACAAACAAGGAAATAAATAAATAAAACCATAAAATAAATAAACCCCACATAAGTATTAAACACGTAAGAACCTAGTTATATCCTCAGTGGAGTCGTCATTTTGTCGTGCCCCATTTTTCACAAAACAGGTTTTGTGCACGACCTAACAACTCTTTTAGATTTTATTTTAAAAGAATAGTTGTTACCTAAAGAATTAAAGGCACGTTAGGGCACTTTCTAACGTAGCTAATCAATCTAAAGGGTATGTGAAATCATAGATTTGGGTAAGGGTTCAAATTACCTTGAGAGGAAGGTGTTAAGCACCCCTCGAGATCCATCTATATGGGTCTCGACTTTATCTCATACAATTTATGTGGGGTTACAAGTAGCAATTAAGGTCGCTATTTATTAATTAGTTAATTAAGCTAAGTGATCAAATAAATGAAATAAATAACTTAAAAATTAAACTAACATTAAACAATTAAAGAGAGATAAGCAAGGAGACAGAAAATACACAATTATATAGAGGAAAGACATTTTTTTAATTAATTAACTATCCCAAATAAATACACACAACAATATATAAAGCAAAGAAAACGCGAAAACCTAAGTTAAATTATCCCTTTTTGGATCAGCGCTCGACTTACTCGGTGTGTCAAGACAAATCAAGGTTTGTCATTTTTCTGTTCGAGTCAACTTCCATCATCTCCAATAAGGGCCTATCTACCCATATCCCCTCCCACATGTGTTACGTCCTAGATTATGTCTTGCGTCCCACTTAATGTCCAAGAGGCATTGGACTTCTATTAAGATGGTTTTAGACTATAATAAAATATGAGTTTCTTAATAAGACCCCCTAAACGTCAAGCAAAATAGTTTGGACGAACACTTAGCACATAAATTTCATATTGGTCCCTAGCTTTAGTTATTAGCATATAGTGAAAGGTCTCATGCTAGTGTGTGCAACCGAACATACAAACGGGCATCATAATAATGTAATAATTAATTTTTAGAAGGGACCAAAAAAAGTAAATATAGAGCAGCAAATAGTTTAGTAGTTGATTTTAAGTGGCAAAACAATATAGAGAAATATGATTACTGAGCAGACTTTAGTCAGGGGGGAGTAAGCATTTAAAACAGTTCAGATTTTAAGCAGGATTATTATTAAGCTGATTTAACTTTCAAAACGAGCAGGGAAATAATTAAGCATTAAAAGAGCAAAAACAATCATGCAGAAAATAATTATTCAGTTATTAATATGTTGGAAATAATTGTCGAAATCTACATACAAATTTTCTAAGCCTAATTAGCATGCAAACATTTATTAAGATCTTATAGGCATGATTTCTAATTAATTAACATGCTGAAAAATATTAACATGCTAAAGCATATTAAACCCTGACAAGATTATTAGAACATGCTGGACTTATATAATATGATTAATTAACATTGAATTTATTAGTTAAGTCCTATAAACATGGTTTGTAAGTGAACATGCTGAAATTTTATTGATATTATAGGCAGAATTTCTATGTGAATGACATGCAGGATTTATTATAATCTGATTAATTAATAAACTGCATTTATTAGAGTCTGATTACTTAACCTAGTGAGATTATTAAAATTTCAGAATTCATAAATATAAGAGAAACATAAAAGCATGAAAAGCAATTACACGTTATTCATTTATCTGAAAATTATAGAACCGATAAACATAACACCTAAGTGAATTACATTCTGGAATTGGTTAAAATTTCATCAACATATTGAAACTGATAAGGCTTTATACATTATATCTAACTCATATAAAGTCATTAATATAAGTCTATGCATTATATCTACGCAATTAACAGACTGGAATTTTAACAATACTTAAGCATGCTTTCTAAACAAAGGAAATAGATTAAATATTTATTTGAAACCTATGTGCATAAATTTGTACGCTCGTTGGCAAGTTGAAATTTTAATTAAATCCTATGCACGGTGTCTAATTATATTATTAGTCAATTGTTTTAATTTTAACAAAATTAACATATGAGACAAGATTCTAACAATTTCAAGATTATCACAAAATTTATCATGATGATAAATTGATTAATTTAACAAAGTTATAAACAACAAAGGTTGATTTTAAATCAATTATTTATGAGACAATTCGATATGCTTGCATACCTTATGCGATTAAGTAATAGGCAGGTTATCTATAACAATCACACATAATAAAATAAAAAAAGATAAAAAGAAGAGTTAGCACATATCCCCTCCCCTAGACGATCCCCCAAACATCTTTCACATAGAAAGAGAGTTAAGAGTTAGAATTTACAAAATATTACAAGCCAAAATAAAAGCATAAATGAATACGATATACAGAATTGAAGCATAAAACTAACATAATTAGTGCCTTCTGAAATCCTCTCCTAGGCGACTCTTCAACATCTTGAACTTTAAAGTTCGATACTGCTAAACCAAGAGCTACTACCAACACACATAAATATATAAAGGGAAAGTTATAATATAAGATTAATTATATGAGTATATCATACAGTATTCGAGACACACAAAAATCAGACAAGTCATAGAACATATAAGATCACACATGGAGAAAGAAGGGATAAACAAACTACTATGATGCTTCCTTTTATTTATTTCAAACATAAAACAATGCGAACAATACAAAGACAAAAATTAAACTAGTGAAGGAAACCAATCAGTTACGCAGAATTAATGATCAGCAATGAAATATTTAGCACAGTAGCCCAACACGAAACAACAACACAACAAAGAAAGGACTCTTAAGTTTGCTAGAATTCTTGTTTTTTTTTTAAGAGTAGAGAGTATTTTTTTTTTCTTATTGTAAAGTGTGTGAATAGCTAATGAGAAGGGTCTCTTTATATAGTGAGCATGAGGGCTAAAAGTAAAGGGAAAAATAATAAAAGGGAGCAATTATGAAATTACTTTCCTTAAATAAAAGTGTACCAATCAATAAACTATTTTACCATATCGGTTACAATTATACCAAGAATAAAGCAAGTAAGAATCTGCAACACTTAAATAAGGGGGAAAAATATCAATTAGGAGTTACCAGCAAATTACCAATATAAAATCATGGAAGGAGAAATATTTTTTTAAGGAAATGAATAATATGAGGTCAATTAAGGGTAACAGTTTACAACAGCGAAAAATATTATGCAACTTCAATTTATCATAACAAATAATTCTGATATCACAAATCCAAATGATGGTCTATACTTACCATAATCGACTATAAAGCCAAGTATCAATATCCAATTATTATAATAAATTTACCGTCATTAGAAAAGTAAGAGAAAAAACTTGACAAGAGTGACATATGGCACAAAAGATCAACTTAAGCATTTATTATATGAAAACTTAAGGTCAGCAAAAGAATCAATTCGTATTAAATGAATCATACAATTCAAAGCAAGGTAATCAAAATTATTAGATCAATTATATGCAAGAAATTTTGAAAAGTAAACACAGAGGACAAATATTAAGGCCTCATTTAATCAACTAACTTCACAAATTAACTTCACCACAAAGAAGAATAAGGACATCATAATCACATGTTAATGAATCATTCATACATGAATTTGAGCAACAGAAGAAACAATATGAGAGCAGGCAGCCCACACACAATTAAATATAAAATTATAAGATCCTGCAAGTTTTCATGTTTAACAGTGTTATGCATAAAGATTTAAGCATAAAAAATCGTAAATGGGACGGATCTTAGCTGACCCGTTTTCAATGAACCAAAAGCTCTAAATTGACTAAACTTGTTCGTAGGTGTTGCTCGGTGTCGATGCACCGTTGGTTGGAGCCGGTGGTCGGAGCCATTGGGCTCGAAGCTCGCTGTTGATGTGGGATTTCACCGGAGAATAGAGGAGAGCGAAGGGAGCTCGGAGAGAGAGGCGACTGGCGATGGGGTTTCACCAGTCCGCTTGAGCTCGTTTCTTCACTGGCCGGAGTTGTTGTTGTCGTCGTCGTTCGCTGCTGCTAGAGTTCGCTTCTCGCCACTCGCTGGTCGGAGAAGAGAGAAAAGAGGAGCAGAGGCGGCTAACAGTTGTTGGCCTCGTCGGTGGCTTACGCCGTTAAAAAATGAAATCTTTATTATTAAAAGGGGCAACCCAGCGCAGAAAACTAATGCCAATTTTCACTTAGCCTTAAGAGCATTGCATTTTAAACACCTCAAGTAGAAATCCGTTGTGTCATTTTGACATTTTTTATATTTTCAAAATCACATATTAAGTGCGTACATCCACACGCTCTTATGTGGAAAAAAAAAATTGATATTTGACACGTGAAAATTTTATTTTATTTTTTAAAAACTCAGTTTTACTTTCTTTTTTTTTCTTTATTCCAGATTCCAAACCCCATGCCCTCACCTCTTTTTTCTTCTTCTTGCGTTTAGATGTACGCACTTAATATGCGATTTTGAAAATATAAAAAGTGTCAAAATGACACAACGGACCCCTACTTGAGGTGTTTAAAATGAACAAAGCCTACTTGAGGTGTCTAAGTGAAAATTGGTGCCAAGTTTAGGAGGTACTGATGGGTTCCCCCTTATTAAAAATGAAAATCTTTATTATTTGGGTCACATGAGCTATATTATAAATATATTAAGAATGAAAAGGGTAACAATTGGAATAAACAATGGTATAATTGAAATGAGAATTGACTTAAACGGCTAGAATTGAAATAGATTGAATAAGAAAAGGACTGGAATTGAAATGAAATTGAATAGAATAGGTTATGATTTAAATGATTTAAGAAAATGTTATTCAATTAATAAAATATCACACATATTAAAATATTTTCAAATAAAATAAACACCAAAATATTAAAGATATTTAAATAAATAAGTAAAGTAATTATTTCGAATTTAACTATCGATAAATATAAAAATTTAATAATAATAATAAAATAGTCTAACAATAATAATTACAATAATTTTGTAAATTATCAATACTAAAGTAAATGGTTATTTGGACAAAATTGATCAAAATCTTAAACACGTACTAAAAGTAGATATGTTTTAAAAATATGTATTTAACCGAATAGCAATTCTAAAGGGTTATTGGTAAGTCAAAATTGGGTGTCAATAGTTACTCTTAAAATCATTTAATTACACCTCTTATGTATATCTTCTCCTCCATTCCCCTATAATTATTTACTTACTTATTGTTGTATTATTGGAGTTCCTCCTTTTAATATAATATAAATAAATATAAATATAAAAATAGAAGACATACTAAATTGGGTGTTTTTAGTTGAGGGTATTATAGTTATTTAATATTCAAGTTAGGGAATGTTCAAATTCGTAATTTAAAATTGTGAGGAAACTCCTCTATTTTATAGCCAACAAAGGATAGTATAGATATGTATTTTTTGAGCCTTATAAAAAATTCACAACATTTCAGAAAAGTCACAACCCTTCGGAAAGGTCATAACTCATCGAAAAAAGTCACAACTCTTTGAAAAAGTCAAAACCCTTCGGAAAGGTTACAACTCATCGAAAAAGTCATAACTCTTTGAAAAAAATCACAAGCCTTCGAAAAAGTCACATAGCCAACTTCGACGTTGGTGGGATAATTATATGACCGTTGAACAAAATGCTGCTATGATAAATGTCATTTCTAGGAATGAAGGTGTTGATAACTTAGGTATGACTCTTGTTGCAAATAGAGAAGACTCCGTTTATACCTTAGTCTTAACCATTTTAGAACATTTTAATGGTAGATTTATCAATCAGTTCCATCTTTATAAGATCGTTCAAGAACGTTGATAAACAGAGATAAAATAAATGGTTATAAACCAATGCACAAAATACATAATTTGATTATGTAAGGCACAAGTTTCATAAAACTCTTAAAAAATATTATTCAAATCATTGGCACTATAAGTGTCAAAAAAACAAGTTTTAAACTGATTCAATTTATCACATAACAATTCATTCTAAATGTACTTTCTTGCCAGGGAACCTGGGCTAAAATCTATTTAATGTACATTCATCATCAAGTATTATTGAGATCAAAATTCATTTCGAACTTAGAAGGAATATCCTTATCAGAAATATTATAATCAATATCATTTGCATGAACAATATTTAACTGAGGATTAATCTTTATTTTATTAACAAGCCTATCACTTTGATCCGCAGATATAACCGATGGTAGAGTATGTAAAGAATCAGCACGATTACGAGCCGGGCCATAAACAAGATCAATAGGGGAAATATGTTGCATAGCATGCAATCTTCTAGCATAAGAAAATAAATGTCTACTAAAAGGAATATCATTAAACTGCATACAAATCCGTCCATCAGGATTTTGAGTGATATGAGAATACTCAGAATTAGTGATTGCATTCGTCATCTGATTTTAAGGAATTACTGATTCGAAAGTCCAAGTTTAATTTCTTCCCATTTTATAGATCGTCTAGTAGTGACCTTGGATCTAGCAAAATTAGTTTCTACTAAAATAGTTTCAGCAGATGTATCATATAACTTACATCTCGAATTTAACGTAGAAAGTAATTTGAAATAGATTCTACAAGATAAGCTAATTAAGTCCGAACCAGACGCATAATTATAACCATGTGTTTTAACATTCAAAGTTAAAGCATCAAGAATATTAGCATCAGTTAAAGATAACTGCAATTTCGGCTGACTATTAAAATAGACTGGACCATATGCCACAATAGATTCAATCGAACCCATCAAAGATTGTCTAAAACTTAAATTTCTAGTATCACGCAAAACAACTAAAAATGTCTCAGGTAACCCTTTAAGAGTCAAAGGCTTAAAAACAATTTGTATCATGTCAATATGCAAGAAGTTATACTGAAGTTTATACAAGTCGATATCTCGTTTATTTAAGACAAAGCCAATAACTTGTTGTATTAAATCTGACTGTATCACCATCTCAGAACCAAGTCAAGACACCATATATAAATTTATTTATATTTAGATAAAGTCTAGATCTTTCATGGTAGATATAAAAGTGAAGTTAGATATCCGACATAGATACGATTCTTTTAGCCGGACATAGTCACGACTCTAGATCGGAGAAAGAGAAAATAAAAAGAAAGGAAGAATTGAAGTACCTTGTAAATATGGCCAACACCATGGCCTGTGAGAACTGTACACTTTATTGACAACTCCGATAAGTATCCGGCGAACTCACAAATTACAAAAGAGGCAAAAAGAGATAGCTTTACAAGAGAGAAGAAAGAGAGAGGGTTTTTGAACATGCCTCTCAACAACTAAAACTAAACTTATTTATAGAAAAAAAGAATCTACGAACAGTAAATGTGGGTCCCGATGTACAGTAACAATTTATCTACTGTTGATCAACAGTGTATTTACTGTTGATAGTGGCTCTTGCTATAGCGATAAGTTCTACATCTTGTCTTTTTTCTTTAATTCATGGAGGAAATCTTCCGCCTTTTGTAGAGTATCTTTTGAGATAAGTTTGTTTGACTCATATAGTTGAGCCTCTTGAATATCTTGGGGGGCGACGTCCTCACTGGTCTCACTCCTCATGGACATGTCTGATTTGTCATATTGAGTTATGTTGAGGAGTAGATTCCTTCTTACTTTTTCGAGATAATTATTAATCATCTTTTCTTTATTTCCGTCTTGGATAGAAATTTTTTGAGCAATATGCTTCACCGAGCTATCTTGAATTATTCCCTTTTGATGGGTGATGCAATATTCTTGCACCCTTTTTTCAATCAGATCCAAACGTACTTGTCCATATAAAGACTTGGTTTTGGGATCTCTTTTCATTAATTTATCCCAGAAATTATTATAAAAAGTCCTATATAAACAAGGAATTTGCTCCTCCGTGAAACCCACTTCAGGAGTCCATTTATGAATCAAAAGAATCAAAAATTCAATGAAGAAGTATATTTGTTCAATTATTTTTTATGTAACAGATATGATCTGTGTGATATAATGCGTTAAGATCGGGCGAAACTTTAATTTATTCTTTGTATAACTTAAGAAATGGATCTGGTAGAATTTTAATTGTTGGACCGTGGTATGACCACCAGTTTAAAAACCAATTAGAGATTGGTTCTGCGAATATCTTCGCACAATTTTAATAAACCAAGTGTGCTTATGTCTCTCATTATTGTAGATGAGGACTTTATCAAAAGCACGAATATAGTCCCAATATGTAAAACTCATAGAGGCATTATTCAGGCTGATCTGCCTTTCCTTCATTGTGGAGATACCCCAATCTTCAACAGATATAATATGTTTGATTATCTTTTTGGAGAAGTTATAAACATTCTCACTAGTGTTATAACCTGAAAAATGCTGAAACTCAGCACTACCGGTGCTTATTAGAATTGTCTCATAATAAGATTGGGTATTGTATGACTCACCCGGGAAATATAATCCGTTAATCAAATATCACTGGAATATCTTCCAGGGTTCTTCTTTTAGCTGAATATCAGAATTTTCTAAAAGAAATATCATTTCTTTCTTGGATATTTTTCATATGATTTGATATCATCAACATCTTCTTTTATTATGGATGCAAAGGTATCACTCCGCTTTTGGGATAGATATTCCTGTAATTGTGCATATAATGGATTATTTTCTGGAATATCTTCCATATGTATAGAAGAAGCCTCATTTTAAGAGCTTTTTAGATTCACCAAGCTCATCCCTCCTCTTTGTATGATTAGGGAGCTAGATGAAGAGGATCCATATGACGATCCTGATGATCCCGGGGATGATCTTCCCCTTCCTCTGGTATCACCATCTTTTCCGCTAGCCTTAGTTACCCAAGGAGGGTCCATCCTACAAACAAAACATTTTGTTTTATTCGAAAGCATAATAATTGTTATAATAATTATGTAAACCAAACTATCATCAATATAAACAATGATAAAATCCAAATAGGAATTGAAAATGTCATTCATATTAGATTGATGTGAAGTATACAACATAGATATGATTTTTGTCTTCATGGATCATGGAGAAACAAGTACTAAGAGTACCAAATTGGAAGAGGTAGATATACCTCAAAACCTTGATTTGTTAAACAAATGGACTATTTCAAAAATTAATATTAGAACCATTTATAACTATGGTTGGTTTGATAAGATCTCTAATAAACAATTGAAAATGTCATTCATATTAGATTGATGTGAAGTATACAACATAGATATGATTTTTGTCTTCATGGATCATGGAGAAACAAGTACTAAGAGTACCAGATTGGAAGAGGTAGATATACCTCAAAACCTTGATTTGTTAAACAAATGGACTATTCCAAAAATTAATATTAGAACCATTTATAACTATGGTTGGTTTGATAAGATCTCTAATAAACAATTGATTAAAACTACTGAACAATCTTTGGTGTTAAATTTGTTGAAATAGACTATTTGTTTGTTAAATAAATGAGATATCGACTTGTATAAACTTCTTGTATATTGACATGATACATATTGCTTTTAAGCATTTGACTCTTAAAGGGTTACCTGATATATTTTTAGCTGCTTTGCGTGAAGATAGAAATTTAAATTTTAGACAATCTTTGATGGGTTCGATTAAATCTACTATGGCATATGATCCAGTCTATTTTAATAGTCAGCCGAATTTGCAGTTATCTTTAACTGATGCTAATATTCTTGATGCTTTAACTTTGAATGTTAAAACGCATGGTTATAATTATGCGCCTAGTTCAGACTTAATTAGCTTATCTTATAGAATCTATTTCAACTTACTTTCTACGTTAAATTCGAGATGTAAGTTATATGATACATCTGCTGAAACTATTTTAGTAGAAACTAATTTTGCTAGATCCAAGGTCACTACTAGATGATCTATAAAATGGGAAGAAATTAATTTTCCAACTACTTGGACTTTCGAATCAGTAATTCCTTAAAATCAGATGACGAATGCAATCACTAATTCTGAGTATTCTCATATCACTCAAAATCCTGATGGACGGATTTGTATGCAATTTAATGATATTCCTTTTAGTACACATTCATTTTCTTATGTTGGAAGATTGCATGCTATGCAACATATTCCCCTTATTGATCCTGTTTATGGCCCAGCTCGTAATCGTGCTAATTCTTTACATACTCTACCATCGGTTATATTTGCGGATCAAAGTGATAGACTTGTTAATAAAATAAAGATCAATCCTCGATTAAATATAGTTCATGCAAATGATATTGCTTTTGATATTTCTGATAAGGATATTCTTTCTTAGTCCGAAATGGATTTTGATCTCAATAATACTTGATGATGGATGTACATCAAATAGATTTTAGACTAGGTTCCCTGGCAAGAAAGTACATTCAAAATGAATTTTTAAGTGATAAATGAAATTAGTTTAAAACTTGTTTTTTTGACACGTATAGTGCCGATGATTTGAATAATATTTCTCAAGTGTTTTATGAAACTTGTGCCTTACATAATCGAATTATATATTTTGTGCCTTGGTTTATAACCACTTATTTACCTCTGTTTATCAACGTTCTTGAACGATCTTATAAAGATGGAACTGGTAATATTATCAAGGTTGTTTATCCACCTCAGTCATCATTTGTTTTACCTAATAATACTGGTATAACCTTCACTGCCTTTTAAAAATTTATTGAAGAAGATGTTGCGGCAGTCAGCATCAACGAAATTAATAATTTGATTTCTCAAAACAATTATTTGAGACTTTATGTTAAAGTTTTAGGTGAACATATTGGTTCTCTTAATAAAAAGTTGGATGAACTAACTGCTTTGATAATTCAAATAAAAAATGATTTAAAGGCTTTTGATAAAGCTTCTACCTCAAAAATTAATTCAGAAGCTCTTACTATGTCAACTCCTATGCAGCGACCTCCGGAGATTTCAAAATATAAATTCAAATCGATTTATGACTTCGAAGAACTTCTTGATAAAAAGTTTTCTGAATTCAGGGCAAGTCCTATGGATTTGTCTGAAATTTTTGCTGATGAAATGGAAAACACTTTTGATTTTAAAAATCATGTTTCTTTAGAATTTAATAAACTTCAGGGTTATCCCAAGAAAAATAGTGGTAATACTAAATTTGCGCATAAGCCAACATCCAAACGTATTATTTTTCCAGACCAACTCCTCAGGATGTACTCATAGAGGAATGAGACTGGAATCAGCCTAATACGTCTTATAGTGGTTCTGAAATTTATGAATGAAATCTTGATGGTCTTACTGATAGAAAGCTTACTATTCTTGTTCATAGAATGCTTATGTATGCAACTATCTGTAAAAATGTTAAAAACACAAATAGAAATATTTGCAAAATGATAATTGCAGGTATTACTGGCCAACTTCGAGGTTGGTGGGATTATTATATGGCCGTTGAACAAAAGGCTGTTGTGATAAATGTCATTTCTGGGAATGAATGTGTTGATAACTTAGGTATGCCACTTGTTTTAAATAGAGAAAACGCCGTTTATACTTTAGTCTTAACCATTTTAGAACATTTTAATAGTAGATTTACTAATCAGTTCGAAACTGTTCGTACCTTGTTAAACGTTCTACGTTGTAGAACCTTGGGAGAATTCAGGTGGTATAAAGATACTTATCTTAGTAGGGTGATGGAGCTACCCGAAAACAAATATGAGC
Source organism: Solanum pinnatisectum (assembly GCA_035578085.1). Lineage (NCBI taxonomy): Eukaryota > Viridiplantae > Streptophyta > Magnoliopsida > Solanales > Solanaceae > Solanum > Solanum pinnatisectum. Next base: position 17,281,808 of record CM069084.1, on the reverse strand, counting down.
ATTGAAAAGCTAAATTTATAGATGGCCTTCCCCCTTTATTTGCAGAACGAGTTAGAAAAATTCTCAGAAATGAGCAGGGTATAATTCCTTATAATGATTATACCTATGGCCGGTTGATAGGCGTTTGCACTCAAGAAGGCATGAATTTGTGCTATGAATTAAAGTTATCTAGACATCCTCGGATGGTTAAGCTTAGAGAAAGATCTCATCTAGGAGACTTTTGTACTCAGTTTGGTTTACCTGATACTTTAGCTAATAACAAGAAGACCAAACATAGAGATTCTAGAAGCTTTAATCCTGATAAACCTTACAGAAAAAGAATATCTAAACATAGACATAGATCTAAGGAAGAATGAGACGAGATAAAAGCGTTTCTCAAATCTAATAGATTTACTAAAAATAGGTATAAGCGGGAACTCGCCAAGATTAAGTGCTATAAATGTGGAAATTTTGGACATATAGCACCCAATTGCAAGCTTGAAAATCTGAAAACCTTAGAACTAGATGAAGATGTTTATGATAAGGTTTATAGTTTCTTATACACTTCTGGTTCCGAATATGATGAATTTTATAAATTAAAATCTCAATTTGAAAATTTGAATATCAATACTATTACTTCTGATAATGTAATAGAACTTTTGAAAGAGGTTACTGATAATAATCTTCGTGAAAAAATTATTCAATTAGTTATTAATAATATTGCTAGTTTTTCAAAGAATTCTGAAAACAAAAGAATGCTCCTTATTCTTTGTCAGAAATTAATAACAGACTTCATATATAGATTATTTCTACAAGAGATTCTTCTTTTGATGATTTGAAGAATGAAATTGAAAATTTGAAAAATGAGATTAAATCTATTAAACAAAATCAAATGATTTGTGATCATCATCTTACTCAGATTGAAATTGTTCATAACAAAGGGAAAAATATTGCGGAAGAAAATACCTTTGAATTCTGATCTTAGACAAGGTATGTTCCTAGGAATAATGCAAATTGTTACTACTCATAAGTGGTATGTTAACTGCACCATACTAATTGATAATAGTTTTTCTATAACTAATGTCACTATGATTGATAGTGGAGCAGATGTGAGTTGCATTCAAGAAGGTCTTGTACCTACCAAATACTTTGAAAAAACAACTCATATTGTTAAATCTGCGTCAGGACATGCTTTAGATATAAAGTATAAATTGCCTAATACTCACATTTGCCAAAATAAAATTTGCATTCCGCATTTCTTTTTCTTGGTTAAAAATCAGTTATACCCTCCGATTATACTTGAAAAACCTTTTATAAATGCTATTTACCCATTTACTAGCATAAATGCTAAAAGATTTTCTGCTACGTATGAAAACCAGAATGTTAGTTATACTTTTATCATTGATCCAATTTCTCGTGATATTAATGCTTTAATTGATATGAAGCAAAAGCATGTTGATTCTTTACAACTTGAATTGTTTAGTATGAATATATTTGATACTTTGAAATCTCCCAAAGTACAAGCAAAAATTAAATTGATTTCTGAACAAATGACTATTGATATTTGTGCTGATCATCCTAGTGCTTTTTGGAATAGAAAAAAGCATATTCTATATGAAGAAAATTTCTCTGAAGATGATATTCCTACAGAGTCTCGTCCTTGCCAGATGAACACCGTATAAGCAGAATTCTTTAAAAAGGAAGAATTGAAGTACCTTGTAACTATGGTCAACACCAGGGCCTGGGAGAACTGTACACTTTATTGACAACTCCAGTAAGTATCTGGCGAACTCACAAATTACAAAAGAGGCAAAATGAGAGAGCTTTCCAAGAGAGAAGAAAGAGAGAGAGGGTTTTTGAACCTGCTCGTCTTCGGAGATCCTGTTCAGTTGTTATCAGAGCCTAGGAACTTGCATGGTACAAATTAGATTGATGTGAAGTATGCGACACATATATGATATTTGTCTTCACGGATCTTGGAGAAACAAGTACTAAGAGTACTAGATTGGAAGAGGTAGAAATACCTCAAAACCTTGATTTGTTAAACAAATGGACTATTCCAAAAATTAATATTAGAACCATTTATGACTATGGTTGATATGATAAGATCTCTAATGAACAGTTGATTAAAACTACTGAACAATCTTTGGCGTTAAATTCGTCGGAAAAGACTATTCGTTGGTTAAATAAATGAGATAAACTTTACAATAACTTCTTGCATATTGGCATTATACAAATTGCTTTTAAGCCTTTGACTCTTAAAGGGTTACCTCAGACATTTTTAGCTGCTTTGCGTGATGCTAGAAATTTAAATTTTAGACAATTTTTGATGGGTTTGATTGAATCTATTGTGGCATATGGTCCAGTCTATCAGCCGAAATTGCAGTTATCTTTAACTGATGCTAATATTCTTGATGCTTTAACTTTGAATGTTAAAACGCATGGTTATAATTATGCGTCTAGTTCGGACTTAATTAGCTTATCTTATAGAATCTATTTCAAATTACTTTCTACGTTAAATCCAAGATGTAAGTTATATGATACATCTGCTCAAACTATTTCAGTAGAAACTAATTTTGCTAGATCCAAGGTCACTACTAGACGATCTATAAAATGGGAAGAAAATAATTTTCCAACTACTTGGACTTTCGAATTAGTTATTCCTTAAAATCAGATGACGAATGCAATCACTAATTCTGAGTATTCTCATATCACTCAAAATCCTGATGGACGGATTTGTATGCAGTTTAATGATATTCCTTTAGTAGACATTCATTTTCTTATGCTAGAAGATTGCATGCTATGCAACATATTTCCCCTATTGATCGTGTTTATGGCCCGACTCGTAATCGTGCTGATTCTTTACATACTTTACCATCGGTTATATCTGTGGATCAAAGTGATAGACTTGTTAATAATAAAGATTAATCATCGGTTAAATATTGTTCATGCAAATGATATTGCTTCTGATATTTCTGATAAGGATATTCCTTCTCAGTCCAAAATGGATTTTGATCTCAATAATACTTGATGATGGATGTACGTCAAATAGATTTTAGCCCAAGTTCCCTAGCAAGAAAGTAAATTCAGTATGAATTTTTAAGTGATAAATGGAATCAGTTTAAAACTTGGTTTTTTGAGACTTATACTTCCAATGATTTGAATAATATTTCTCAAGAGTTTTATGAAACTTGTGCATTACATAATCAAATTATGTATTTTGTGCCTTGGTTTATAACCACTTATTTACCTCTATTTATTAACATTCTTGAACGATCTTATAAAGATGGAACTAGTAATATTATCAAGGTTGTTTATCCATCTCAGTCATAATTTGTTTTACCTAAGAATACTGGTATAGCCTTCACTGCCTTTCAAAAATTTATTGAAGAAGATAATGCGGCAGTCAACATCAATGAAATTAATAACTTGATTACTCAAAATAATTATTTGGGACTTTATGTTTAAGTTTTAGGTGAACATAATGGTTTTCTTGATAAAAAGTTAGATGAACTAACTGCTTTGATAATTCAAATAAAAAAATATTTAAAGACTTTTGATAAAGCTTCTATCTCTAAAATTAATTTAGAAGCTCTTACTATGTCTACTCCTATGCAGCAACCTCCAGAGATTTCAGAATTTAAAATCAAATCGATTTATGACTTCGAAGAACTTCTTGATAAAAAGTTTTCTGAATTCAGGGCAAGTCCTATGGATTTGTCTGAAATTTTTGCTGATGAAATGGAAAACACTTTTGATTTTAAAAATCATGTTTCTTCAGAATTTAATAAACTTCAGGGTTATCCCAAGAAGAATAGTGGTAATACTAAATTTGCGCATAAACCAGCATGCAAACGTATTATTTTTCCAGACCAACTCCTCAGGATGTGCTCATAGATGAACGAGACTGGAATCAGACTAATACGTCTTATAGTGGTTCTGAAATTTATGAATGGAACCTTGATGGTCTTACTGATAGACAGCTTACTATTCTTGTTCATAGAATGCTTATGTATGCAACTATCTGTAAAAATGTTAAAAACACAAATAGAAATATTTGCAAAATGATAATTACAGGTATTACTGGCCAACTTCGAGGTTGGTGGGATAATTATATGGCCGTTGAACAAAAGGTTGTTGTGATAAATGCCATTTCTGGGAATGAATGTGTTGATAACTTAGGTATGACTCTTGTTTTAAATAGAGAAAACACCGTTTATACCTTAGTCTTAACCATTTTAGAACATTTTAATGGTAGATTTACCAATCAGTTTGAAACTGTTCGTACCCTGTTAAATGTTCTACGTTGTAGAACCTTGGGAGAATTCAGGTGGTATAAAGATACTTATTTTAGTAGGGTGATGGAGCTACCCGAAAACAAATATGAACATTGAAAAGCTAAATTTATAGATGGCCTTCCCCCTTTATTTGCAGAACGAGTTAGAAAAATCCTCAGAAATGAGCAGGGTATAATTCCTTAAAATGATTATAACTATGGCCAGTTGATAGGCGTTTGCACTCAAGAAGGCATTAATTTGTGCAATGAATTAAAGTTGTTGTTATTATTATTATTATTATTATTATTATTATTATTATTATAATTATTATTATTATTATTATAATTATTATTATTATTATTATTATTATTATTATTATTATTATTATTATTATTATTATTATAATTATTATAATAATTATTATTATTATTATAATTATTATTATTATTATTATTATTATTATTATAATTATTATTATTATTATTATTATTATTATAATTATTATTATTATTATTATTATTATTATTATTATTATTATTATTATTATTATTATAAATTTGACTGTAAAAGTGGATTTTGGCAAATAAAATTATCGGAAGAATCAATTCCATTTACAGCATTTAGTACCCCTAATGGACATTATGAATGGATAGTAATGCCATTTGGACTAAAAAATGCCCCTCAAATTTTCCAAAGGAAAATGGATAAAATATTCTCTGACAAAGAATTTTTAATAGACGACATATTAATATGTTCTAAAACTTATCAAGAACATTTAAAGCATTTAAAAGAATTTTTCGAATTATGTCTACAGAATGAAATTATCCTTAGTCAAAAAAAGGCTGAAATTAATAAAAATGAAATAGAATTCTTAGAAATGATTATTTCAAAAAATGGGATAGAATTACAATCTCATGTATCGAAAAAGATTGAAGAATTTCCTGACAAATTATCAACAAAAGAGGAAATACAAAAATTTCTTGGATGCTTAAATTATACAGGAGAATTTATTCCTGATTTAGCAAGGAAAATAAATATTTTACAAAAGTTAATAAGAAAGTCCAACAGATTAGGATGGACAGAGGAGCACACACAATGTGTAAAACAGTTAAAAGAAGAATGTTCCAAACTCCCTAAATTAAGATTACCAGATGAAAAAGATAATTTGGTATTACAAACGGATGCATCAGATTATCATTGGGGTGCATTATTACAAACTGATTTAAATGAAATCAGCAGGTACACTAGTGGTACATTTAATGAAGCAGAAATAAAGTATTCAACAAATGAAAAAGAATTATTGGCCATAGTTAGAGGAATTAGAAAATTTTCAGCATTCCTTCTACCAAAACCATTTACAATTAGAACTGATAATACTCAAGTATCAGGTTTAATATTCAATAAACTTTCATCAGAACCACAATACAGGAGGTTACACAGGTGACAAGTTTTATTATCTTTTTATACATTTAAAATTGAACATATTAAAGGAACTGACAACTTTTTTGCAGATTTTCTCTCTAGGAATGTCCAATATGGACAATAAAACTCAAACTCTGGTCAATCGGATCTATGAACGAATGAAAAAGGTGGAAGAGTTCATCGATGACAAGAGCCATCAATTATTCGTTATCAGAGATGAATTAACAAAACTATCAGAACAAGGCAGAAAATTGCAATTCGAAATTAACCAGCTTGGTGAAACACAAGCTGAAAATATGAGCGAATTCATATTGTTATGTGAATACTTGGACACATGTCCAAAAGGGAATTCAAAACCCGCTGGGAATATTACTCCCAACAAAGTGGCAGGAGATGTCCCACTAGCACATAGTGCCAAAAACATCTTGACGGTAAGCAAGGATATGCCGACACCTAAGTCTAAGGACGAGGGTAAAAGCCTAGCAATTAATAAAGAGGCCAATAAATCAAATGAGGAAAAAGGCCCATCCTCATCAAAAACTGAAAAAATTATTTCTGGGAAACCAAAAAGCACTAACGTTTCGTCAGGAACAAAAGTTTTTTCTTCTTTGCAGGTAGAAAAGAAGAATCCAAAGGAAGAAGAATATCTTGAATTTTCAAGATATATCTATAATCTTCCAGAAGAAAGTGGAGAAACTTATGGAGTTCTTAGAAATACAAGTTTATTTCCTAGAATTTCTATATTTCCTAATGGATCTCCGGGCTTCGCAGCTCAATTATTTGAATATGGATACCTTGACAGGATTTATGCAAAACCTGACCTTCAAGAACTGTCCAAATTACCTGAACAATTGTTCAATACAATAAAAACCTATGCACAAGGAGAAGGAGTCTACTGCAGATTCTTTAGCATAGCAATGGAAGGCAAAGACTTGCAATCATACTTTCCCATAATTAATTACATTACCGTGGAAAAATTAAAAGATTTCAACGTTAAGGCCACAGGGGTAGATAAAAAAATCCCTTATCTTAACAAAAAATGGATCCAAACTAAAAGAGCCTTGGGAATAAAAGCGTTATATTTTATTCTTAAGAAATTTTACAATGAAGAATATCAGGTCATTATTCATAATCCTTATTGGATTTTAATAACAAAAGGAAAAGGAAAATCATCCATCCTAAAGGAAAAAATCCAAGATATTGAATTCCACAGACTTGAAGCCACAGCGGAAACATGGAAGATGGCGTGCAAGTTCTTGGAACATAAACATAAAAATCAAGACGAGGAGTCATCAGATTGAAGTCTTCAAGAAGAAGAAAGGACAGCTGTAAAACAAAATAATGTAGCTGTCAAAAGAAGACAAAAAAGACGACATAAGCACTTACGTCATCAAGAAAGAGACAAGAGAAAGAAATGTTCTCTTATCTCTAAAGATATCTCTTTTCAAAAAGAGATTCCCACCATTGTCGGCCATCCATCAGAATAATTGAAGGATTTGAAGACAAATACAAAAGATTTGGAGAAGCAACCCTACAAAAGAAAAATTGTAACATTAGTCCCTCCTTACATCTATAAAAGGAGAAACAAATCTCATGAGAAGGCAGACTACATTTGACATCTATCTCCCAATAGAAAAATGCTAGGTACCTTCATGAGTGAGTAGAACACTTCTCCCGTCAGGGAAAAGTATTTCTTTCTAAGTTTGCTATATGTAAAATAACTATAGTGTGTGTAAAAATAATATTATGAAATAAAAGAGTTTGGTTTGTATATCTCTCTCCTCATATATTAAGGATTAGTTCTAAGTGAAGGTTGCGATCTTCCGCCTAACGGAGGAACAGTAGAGAAGTAGCCGTGTTAGACTGAGGTCGTGAAGGCGAAAACTGTTCATAGCCGAAAAAGAGAACTGCTGCGGTAGTGATAAGAACTATTCCGACAATAAAAGAGAGAAAGGTATATACGTCACAACTCTATATTGCATAATTATTATTTTAATCATACATGATACGTTAAGTTTACATATATTATAACTTAAAAAGAACATACTTAGTACCTATAGGGAATACAATTAATTATGTTTAGTTTGAGATATTATAAACAACATGAAGCATATTCAAGCTGAATTGCATCTAATAAGAAAAAGAGCATGGAGATATAGAATATCTCTATATAAATTAGATAAGTCTATAAAAGAATTAGAACAGGCTTACATGAAAGTACATAGTAAGCATTCTATAACAATGATATTAGCTATCCATGAGATAAGAATGATTAGAATCCAAGAAAAATTGGAATACAATGCCTATATAAAAGAATTGAAAAAAAGCTGTCTTTATACCGCTTAACATAAATTCCGCACACCATGCAAGTTTTGCATCATAGCCCCTTATTGGTATCAGAGCCCTGGAGAAATAAAACAAAATTAAGATGAGAAGACCTCATAAGAATACTCAAACATACAAACAAATCAAACATGATTTAAAAAATAAATATGTCAAATATAAAAAATTGAATAAACAAATAAATAAAACTTTGGAAGATCTACATAAACTAGATCATTTAATTACACAAATATCATTATTAGAATATAAATTCATAATCCAGTTAAAACAACGAATAAAGCAACATAAATGACAACTATACCGCCATTATGTTTCATAGAAGATAAGATTTTAGTAATAATACTAAAAATAATGGAAACATAAAATAGAGATATAAAAGAAAAACTAATAAATCAAATAGTTATATCTATACAAAATGATGAATTCAAGGATGAATTTCCTATAGATTATATATTATTTGGATATGAAGAAATTTTAACTTTATCTGAATATTATTCTGAATGAGTCTCAAAGAGGCAATAGATTTATTACATGACTTAGTAGAAAGTCATAAACAATTAGGCATAAGGTTAAAATTATTAGAAATTGAAATACAATCAATTAAAGAAAATCTTCCAGGAAAATTAATAAATACAATCAAAAGAACAGATAAGTTTGACAAAAATATAAGTCAAAAATATATTAAAGATTTGTTGTCAGAAAAATTTTCAAGGAATTATCAGAAAGGTAGTTTTGATGAAAAACTAATAGAAGAATTTTGGGAAAAACAAAAAGTTGAATCTGGTAAAGATATATTAGAAAATGATATACCAGAACAGAGTGAAGAAAATCTAGAACAAAATTCAGAATGAATGAAATAGATGAATTAGTATATGCTATGGAAGATCTGGAAATTTCAGATTTAAAATTAAATGTTTTTATGAATAAAGGGGAAACAGGAGGACCCCAAGGAAATTTTAGAGGAGAAAGTTCAAACTCAGAAAGCAGAACAACAAGAAAATAATGAACATAACTATGTTCAAAAAGAAAAACGAAACAAAGATTTTGTTAATCAATATCACAACAGTAGATCTAAATATATGCCTAATAGAATGTCTACAAATGAAGCAGGAGTTAATAAATTTCTAAATCTCGATTGTAAAAGAGAACCAGAAAAAGAATTAGATTTATGGGCACAAAATACATTTCTCTATTTTCTATTAGGAAAAGAAATGGAATATACAGATGAAGAAAAATATATTATCATGATAAATACATTTGCTGGAAAAATAAATCATTGGTACTCAGGATTATCTGAGGAAGCTAGAGCAATTATAAAAAATGGAACCTTAGAAAGTTTTAAAAAATCCTTGCAAGAAGGAATAGAAAATCTAGTCCAATATATTGGAAATGAATTCTTAGGAGGAGAAGGAAATCCTTCATTAAATCGAGAAAAAATAAGAATAGTAGCAAAAGAGCAATTAGAAAAATTACAGATATGTAAAATGAGTTATATTCAAGAATATACATGTGAATTCGAAGAATATTATTATAAAATATTTGATAGCAAAGAAAGATATGGTAACATACATGGAAAAATATTATCAAAAATTACCAGGCTTTTGGGCCACATATTTTAGAGAAGAATATGACAAGGTAAAAACAAATAAAGATACCCTTGGACAAAGAATAACTTTTTTAAATAATAGACTTGGACAATTATGCATGGCACATAATGTTCAGAGAAAAGCTAAAAGAATTAATACACAAATCTATTGTTTAGACACTAATGCAGCAACCCAATGGGGATGTAATGAAAGGACTTACAAGAAAAGACGAAAATCAAGAAAAATGTTAATAAAAAGAAAAAATATGTCAAAGAAAAATTATATTCCTCGAAAAAAATATTATAAAAAGAAAAATAACTTTAAGCCCACTAAAGAAAAATGTAAATGTTACAACTGTGATGAAGAAGGACATAAAAGTTATGAATGTAACAAAAAATATGTAAAAATATCTAAAATTGATAGAGAAGAAATTGATTCAGATTTAGAATCAATAAAATCAATTCAAAGTGATGAATTTTATGATGAATTACATGAAGAATATTCATCCAGCTCTGAAGAAAGCGATGAATAAAGAAATAGAAGAAGTGGAAAATTCTGTTCAAATAATTGAAACAGAAGAAGATCAAAGAGGTTATGCCTTAAAAGCAACCTTTGATAATGAATTATTAAGAAAAATCCAAGGATTACAACTCAGGTTAAAAACTGAAGATAATATATTCAGCAGAATGCAGAGAATGTTTTCAAGAAATAAAATTTCATACCATGAATACCAGGAAGTTGAAAAGGTAATAGAAATTACCCAAACAAAGGAAAAACATAAAATACTAAGAAAAATTCCAGAAAAGAAAAGAAAGAAAATGAATTATGTACATCTTGGAGGAATCCAAATATTAGTTAAATCCACCTTTAAGGAAGGAATTAATTGTCCTATTGTTATTAATTTATCGGATGAACAATTTATTAATGCAAGAGAAGGAAATCTTGGAATAGTAGAAGGAAATTTAGCCTATACTAAGTTATTATTTACCTACTATCCAAAATATTGTATCTCATTAAAAGATGTAGATTTTAATGACTCATTAAGTTTGCATTTTCAAGTGAAAAGAAACGACCTATTCAAACCAGGTAATCATATAATGAGCATTTACTATCAAGCTTTATATACAGTTACCAATTCTAAGTATGAAAATGTGTATAAAAATAAGGAAATGATTGAAATTGATCAAGAATGTGCAGGTATTGCAAGAATAGTTGAAGCAGAAATTCAACAAGCAATTATTCCAGATGAATATGAGATTCATTTTGGAAAAACACAGGAAATAGAAGGCTCTAACAGTAACCCTAGGCTTTCTTTAGAATATGGAAGAAATTCCATAAAGAAAAGTAATTCTAATCGTTACATTAAGAAAACTTTTGAAATAACTAATATTTCTAGAATTTCAGGAAGAGTTTTCAATGGATTAGAATGGAAAAATAAAGAAATCCTAATACAAACAGGAGCAACAGCTAATCATGTCAAAGGAACTTTAATTGAGGGATTACCAACTTATGAAGGTACCCCTTATATCTACAAAACCTTTGAAGGTAATAATTATAGTTGTGTTAAGATGGTAGATTTACCTCTACAATTAGATAATATACGAATAACAGTCCCTTGTTATATTACCAATCATGATAAAATGATTATAGTATAGGCAGAAATGGGATCGAAATAAGTTATAAAAATGATACTTGCTTTATCCCAAAGAAATAAAAAAATGCCAAAAGAAATATCTTTTAGAGTATCAGTCTTTATAGAAATCACTTTGTATGATACAAAATTAACAACTTGTTGTCAAATAGACAATGGTTCAGAAGCTAGTTTAGCGAAACCTTTTCAAATAAATAATTGGGAAAATAACAAATATAATATTTCTATGATAGGAATAACAGGGGTAAAGAAAAAGCTTACTCTATCAAAAGAAAAGGTAGAAATAATTTTAGGATCTAAAATTGTTTCTATAAATAAAATATTTGGCTATGATAAATTGGAAACTGATTTATTATTAGGTAATGACTTTTTACAATAATTTCAGGATTATCATCAGACATTATATATGATAAGCCTTAAAACTCCATGTGGACATTTCATAAAAGTCCCCAGAAAACAAAATCCTTATCATCTTGTAAAAGAAAATGGAAATTATAAAGAACGATATCTAGAAAACATAAAACAAGTTTCTTGTAAATGTCTTAATCTAGAATGGATAAAAGAAAATTTACAAAAATCATATGGAGAAAATCCCTTAGAAAAATGGGAAATGAATCAAGAAAAAGCAGTCTTAATCTTAAAAGACCCCAGTGTCATTATTAGAGTAAGACCGATGCTTTATAATGAAGAAGATAAAATTGAATTTAAAATTCAAATTAAAGAATTACTTAATCTAAAATTAATTAGACTAAGTAATAGTCCTCATAGTAGCCCAGCATTTATGGTAAGAAACCATGCTGAAATAAAATGAGGAAAAGCCAGAATGGTAATAAATTACAAAGAATTAAATAAACATTGTTTATTTGATGGGTATTTTATACCCAACAAAAATAATTTAATAAACTTTGCAAAAGGAAAAACTTATTTTTCAAAATTTAACTGTAAAAGTGGATTTTGGCAAATAAAATTATCGGAAGAATCAATTTCATTAACAACATTTAGTACCCCTAATGGACATTATGAATGGATAGTAATGCCATTTGGACTAAAAAATGCCCCTCAAATTTTCCAAAGGAAAATGGATAAAATATTCTCTGACAAAGAATTTTTAATAGACGACATATTAATATGTTCTAAAACTTATCAAGAACATTTAAAGCATTTAAAAGAATTTTCCGAATTATGTCTACAGAATGAAATTATCCTTAGTCAAAAAAAGGCTAAAATTAATAAAAATGAAATAGAATTCTTAGGAATGATTATTTCAAAAATGGGATAGAATTACCATCTCATATATCGAAAAAGATTGAAGAATTTCCTGACAAATTATCAACAAAAGAGGAAATACAAAAATTTCTTGGATGCTTAAATTATGCAGGAGAATTTATTCCTGATTTAGCAAGGAAAATAAATATTTTACAAAAGTTAATAAGAAAGTCCAACAGATTAGGATGGACAGAGGAGCACACACAATGTGTAAAACAGTTAAAAGAAGAATGTTCCAAACTCCCTAAATTAAGATTACCAGATGAAAAAGATAATTTGGTATTACAAACGGATGCATCAGATTATCATTGGGGTGCATTATTACAAATCGATTTAAATGAAATCTGCAGTACACTAGTGGAACAATTAAAGAAGCAGAAATAAAGTATTCAACAAATGAAAAAGTATTATTGGCAATAGTTAGAGGAATTAGAAAATTTTCAGCATTCCTTCTACCAAAACCATTTACAATTAGAACTGATAATACTCAAGTATCAGGTTTAATATTCAATAAACTTCCATCAGAACCACAATACAGGAGGTTACACAGGTGGCAAGTTTTATTATCTTTTTTATACATTTAAAATTGAACATATTAAAGGAACTGACAACTTTTTTGCAGATTTTCTCTCCAGGAATGTCCAATATGGACAATAAAACTCAAACTCTGGTCAATCGGATCTATGAACGAATGAAAAAGGTGGAAGAGTCCATCGATGACAAGAGCCATCAATTATTCGTTATCAGAGATGAATTAACAAAACTATCAGAACAAGGCAGAAAATTGCAATTCAAAATTAACCAGCTTGGTTAAACACAAGCTGAAAATATGAGAGAATTCATATTGTTATGTGAATACTTGGACACATGTCCAAAAGGGAATTCAAAACCCGCTGGGAATATTACTCCCAATAAAGTGGCAGGAATACAATGCCTATATAAAAGAATTGAAAAAAAGCTGTGCTAGTGGGACATCTCCTGCTACTTTGTTGGGAGTAATATTCCCAGCGGGTTTTGAATTCCCTTTTGGACATGTGTCCAAGTATTCACATAACAATATGAATTCATATTTTCACTGTGTTTCACCAAGTCGTTAATTTCAATTGCAATTTTCTCGCCTTTGTTCGATAGTTTTGTTAATTCATCTCGATAACGAATAATTGATGGCTCTTGTCATCGATGGACTCTTCCACCTTTTCATTCGCTCATAGATCCGATTGACCGTAGTTTGAGTTTTATTGTCCATATTGACATTCCCGGAGAGAAAATCTGCAAAAAGTTGCGCCTTTAATATGTTCAATTTTAAATGTATAAAAAGATAATAAAACTTGCCACCTGTGTAACCTCCTGTATTGTGGTTCTGATGGAAGTTTATTGAATATTAAACCTGATACTTGAGTATTATCAGTTCTAATTATAAATGGTTTTGGTAGAAGGAATGCCAAAATTTTCTAATTCTCTAACTATTGCCAATAATTCTTTTCATTTGTTGAATACTTTATTTCGCTTCATTAAATGTACCACTAGTGTACTGCAGATTTCATTTAAATCGCTTGTAATAATGCACCCCAATGATAACTGATGCATCCGCTTGTAATACCAAATTATCTTTTTCATCCGTAATCTTAATTTAGGAGTTTGGAACATTCTTCTTTAACTGCTTTACACATCAGTGCTCCTCCCATCCTAACTGCTGACTTTCTTATTAACTTTTGTAAAATATTTCTTTCCTTGCTAAATCAGAATAAATTCTCTGCATAATTTAAGCATCCAAGAAATTTTTGTATTTCTCTTTGTTGATAATTTGTCGTAAAATTCTTCAATCTTTTCGATATATGAGATTGTAATTTATCTCATTTTTGAAATAATCATTCCTAAGAATTCTATTTCATTTTATTAATTTCACCTTTTTGACTAAGGATAATTCCATTCTCAGAGACATAATTCAGAAAATTCTTTTAAATGCTTTAAATGTTCTTGATAAGTTTTAGAACATATTAATATGTCGTCTATATAGACTATTAAAAATTCTTTGTCAGAGAATATTTTATCCATTTTCCTTTGGAAAATTTGAGGGGCATTTTTTAGTCCAAATGGCATTACTATCCATTCATAATGTCCATTAGGGGTACTAAATGCTGTTAATGGAATTGATTCTTCCGATAATTTTATTTGCCAAAATCCACTTTTACAGTCAAATTTTGAAAAATAAGTTTTTCCTCTTGCAAGGTTTATTAAATTATTTTTGTTGGGTATAAAATACCCATCAAATAAACAATGTTTATTTAATTCTTTGTAATTTATTACCATTCTGGCTTTTCCTCTTTTTATTTCAGCATGGTTTCTTACCATAAATGTTGGGCTACTATGAGGACTATTACTTAGTCTAATTAATTTTAGATTAAGTAATTCTTTAATTTGAATTTTAAATTCAATTTTATCTTCTTCATTATAAAGCACTGCCTTACTCTAATAATGACATTGGGTCTTTAAGATTAAGATCGCTTTTTCTGATTCATTTCCCATTTTTCTAAGGGATTTTCTCCATATGATTTTTGTAAATTTTCTTTTATCCATTCTAGATTAAGACATTTACAAGAAACTTGTTTTATGTTTTTTAGATATCGTTCTTTATAATTTCCATTTTCTTTTACAAGATGATAAGGATTTTGTTTCCTGGGGACTTTTATGAAATGTCCACATGGAGTTTTAAGGCTTATCATATATAATGTCTGATGATAATCCTGAAATTGTTGTAAAAAGTCATTACCTAATAATAAATCAGTTTTCAATTTATCATAGCCAAATATTTTATTTATAGAAACAATTTTAGATCCTAAATTTATTTCTACCTTTTCTTTTGATAGAGTAAGCTTTTCCTTTACCCCTGTTATTCCTATCATAGAAATATTATATTTGTTATTTTCCCAATTATTTATTAGGAAAGGTTTCGCTAAACTAGCTTCTGAACCATTGTCTATTTGATAACAAGTTGTTAATTTTGTATCATACAAAGTGATTTCTATAAAGACTGATACTCTAAAAGAGATTTCTTTTGGCATTTTTTTATTTCTTTGGGATAAAGCAAGTATCATTTTTATAACTTATTTCGATCCCATTTCTTCCTATACTATAATCATTTAGGCTGTTTAAAAACATGTTTCCTAATAGTATATCATTATCATTATCATGATTGGTAATATAACAAGGGACTGTTATTCGTATATTATCTAATTGTAGAGGTAAATCTACCATCTTAACACAACTATAATTATTACCTTCAAAGGTTTTGTAGATATAAGGGGTACCTTCATAAGTTGGTAATCCTCAATTAAAGTTTCTTTGACATGATTAGTCATTGCTCTGCTTGTATTAGGATTTCTTTATTTTTCCATTCTAATCCATTG